>OX246747.1:38507189-39107189 GCA_945910005.1 Isoperla grammatica
AACTGTCAAGATACGAAAAAACCTAAGTGTCCCGTTCGGAGTGACGCAATATTTATGACGTGTATCCGGTTTCCGGCAAGTTTTCTTCCCCGAAACTTCACGCACACAAATTTTACTAAATAACCGGCAAGAAACGTTAGTGATTCGTGCTTGTTAGGTTGAGAACGAAAAAGTAACTATGTGACTTATCTGAGTACCGGGACTATATAAGTAAACGGTGACTTTGGAGTCGTCCTAGCAACGAAGCACTCAATAAATTCAAAGTTGTTCTGAATCGGCCTTGTTGATTCTGACATTTGTCCGCAGGTGTTCGCACTGTCCAATCACTGATTCATATGTTTCGTATTTGAAATATCGATATTTGATTGGTTATCGCTCACTCGTCGATGGTGTTCGGAGCCTACAGGGTTGGTTTAGTCACTTTAAATTAAAGTCCACCACTGAAAATTAGTTTAGTTACTGAGTGAGTAGACTAAATGTGAATTTATTTATTAATTTATTTATTTATTTATTTACTTATTTAATACTTTAATCTGGGCAATTTCAATAAGTGAACAAGTGAACGAGTAAGCAAGCAAGCAAGCAAGCAAGTAAGCAAGCAAGCAAGCAAGCAAGCAAGCAAGCAAGCAAGCTCTCGACCTATCACAGCCGCCATCCATCTAATCATCTAGCTAGATGCTCCGAGACCCGACGTGTGTACAGGCCGGGTATTTGCATACGATTATTAATTACCCCATCTCGTCCGTGTTAATGATCTCTTGCTGTAATTACCCGCTTGGTATTCATCACTGCAATGATCTAGGCGGCTCTAATGCATCCACACGCCTCGCCCCGTCTGGTCACTGATGGTCAAGCGCATAATACCCACCCTCCGCTGTCCCGTGGGAACACAGTCTCGTAGCGGGCGTGAGGAATATTGTGCCTAACTTTTTTTTTTGTAATAATAAAAATTAACGCGTCTACAGACAGGAAAAGGGCGTGAAAGTAAAGAGGGCCAGATCATTTTTAAGGCACCACAGGACGACTCGTATATATATTTTCTTTTGTACATTCGTATAGTCAGCTGCTAATTCTAGTATTTGTTATATTTATTTTAATATGTTAAGTACGTATCATTAGCCTTAGCCTTAATTTCGGTGGTTGTTGCTCGGGTTACAGTACCCATTATCATCAACCCCTCCTGCCCCCCCACACCCAAGACGAAACCCCGAGTACGGCGGGAACACTGGCGGGAAATCAACCATCAAAAACAAAAAACCACAAACGAGAAAAAAAAATCAACCGCTAAATTATATAATATAACATCATTTTCTAATGTAAAAACTAATTTCTCTCACACGATTTAAATAAACCTCCCATTAGTTTAACACGAGTGAGCGAGTGAGTGAGATGAGATGATGCGGGCGCACTAAGTGTACACCTCCATTACACTACATACACTCACTAATAACATGAGTGCACGGCGGCGGGCAGACTCAAAGGGATTATGTCATTATGTTGCCTCCTTTTTGTGGAAACCCGTGTGAAGGGGTTGGTACGCGTAGGGCGTTGACCCCACTTTGACTAATCGTTTCCTTCCTGGTGAGGGGGGGGAGGGGGCGTATTGGAAGTAATTAATAATTGAAAAATTATCAACACTTGCCCTAAAACACAAAAGGAACGACGAAGAAACAGTTTCACAGCAGAATATATTGTGCAACTTGATCCTGTATTGAAGTAAGTACAATTGGCAATAATTACCATTTGGAATAATAAGACATAAAACAAGCTGCAGGATACTAATAATGTTGCAAAAAAGGTTTTTACACAATTTTTATTTTTTCTATATTGTGAAACATACCACGTCTATTTAATCCTTTTATGTATGTGTAAGCAACTAAGCATACCTCAGGCCCCCGACCTAAACTGTATTGCTTGTAAACGAAGTAGCGAAATGAAGGAATCTATACAAACCACTACGACAGTGTGTTGCACCGTATTGTGCACACGACTGTACTACAAGTTAGCGTGTGCTAAAGAGAGTGGTTTGTGTAACATTGTTTGCCAAGCACCGCCCATTATATGGGGTAGTAAGTGGTCTTGCCGCCGTCCTATATAAAGACTCGTTTCCATTGAAGCCGGACTCAATAGAATAGAGTCTTCCACGCACAGCAGATGCAGAAGACATACTTTTGTATCTTATCTACACTAGCCGGCATTACACGACTCAATACTTTCGTCTCAGCTTTCGTCAAACTTATTGAATTCAAGAACAAAAGGTAATCAAAAACAAATTGGTAAAAAAACTGCAACAATATAGCTTCTTTTAATTGATGCTTTTTTTCCTTGAATTCAATAAGTTTGACGAAAGTATTGAACCGTGTAATATGGGCATAAGTAAATCAAGTATGGGCATAAGTAAATCAAGGGTGTAATAAATATTTCTTCTTTATCTCTTCGGGTTCGTTCGTTAGTTCCTGATGCTGTGGTTGTTTTGTTACCGCAATTGCCTATTGATACTTTTAAATACTGAGTGGAGAGGATATTAAAATAAGCTTCGCATATCATATAAGCATCGCTAAACCCCCTCTAAATTTACCGCAAGCTAATTCCCAGTCTATAACTTACAAACAGCGTTTTCTTTACAGTTGTAAAACACAAGACGAGCCTAGATTCACCTAACCAGGCATTCACCCCAGAAGATGTTAAGTTGTATCTACTTGTATCCTTACATAAGCGTTGGTCATAGACGAGAGTGGCCAATCAGCGAGCAGTATTCGTAAATGGGGATCGGTGATTGGCCACAAACCACAGTCTATGACGAAGGTTGGTTTGCAACCCTACTGATCACAATACTATAATAATCCTTGTAAAAAAATCTCTATTCACTAATTCAATGTTGTATATATGTGGAGTTCTCGAGAAAAATGATATTTTCACGTGGTTTTAAATACTGACAATCACCCTATTTGGTACCCGCTGCTCGCATTACTATTCACACGGGTACTCGCGCGTGTTTAACCCACTCATGGACAGACGCACATATCTGAAGTAAACGCACTGTTCAAGTAAGTACAAGTACACTTGCAATATAGCCCCGGGCTATAACCAAGCTGTTCTCTATATCAATCAACACACACACATGATTGATCTATTGATGTCGTGTCTTGTTGTCAACGAGCTAAATACTTGTGTTAATCTGCCCTGGGAACCTGCGCGTACTGACGTACTGACCTCAATGACATAACGCTAAAGAGATCTTTATGACAGTGTCATAATTTTATGACCTGGTTATTCAATAAAGGCGCGTCGTCGCTTATATCTATCGATATTTTTCGAATGAAAAAGTTGTTTATACGATCGTGGACAGACATAGTCGATCTTGAGACGTGGAAACATGTTGTAAGACGAACTAGGGACGCATATAGATGAATTATTAAATGAAAAAGAGATGAGATAATCTATAGACAGGGATACTAAAACCATATAAGGAGAAAATTCATTTATATTGGAAGATATATAAACAGTGAACTAATGCTACGTTTACAGCTACGCGTTGCGAGCGAAGCGAGGGTGCGAGCTCCAATCAGCGGCCGAATTTCATGCAAAGAAGTTAATAGTTTCACGCAAACTCGGCCACTGATTGGAGCTCGCGCCTTCGCTTCGCTCGCAACGCGTAGCTGTAAATCGACTATAAGAATGGAATGGCTTTGGAAGAAAAATGGGTGCAAACTTGGTTGTAAAAAAGGGATGAGATAATTTATAAATAGGGATACTAAAACCATAAGGAGAAAATTCATTCATAGTGGAAGATATATAAACAGTACATTCTAAGAATGGAATGGCTTTGGAAGAAAAATGGATGCAAACTTGATTGTTGTTGCGATGAAATTAGTCCGTAAAGACAGACCCCCAACGTTGCCCGTAATGCAATGCACTTACAAACAGTCTCTGCCTTGTCTTAGCTGGGCGACATTTAGAATAACCTCCTAGTCGGTGCCAACTTCACACCGGTGATCAGCCATGCATGCGTCGACCACACAAGCTACTCCCACATTAGCAGGGGAATAAATACCTTGCATTACAACACACTACTATACTATAGCATGTTTCGATGCTTGTAACCAACCCTACAGCAAGCCGAGCAGCTCTCAACCTTATCCATGCACGCTGTTTCGACGAAAAACAGATTATTGGCGTTCTTTCACAAGCCTCATTAGTCATTAGTAATTAGTTACCCAAACGAAGGTCGTAAATAATGGTTGAATTGAAAGTATAAAATTACTTCTTGGCTTAGGAATAAAAACGGTGCCTTCGGAGCCGTCCTAGCAACGAACCACTCAAGGCGGGTTCACACAAAATGACTAAGACTAACGATTAGTGTTTAAGACTAACGATTTAAGGTTAAACAGGGTTGAAGTATACGATTTATGTTTAAGCGTTAACAAACTTTTATAGTGATTAGTGTTTAAGAGCGAGTGATTAAGAAAGTTGATTTTCGATTGTTGGCATTGTTGAAATACATTTGGGGATGGATGTTTTCGAGTACGTTGTTTTCCCAAGGCTTAGTCACTCTATTGTTAGTCTTAGTCCATAGTCATTCTGTCTGAACGCGCCTTCAATAAATTCAAAGTTGTTCTGAATCGGTCTTGTTGATTCTGACATTTGTCCGCAGGTGTTCGCACTGTCCAATCACTGATTCACATGTTTCGTATTTGAAATATCGATCTTTGATTGGTTATCGCTCACTCGTCGATGGTGTTCGGAGCCTACAGGGTTGGTTTAGTCGCTTTAAATTTAAGTCCCCCACTGCAAATCAGTCTCATTACTGAGTGAGTAGACTCTAAATGTGAATTTATTTCATTTTATTTATTTATTTAAGTTCATACTAAATCTGACTCGACTGACAACCTTCCATTCTTTTCAAGAGAAGACACCGTTCTTCCCTCGCCAATGCAACGGAGTGTAGCCATGCACCCGGCTGTACAGGGGTTGATGGTCGCGTGTAGCGGCAAGGTCACACCACAGGGGATGGAATGTCTCGCAAACAATGGCCGCACCTCTTGAAACCAACCCACCGCCTTCAGACAAAGCACCGCCTTGCAATGCAGACAGAGACGTAATAAAAGCACCGCCTTGATGTCTCCGTTGGACAAAGACGTAAGACCAAAGGTAAAGCTTGTATTACACGGTCAAACTTTTTCATCCAACTCCTTGAATCCAAGGACAAAAGCGCATCAATAACAGTCAGTATGTAGTCAAATACAACAATAGGAATTATTTATTGATGCGCTTTTGTCCTTGAATTCAAGGAGTTGGATGAAAAAGTTTGACCGTGTAATACAGGCTTTAGACGATACCGTATTGAAGGGAGGAGGTGTCGGATTTGGGACCTTCGTAAGCCGATTTGGCCAGCACGTGGTTTGTAAGTTATATCAATCGTGGGACGGGAAAACCAGCGCGGCCAACATTCTACTGCATAACGACGAGTAAAAACTATGATAATTTAACGTATTTGCTCGTAGGTATCTATAAGTTAACAATTATATTTTCGAGGGTTTATATACATAAATCCAAATTCTAGAATTCAACGAACACCAAACGCAGTTTAAAATTAATTAAATTTAATAAGAAAGTGATTAGTCAATGGAATTGTGTCATTAATGGACGACGGTACTTAGAGGTCAACAATTGAGTCATCGTTGACTTCTGACAAAAGTGTTTCGTTAGACTATATAGACACAAAATAAATTGCATAATATCGCCGACTGAAAATCAGTTCAACTCATTTTCATTTATTACAACTACTCAAGTATTGGCCCGTTGGTTATTTGTTTATGCCCAAGTTTCTGTGCGTGTGCGTGTTAGCGGTTATACCAATAATAAGGTAATTGCACTACTTGTCATGAATCGCTCTAGAGGAATTGTTTTATGGCTGCACTGTACAGCACACAGCCGTATAGATATATATGGATACCCTCTGGGCGCAATCACGGAGACGTAATAATAATCATTATTCTTGTAATTTTGTAATCGCTGTGCTCCACTTTTTGTGAGAATAAATTATTAAAAATAGGTCAAAACTTGTTGTATACATACAGAAATAAGTTGTTATTCTGATCGCAAAGAGAATGAGTTCTCCACGTGGGTACGTATATATATGTAAATAAAGTAATATACAAAATGTATGCACCGATGCGGATTTTGTTTTAACAGTTATTATTTACCTCGTTGCAATAAATTAATGGATCAAAAGTTACAAAAACTACAACTCTTAGCTAGTATAGTAAAACATGTTACTAATATATTACAACAATTCACACAAGTAGATAATAATTAAACCTAAAAAATAAAGATCATTCAAACCCTGGGTCTTCTGCATAGCAAGCAGGAATCACTCCTCAGTATAACCGCAAGAAACCAGAAAGAAGGAACTGTCCAAACCAAACACCTGGGCCAAGATAGGACCTCCTAAATTAGACAAATCTTATAGTGATATAAATCACGCATATGTCGTTCTGCAATGTCTAGTAAAATATCAACAATTTAAATAAATAAAAATAAATAAATAAATTCACATTTAGAGTATACCCACTCGGTAATGAAACTGATTTTCAGTGGGGGACTTAAATTGAAAGCGACTAAACCAACCCTATAGGCTCGGAACACCATCGACGAGTGAGCGACAACCAATCAAACAAATGATATTTTATTTGTGAATGTTTAGTAATACCCAGAGATGATTTATCTTGATTTATCTAGCTAGGATTTGCCTAACTTAGTAAAGTTACGCATATTTGTGAATCCAGGCCCTGGTGTAACAGGTACCGAATAACAGCAAGTATGTATAACAGACACTGTGTTACCCGGACACACTTACTTGGTTATCAACCCCTGTCTGTTGTGTCTACAACGAATACTGCGCTTGCTCTGTAAAGTCTATTGAAGCAAACAACACACAAGAGTGCGTGAAGCAGGCAGGATGTGCGGGGGGAGGAAAACACCTGTTGAAGAATATAGAGGGGCACACAGTGCTTTGTGTTGAGTTGAGATCACACATTGCCCTCACAATACACAGACCCGCACGCGACCCACACGGGCTATGCGGGGGTCGAGAACCCGAGAGGGAAATAGGGGTGCTTTGTGGTCTGACTCAAGTGGGGTCATCCCCCAAAAGAAAGAAATTGTTAGTCTTATTATCAAAATTACGCAAAATTAACGTGTTTTAGTGAGAACGTTACACAATATTGAAAAAGTGGTCGTAAATATACTGAATGAAAAAAAGTTTCAAAGGTTTTAATCTTTAAATAATTGGCTTCCAAAATAGCATTACTAAAAATCTTAGCCTTTGGTCAGGTTTACCTTTCCATCAACCTATAAATAAAAGAAAACTACGTTTTCTTACCATCGCCGAAGAGATAAGCTCCATTCAACAAAGGTGTCAGGATAGTTGTGAGGGAATATCGAAGGGGTAGTTTTCTAACATTTTTGGTAAAAACCTTCAGTCTGCCGAACCCGTGACCTCGCGAAGAGTGTGACTGATTTAGTCCAGCCGTGTCTACGCTACACCACCACTAAGCACGTGCGAGCGCAACAGTTGTTTCGGTAGCCTATTGATGACTCAGTCTAGTGTCCTTGTCTTTTGACTGAGGAAACCCTCGGTGACTGCCAGGGACCCAGCAAATGTCTGCAGACAGACCACTAAGCACGTGCGCAACAGTTGTTTCGGTAGCCGATGGACTGATGACTCAACGCAAGTCTCGTGTCCTTGCTACGCCACCCGATATCACTAAACACTAAACAGTAACACAAGTCGAGGCGAGACCGCAGCTCCTAAAACAAGTGAGTGAGTGAGCAGAATCAGAGCAGTCGAAGCGTCATCGACCGCAGATAGATCGAAACGTCGTGAGTGGAGTCGAGTGTGATCACGTATCGAGTGTACAGCGCGAGCGGGCAGTCTTCTCCAACTCCCCAAAAACTGAAGCGAAAATATTCATGTTTCGTAGCACTTGAAAAACAGATCATACGTTGTCATTGACAGTTCAAAAGACAAGTAAATCAACAAATTGAAGAATACAGAATCGTCATTTATTAAAATTTTAAATCTTGATTTTATGTTCAACTAAAATAAAAGAGAGAGATCGGTTCAAATATTGGGCAAGTATTATCAAAAACTCCTTCCTTTTAGACGCGGAAATTAATCAAAGAAAACGCTTGTTTTTACCAAAATGGCATTTTTAACGTTTACAATAATAGTCAACTTTAAAATTATGGAACAAGGGAATGTTGATGCTCAAGTGCCCATGTAATTGTCAATCTCAATCTCTCTCTCTCTCTCTCTCTCTCTCTCTCTCTCTCTCTCTCTCTCTCTCTCTCTCTCTCTCTCTCTCTCTCTCTCTCTCTCTCTCTCTCTCTCTCTCTCTCTCTCTCTCTCTCTCTCTCTCTCTCTCTCTCTCTCTCTCTCTCTCTCTCTCTCACACACACTTACGTCGTCTGCCCGCCTCGTCTGTTTTATTTTCGGTGTCTCTTATCTGAATTTCATCAGACATGGTATTTAAATTATTCCATCTCGTCGTCGACATTTTTAAAAATAATCACTGTGCATGTACTACTCTACACAACAACGGAACAGAACGGAACAGAAACCGGTGAGCAGCACAGCAAAGCAAGAATGCCGTTGTTCGGTCTCGGCGTCCGCGTGGAATTTACATAATTTAACTTATAATTACTTGTTATAAGGTGAAAAGTAGGTAGTTTGTATTTTAAACACGAGATTAAAAAACAATCTCGAGGTTTTAATATGTTGGACCCGAGAGTTTGCGATCAAGCAGAGTATTGGCCGAACTAAATCCTTCTATACAGGTTGAAAAACGACGAGAATTTAACTTTGTATCTGTCGTGTGTTTAAAACAGCGTCAAGAAACGAGATTCTGTAAAGATGATGAGCTATAGTGAGACCCACTAACACGTGAGCAGAGTATATAGATGGAGGAAGTAGACTCGTCTACTCACAGTACCGTAGATTGTGATGTGTTAATCCTTGTGCATGTGAGAGCACCACAACAATCCAAGGTTGTATTGTACATCCACTCACCTGAAAGAAGAAGAAGAAGACAAGGGTTAGACACGATAGCGCTAATTGTGAACCACTCAAAAAATGTACGATATTTTATTGATAACATTCAAGATAATGAAATAGTGATTCATAACCGGAATTACTTTTGTTTTGTATCAGCTAAACAATTAGAATTTAAAAACTAAGACAAATTTTAATTCGTACTATTTGTATTTGTCTAATTATTATTGAAATGACGATCGAAACAATTACAATTGACAGTTTTTAAATCTATTGTTTAGCTGAAACAAAACCAAATTGGAACAAATTTTTAAAATGTAAGCGATTGACTGTATTCACGAGAGCCCTCTTTGCAGGCACCGGTCACCCCTAAGACCTGAGAAAAGCCTCCAGTCAGTACTCAAGCCTGCTATAATTGCGGTTGTACTCTAAGAAACACTTCACGCACACCAGACACAATAACAGCGACCGAGGCGACGTCTGCGGCTGCGGTTCGTACTAAATCACTGATAACAGGTATACGTGAAGTAATTACGGCTTGAGTTAATACCTCACTCTCGCACACATCCATCTTACTCTATAGCGAGCTGTGTGGTAATACGCGGGACTCAACTCGAGAGGTCACCGGTTCGATTCCGACCACCGGCAATCCTGACTGGAGGGTTTTCCGCAGACGTATAGGCGAATAATGGTATGAATGAAGTCTTACTACAACAGTCTTAGGACATTCCATCCCAACTATCCAAAACATCATTATACTCAACTGTCCAATCACTGATTCATATGTTTCGTATTTGAAATAGCGATCTTTGATTGGTTATCGCTCACTCGTCGATGGTGTCCGAAGCCTACGGGGTTGGTTTAGTCACTTTAAAATTAAAGTCCCCCACTGCAAATCAGTTTGGTTACTGAGTGGGTAGACTCTAAATGTGAATTTATTTATTTTTTTTACCCAGTCAGATATCTAAAGAGGGGCACATTAGGTAAAGCTGGTGCAGGATTGATGGTACAATGGTACTGGTAGACCTACAGACTACAGACATAAGGACGGAATGACTAGAAAAAATATAACGAGAAGAAAGTTGCAGAGTGTAAAAGAGTCGCAAGAATATTGTTTTTGTTTCATACCTCTTGCATGTTTATTTTATGCTATAAATAAATAAAATAAATCTATTCACATTTAGAGTCTACCCACTCAGTAACTAAACTGATTTGCAGTGGGGGACTTTAATTTAAAGCGACTAAACCAACCCTGTAGGCTTCGAACACCATCGACGAGTGAGCGATAACCAATCAAAGATCGATATTTCAAATACGAAACATATGAATCAGATATTTATCTTCTTCTTGTCAAAAATGAGACGTATTATTGTACATGTAATACATTTTATATTTAGAAAAAATTGTGTCGTCGATTTTAGTCTGACAACACAGCAGGTTGTCCCATGTCCGCGACGAACATTGGACGCTTGCTTCTATATTTTTATGTTCACAGCTATGATTCACGTTGTCCCAAGTTTATCCAATCACATCACATCGTTCTCAACTCAAAAACAGAACAAAGTGTTTTACGACCATAACGCGTTATTTACGTTTACGACCGACACTTAAACACAAACACTCACTCGTCTCGAGGGGGAGAGAATCGATCTCGAACTAATCGAACTCGAAACGATGACTCGATAATCGATACATGAAGAGTGTCGAACACAAATAGCTCGAAAAGAGTGAAAATTTAAGGATTTTTGATAAATATCCACATTTTGGAATGATTTGTGGCAAGATATTATCAAAATTTACATCTATTCTACTAAAAAGACATTAAAGAAGTCCGCAGGTGTTTGCACTGTCCAATCACTGATTCATATGTTTCGTATTTGAAATATCCATCTTTGATTGGTTATCGCTCACTCGTCGATGGTGTTCGGAGTCTACAGGGTTGGTTTAGTCGCTTTAAATTAAAGTCCCCCACTGCAAATCAGTTTAGTTACTGAGTGGGTAGACTCTAAATGTGAATTTATTTATTTATTTTTATTTATTTATTTATAACATACGACGGTTTGCTGTATTATTGAAATTGTGTGTATTTATTCTAACACAATCAATTTTGCATCCTTTTCTGCAAGAATATATGTAAATCATGAAAATATCCAGTGCTACATCGAGCCAAAATTTTGATATTGTTCGCCATTTTAAAGACACGAAAAAAAACTTAGATTCTCACGTTTCTTGATCTATCTGGATTCTGGACAGATCACTAATTCTATGGTATCAAGTTCAACAAACATTTGGGCACATCACTATTTAAATGGTTTCAACAAACATTACACAGTCAAACTATATGGCAGTCGACAATCGCCATGTTTGCTCTTAGCAAATCTCATATTACCAGCTAATCGGTGATTAAACATTTGGTGAAACCAGACGATATACCCTCAGCAAATACAAATATTTAATATATTTCACTCATTCAGAGTTGTCAGAAAGAGCTGTAACGCGATATGGAGGGCCCACACACACTCACAGCCGTGTCCAACAAGTAGTTATTAATACTGTGCACACAGTTATTTCTGAGTCGCGTGTGTCACAAGCCTCATTAACCTTGACCTCAGTGACCCCGCGGACGGACCTCGCGAACTTGACCTGCGTCACTTTACTTGCAGCCGAAATCGCGACATGACCAACTAGTAACTAGACTTAGTCACAGGAAGGGATAATTGGTGATGATTAACGGAGTCAATGAGAGGGTGTACAACAGGGTTCCGGTCTGTCACCCGTGCTGTTCACATGTATTTTAATAGATTCGTTTAAATGGTCCACTTAGCACCGTTTACTAAATGCAACGATGACTCGAACTCACTTAATGAACGGTTTTTAATTGACACCGACACCGTGGACGGACCTCGCGAGCTTGACCCTGCATCAGTTCACTTGCAGCCGAAACCGCGACAAGACTTGACTCACAGGAAGGGATAATTGGTGATGATTAACGGAGTCAATGAGAGGGTGTACAACAGGGTTCCGGTCTGTCACCCATGCTGTTCACATGTATTTGAATAGATTCGTTTAAATGGTCCACTTAGCGCCGTTTACTAAATGCAACGATGACTCGAACTCACTTAATGAACGGTTTTCAATTGACACCGACACCGTGGACGGACCTCGCGAACTTGACCTGCGTCACTTCACTTGCAGCCGAAATCGCGACATGACTAACTAGTTACTAGACTTAGTCACAGGAAGGGATAATTGGTGATGATTAACGGAGTGAATGAGAGGGTGTACAACAGGGTTCCACTCTGTCACCCGTGCTGTTCACATGTATTTGAATAGATTCGTTTAAATGGTCCACTTAGCACCGTTTACTAAATGCAAAGATGACTCGAACTCACTTAATGAACGGTTTTTAATTGAAATCTTGATAAAGCTTCAAGGTATTGTAAAAAGTATTGATTACCGGTATGGTTTTGTATTTACTACACAATGAATGTAAAAAAAAACTTCAGTGGTGACTTTTTCAATGTATGAATGAATTATAAAATATTGAACGAAATACAGTAGTATAACAATTTTTTACCTTTTTTAAATTCATTTAGTTGATACAAAAGCAAATCCCGCGGGTGCATGTAAATATGAATGAATAGGCTTATGTATGTTGTTTGTAGGTTAAGTAGGTAATAAGTTTAATATTTAACAACTCAAAAATTCTGTACATTTCTTAATGTAATCCAAAGAATGTAAAAGAGGCTTACTTCAATAAATAAAAATAAATAATTCACTTTTCCAAGCGATGTCAATAAAATATCGTTAATTTTCGACATTTGTTATTGCGAGCTATGCATTACGGTTAAATATAAGGTATGAATAGATCTATAAGATTAATCCTTCAAAATCAAGACCAAAATACGTGACTGTTAACAGTGTAATATCGATTACACATGACCATGGCATTTCATGTCCGCTTCCTAGTTATACACAGATAACTCTTTTCTAACTTGTCGTTAACAAGCCAATTATTAGATTTGATTGCATCGCAAATTACGGTTCGATACAGTTTCATTTACCTGTTGCATTCCCGGCTGCCGATAGACTTAAATGTGTGTAATACTTCGACTTGAAAATACCACACAAACTAGTTTTCAAGGTGGTGTTGTCTTCTGTACTGAGTTAATGTTAACAAGATAAGTATAGCTGTTACTTAAGTGTCGGTACTACACAAGGTAAGTAGCAAAATGTAAGCTAGCTACTTGAATGTAATATAGATGCATTCAGAGCATTTGATTTGATTGTTGGTTATTGTGCAGAATGGAAACAATTTGACGTTCAACGTGTAGTTGCATTCAATCTTCAATTATAGGTTTATAGGTATATGTTTATGAATCTATAGCAAAGTAATTTCATTTGTGGTGTAGCACACGCCTCGATTCTATATATAAATCTACGATTGTGGCGCAGTCACGCGTACAGAAACTCAGAAGACAAGAAAGTAGAAAGAAAGAAGACAAGAAGAACAAAAAGTAAGAGCGAACAAAGTAATTTAACGAATCATATCATATTCCTAAGACGTCCATATCAACGAGTTGTAGTAGTTTGTTTGTTATTCAATGTTGATGTAGAATTTCTTCAAACACTATATTGGAAAGTAAAGCTATAGATAACAAATAGATAAGTGCTAAACAGCCTCCTTATCTGCGCCATTGATGATTTAACAATGAACAATTGATAGAGCAGCTTCTCCTCATAATAGTTCATTTTCTTCTCACTAGAATGCATCTCTAGTCTATTTCGAGTGGCCAATAGAAAGTGGTATTATAAATCTATGTTTTAAGTAAAGGCGGTTTCACACAAAAACATAAGACATAAGATTTAAGGTTTAACGCATAGTCATAATGTTGGACCAAACACGTACTGGCATTCACACAAATGCACTAGTTTTAAGACATAGTTTTAACGCATAATTTTCTGTTTTAAGGCATAAGAAAGTTGACCAATGTTCAACTTTATGCTTATGTCTTAAAACAACGCACGAAAAACTTGAGTCAAAGAAGCATCTACTTTAAAAGGTTATGACTACCACAGTCATGTAGGGGCCTACGTCACCGAATAATAATATATAATATATATATAATAGTATATAGAATAATTATGTAGTACAGTATTCGGCCGCAACCTCCAAAGAACTTCAACGAGTGCCATGCCTTCTCATAAACTCTTTGTGCTTACGTTTTTATGTGTACCAGCACCCCTTATGTACTATGCGTTAAACCTTAAATCTTATGTTTATGTTTTTGTGTGAAACCGCCTTAAGTAAACAAGACGCTCTTAGCGCTCTCTATCTATACGTGGGGTAACCAGAGAGACAGAGATACAATCTACAACACGCCGAGGAGTCAGCGTGCATGTACATACATGTTTCACGCCGCCAGTGAAAGATGAACATTAATAAATCATGTTCTTATCACGTATGAGAAAAATGTGTTAACTGCGGCGGATCGTGTTTTATTGTTTACACTCATTCATCATAAACAAAGCCGCATCAAAGATGGCCGCCCTCGTAACATTGTACAGATATGTGATGAGACTGTAAAATGTTTTTGTGTTGGTAATAAAATGCCAACCAAACGACGAAAAAAGTGATCTGGAGGCTCGTTTTTGGTGATATTGGTGGCCATGTGTTATGCAAAAATTAACTTGCAAACTTTGTAGTTATTTTAATGCCGTTTACAGACAATTTTATCGTAGTTTTGAGTAGGTCAGCCGTAATAAATATTATACGGCGAACCATTTGAAACTCGTGAAATAATAATTATTTTAGGTTTTCAGCATAAGAACGTTTACTGAGTACTAAGAATTGAACATTTCTAAAAGTGCATTCAAGATTTTTTAAATTAGAAGGTACAAAAGAAGGTACATATTAATTTAGAAAATTAAACCAGATCATCAAGTTTACGATTCGCAAATAGACGAATAAAAATTTTAAACTATTATTATCTAATCAATAAGTTTGTATGAAATATGGTCAAGATTATTCAAACATGTACAAACATTCAAAATCATCCTTCACCCCTAATTTTGAAAATGTATCGAAATATCGCTTCGAAAATTATCTATAACAAACACATCCTTACGAACCACTATTGAAAAACAAATCAAATCGTATTGTGGTCTCACAAATAGAGAACGAATGTAAGCAATTTCATACAACTTATCAAGGCCCGACTAGTCGTGAGAGCCTAATCACCCATAAGGTGTCCCTGATCTATAACAGCTATAGGTATGTTAAATACAACATACACACGAATATACTTTGAATGTCGGTCATTTGGAACATAAATATCATCACACGATTTAAATAGATTCGAAAACGTGCATTTTCGCGCTCGTGACGACACCGTGCTGCCAACCTGCGGCAAATAAATTAATTCTAACAATAGCCTTGCCGTGGGATAGGTCAATAATGTAGAGAAGGAATGTAAAGTTAATATTGGCTTTACATAATTCGTTGGAATCTTGTACATCCAGTTCATGTCGATGAAACGAAAGCGAGCCTTTTTAGGAAGCTTAAATTTCAATTTTGAGCTGTCGGATGTTTTTTTCGGTGCTGATAATAATGTATGTTTACATACAGTGAACCAAAACGCTTTATATTTATACATATGCCAGCCCTCGGACATTCCTTCCAACTATTCCGAATACCACACAGAAACGATTTGTACCTGGGCAGGTTTACCACGAAAAATTATAAAATGAATAAATATGTGTATTAAAACATGTCTGAATATTTGTAGGTCAGTTATTACGTCGCATGAAGAGCGAAAACGTGCGGCTACAGTGCTGCCATCTAGCGTGGCCGTGGTTGTCCCTAGAAGCGTCTAGCCTCCCCTTAACGTATACACCGACAGTGCTGCTATCTAGCGGCGTGTTGTTAGTCCCTAGAAGCATCTAGCCTCCCCTTAACGTGATACAGCGATAGTGCTGCTATCAAGCGGCGTGTTGTTAGTCCCTAGAAGCGTCTAGCCTCCCCTTAACGTGATACACCGACAGTGCTGCTACCTAGCGGCGTGTTGTTAGTCCCTAGAAGCGTCTAGCCTCCCCTTAACGTGATACACCGACAGTGCTGCTACCTAGCGGCGTGTTGTTAGTCCCTAGAAGCGTTTAGCCTCCGCTTAACGTGACACACCGACAGTGCTGCCACCTAGCGGCGTGTTGTTGGTCCCTAGAAGCGTCTAGCCTCCGCTTAACGTGATACAGAGACAGTGCTGCCACCAAGCGGCGTGTTGTTAGTCCCTAGAAGCGTCTAGCCTCCCCTTAACGTGATACATCGACAGTGCTGCTATCTAGCGGCATGTTGTTAGTCCCTAGAAGCGTCTAGCCTCTCCTTAACGTGACACACCGACAGTGCTGCCACCTAGCGGCGTGTTGTTAGTCCCTAGAAGCGTCTAGCCTCTCCTTAACGTGATACACCGACAGTGCTGCCATCTAGCGGCGTGTTGTTAGTCCCTAGAAGCGTTTAGCCTCCCGTTAACGTGATACAGCGACAGTGCTGCTATCTAGCGGCGTGTTGTTAGTCCCTAGAAGCGCGTAGCCTCTCCTTAACGTGATACACCGACAGTGCTGCCATCTAGCGTGGCCGTGGTTGTCCCTAGAAGCGTCTAGCCTCCCCTTAAGGTGATACACCGACAATGCTGCCACCTAGCGGCGTGTTGTTAGTCCCTAGAAGCGTCTAGCCTCCCCTTAACGTGATACACCGACAGTGCTGCCATCTAGCGGCGTGTTGTTGGTCCCTAGAAGCGTCTAGCCTCCCCTTAACGTGATACACCGACAGTGCTGCCATCTAGCGGCGTGTTGTTGGTCCCTAGAAGCGTCTAGCCTCCCCTTAACGTGATACACCGACAGTGCTGCCATCTAGCGGCGTGTTGTTGGTCCCTAGAAGCGTCTAGCCTCCCGTTTACGTGATACAGAGACAGTGCTGCTATCTAGCGGCGTGTCGTTAGTCCCTAGAAGCGTTTAGCCTCCCGTTAACGTGCGAAAGTGATCTCCACAAGTGGGCGGCGGCTGTTCCAGGAAGTGCCCGGGCTATCAGGCTGTTCAGATGCGGTTACACTCACTTGTGTGCACTTGCAGCGTTGCAGCCGAGGTGTAAGGTTCGGTTCCCTGTAATGTATGTATATGTAAGCGACCGTTCCCATAGACACTCGCATGCTATGCGATGGTCATCTTCGTCGGTACCATGGATAGTTTACTGGTGCCCTGTTTAAACAAACTAAGATTAGCATGTTGCATGCACCCCCGTCACCCCCCTCCCCCCCCCGAAATGATTCTGTTCCGGCGATGCATTACGAATCTGATTGACGTCAAATGAGGTACGTGGTAAAATAATAAATAACAATGATAAACGAAATATGTAAGTATATACTAAAGACGAACAGATTTCGATTTTTTGTACAAACACAAACTTGTAGATATTTCATAACAATGTTAACGAGTAGTCTGCATCTCCGCATCTCGATGAACCTCGCTGCATGCGCATTGCTCTATCACGTGCAGCAAACAATTGTGTCTTTAAAGCAAAGCGCCGCAGACTCGCTCATATAAATAAATCGTCCGTTGCATTAACTCGATTTAATATGTGGATTTGGGTCGCACGCACGCACGCATACACACACGCAGTTCAAATCAGAAAGATTCTTTTTTCTCCTCGCTCGCTCGTTGTGACTACAGCACCAATCTGTCGCGGTTAAACAAACGAAAGTTCCATTTCGCTTAAATCGCAACACGCAATAAATTATGTTCTTGTTGTAGACATATGTACGTAGGCGACGACAGCAAGACACACACACACGCACGCACATGTCTCTCTCTCTCTCTCTCTCTCTCTCTCTCTCTCTCTCTCTCTCTCTCTCTCTCTCTCTCTCTCTCTCTCTCTCTCTCTCTCTCTCTCTCTCTCTCTCTCTCTCTCTCTCTCTCTCTCTCTCTCTCTCTCTCTCTCTCTCTCTCTCTCTCTCTCTCTCTCTTTCTCTCCGACTCTCTGGCACGCCTGATTTATAACAATGTGCGTTATTGTGTGCCAGATAGATAATTGAAAGTCTCGAGTTTTTGTGTAGGTAGATGAGTTTTTTTTTTTAATTCAAAATTACCGTTAGTATATATAAACAAAAAACACATGCGAAACTAAAATGTTTTAGGTCAATCCATTTTTTGTAAAATGAATACAGAAATGATATTACTGCCGATATAAAAACAGAAAATTGTCAATTTAAAAACTTAAGACGAAGTTTTTAGAGATTTCAGGCGAGGTCACGTAGGATTTTAATCGCTCTATTGTCCTACGTACTCTTAATTATTTAAAAACATTTTGACATGTTATATGAGTGACAAGTTGCTTACTTTATGGAAGGAAATGTTAAGACAGTACTTCCCTTTTTAAACAAATTTATGGCCATCACAACTAGCACAGTTTCCAGTCCAATATATCTTATATGTATGTCAAAACCCATCATAATGTTTGCGCACAGTTGACGTAATACGACGAGATGTAATTGCATGCCCCCCCCCCCCCCCCCCCTCCCGCCCTCAAGACGGCATTACAGCACACGCACGCTGCCTGCCCTGCCCACAACCCACATACATAGCTATCTGCATTTCATGAATGAATTCATCGCCTAGAGCTCTCAGTCAGTCAGTCAGTCTTACTAGCGCATTAACCTGGATAAAAATAATGTCAATGACAATATTTAAACAGAAAAAAAGAACACAACACACGGCAATAAAATAAACGATCATAGAGTATAGAACGTAATATCGTAATGTGGTTACACATTTAACGGAACCAGATTTCTTTCGGACGGTTTTTGTGTGCGAACGAGTTATGCGGATATGATGTTGGAGTCGTTTCGTAAGGACGAAATAAGAACTGTGCGTTGAAGAAGTGTTCAAAGAAGTAGGAGAGAAGAAGAAGCAAAAGAAGTGCAAGAAGAGACAATACGAGAGGCTGGCAAGCCGATGTTAGCAAACTCTATACCCTAGAATATTAGTGGTACCAACCCCCAAGACCCTATTTATTTTGAAAACAGGTGTATGAGACTATGTATATTGTTGTGTAGTAATATGCATGTTTGGGTATTTTCACACATTGCAACTTTTTATGTAACTATGTTTAAAGAAATCGTCGCGAAACGAAATAATGTTAACATCACCATAAATGAAATGGAAGACGAACTGTATACGGACACTTGGCAAACACTTGACGTATTACGAGAATGATATTTCAAATGTAGTTCGAAACATCTTTAGATTACCCCACCTCACTCGTCACACACTGTTATACTTCCGTTTAGTTCTTTTGTGCCGAACCGTTGGCAACGCATCAAACGCAGCTAGGAGTGCATTTTGCTTATACGATATCAACGCAGTCTTGACATCGGCTGTCACATAACCTGACGAGAGTGTTCTTATCGTATACCCAGACGTTGTCGTAACAGCGCCACACGTGCGCATCCCAGCAGTGGTCGTGACAGCGCTTTGAAGTGCGAGTTAGGTGGTTTGTCAATGTCTGTGTCACGTGGTCGCTTCACTATTTCAAGAGGATGTCGCAAGAACGAGACCAAAATACGTTTGTGATTTTTGACGTTCTTTTTTGTTGTAAACCAACGTATTTCTTCAACAAAGCGATGGTTTTGGGGGTTAACAACTTAACTCTCATATTTTTGTAGGGATGCTAAACGAAACAAATGTATAGCAAATATATAGCACAAAAAGAAACTAACATTGAGTACCCTTCAATACACTCACCCTATACCCAGTTAAAATGTGTAATAATTGAATATAATAAGGGTTGATTAAAAGACAAGTAACTGTAAACGTGAAGGGTGAATCCGACAACTTCGTTTCTCTGGAGGGTTCTGGTTGAGGGTAAAGTATTTTCTATACTATATTAAAAAACTACATACTCTCCGTTCCATAAAATTAAAATTCAATTTTTAACCAGAGCACATTCATTTACCTATAAATAATATAAATACCGATTTTCAATAACCCCAATCAAAGCCCGCCTACATAATTACCCAACGTAACGTGCCAGACTTGTCGTACTCGCACTATTTACAACCGTTTACAACCGCACAGTGCGTGTCCTCAGTCAGCGGTTGTAAACATTATGACACGCGTTTACAACCACACGGTGCGTGTGTAAACATTATGACACGTGTGTTAATTGATCGTATGTGACGTAGGACACACGTTACGGAGATTGTCACAGATATTTCAGAGAAACGTTCTTGTTCCCTTTCATTACTTTACGTTTCGCTCCTGGTTATAATATTTCATCTGTTTGCTTGCTTAGAGCGTGACGAGTGCAGAAGGTGTTACTATTCGCAGAACCAACGAACAAAACAGATGTATATAGTTTTTCTTACAACGCACGTTATGTACAAATTTATGAGTTTACCTTTAGGAGACGGTGAATAAATTTACTGGCGCACTTTTCTACGAATCATACCCGTCTGAGTTTATACAAGAGAATAGAGAAGCCAAAATAAATATAATTTCTTCTTCTGAATTTAGTTAGCGCTACCCACCTTGAAAGCCCCTCAAGGTTTACCGCGAAAAACACATCAATTTGTCCAGTCTGTTCTAAATAGTGCGAAAATCCCACATGCTGTTTTTGTAACTCAGTGCGTTCAACCCGCTATGTAGTAACAAACTGCGGACAGTTTGGAGAAATAGGGAAACTGCATTCGGCTTCTAGGAATAGTGAATTATATTATATTGGCAACAGTGCACTCAATTAGTGAGTCTGGGGGAAGGAAAACTACTGAAAGTGATCCCATGGCGAGAAGAGGGTTTTTGTGAGAATTCCGGCGTAAAAAAAAAAACACAAAATGGGTACCGCGTAACCACAACCACAGTCCATTAGCTGGGGTAATTGAGACCATTAAACGATTTTTCAACGTTATTGTGGGGGGTAAAAACGAAACATTGGAACCTGTGTAATGATTTGTAGTCTGTATGTTCTTTTTTTACGAAATTGCCGAGGAATGTTCACAGGCGTCTAACCATCAGAAAGGCGAGATTGAAAAACGTTTTGTATGTCGAAGTTTGGTCAAACTTAGCTGGTAATCATTATGGTATTTTAAACTTGAATAAGTAAATTAATAATCAAATGTTACTATTTTTTAATTCATATGTGAGCATTGTAAATTTCAAATTGTAATACATAGAGAGAAATTAAATCATCATACATCACCCTACAAAATATGTAACTGCAAGAAGCAAAATAAATTAATTCGAGATTGTATGAAGTAAAATAAATTAAAACTTGGAACCGTAGAACAGAGCCTATTATTATCACTCTATATATGTGCAGCAAGTGTTCCTGTTGCTGCGACCAACAAGTGGCACTTGGTATTCCTACCACGACGTCTCGGCGGCTGTTCACCTCTATACCCATACATAGACTTACATGAGCCTATATAAGCCACACTTATATAGGCTCTCTAACATGGGTTAAGCGTGAAGGCTCCCATTCGTACCCTACGAGATAAGGTAACACGCGGTACTAGCTAACTATGGAGGTCGCCATTTCGATACCCGTAATCAAGCTAAAGGTTTTTTTTCTGAGCTCTTTTAGGTCTTACAGGCCATTTAGGAAGAACTTTTATGTTTATTTCCCTTTTTTCATTAATTTTATTTAATAACTTTTTAGGTCTCTTTCCCTATATTTTTACAAGTTCGAATCATTAGCTGGGATTTAGTCCTATTAACAGCCCTTGGACATTCCTTCCGAAATAGCCATCCAAACATCCTAGTTTAGTCACCTGAAAAGAGGAACATTACATCAGTTCACCCTATAACAGGTATTTCTACAAACAATTATTATTGATTATGAGTAATGTTGTATTTCAGCTAACATACTAATCCGTGATTTACCAGACCGACATCTAATCAACACAATATCATAATATTTTTGATGCTCAAGCTAGGAAAAAATAATAAAATAGTTCTGATATGTTTATAGCACACTATAAGTTTCAATAAAAGATCGTATAAATATAATGTATACGTCAGAAAATTAAAAACACCCATGAAAAACGTCTTGTCAACCATAAGCAGCAGCTAATCCCAGAAACTATGAGTGAGACGATAAAGGGTTTAGGGCAGTAGCTTCAGATAATAATAAGAAGCCAGATTTCCACAGCCATAAAAATATGTTCTTCTTAGCGCTTACACGTCCGATATCGTTCTTAAATGGGTTTTATAGCTGACGTATAAAAAGTCTAATAAAACTTTAGGTTCTGGTCTTGTAATCTCTGGTCTAGGAGAATTTAAGTAACATTTCCTCCGTTTATAGATCGTAATGGTAATCGTAAAGCTAACGATGGTATTGTTATTGTTATTGTGGCTACCGACGCGTTTATGGTGATGTGCTGGCACATATGGTTGGTTGCGCCATGGCGCCAGGTAGTTAACTTGTTGCTTTCGGTCGAGGTGTTTATCTATTCTACACCTCGAGCTAGAGTCAATGCCCCAGAACTCTTTACACCGTCACAGGGGACAGCAGTCATTGACAACATCACATTAGAAACTGTTTTTCCGAGCAAACGGTTTCCAAATTAAGTGTATATAACGTGTCTAATTAAATACGATTAGAACACAAAATCAAGACTCTTTGTCCAAATTATTATCTATACATTGTAAAACACGTGTAAAGGAATTTGACAAAAACATATTTTTATCAAATCATAGAAAAAATATATTCTAGAAAATTACACTTTAAAAATTACCCACAAAAAATAAACGTTGTCCAAATAAAAAAAAGCAAACACTGCTTTTTTTTAGCGTTTTTAGTTAGACCATATTTCTAGTCACTACTTTTGAAAACTATAAATTATCCACGACATATTCAAGTACTCGAATCTCGTCTCTCAACTCTGTCTTGTGTTAATCTGTGACTCGAGAGCTTTATATGTTTCATAATGTTATCAACACGCGTGTGCGTGTGTGTAACATAATCGAAGTCTGTACTTCATAAACTATCGGTCTGTCTCAATTAAAACTTGACCGCTCCAATGATGAAACAGGAGCACAAAGTACTTTCTTTCAAAAGAATGTTTCCACATTAATTATCGAAATATCCACGCCTGGTTTATGTATGTGTGTGTGATAGTTTTGCGATCAGTGTGAGGCCAAGTATGGACATGTGTGGTCGAGTTTTACATCTTTGAGGTCAAACACCCAAACAAGAGCTTTGAAACGACCACAGCAGGAGACGTGTCGAAAAGTAATCAACAAAATGAATTATATCATTACGTGTTATGTAACATGTCCCGTGTGATGTATGTTTCTTGCAGGTCTAGATTTGATCAGTGTGCGAAGATTGGTCTCTAGATTCTAATGCGGGAGGTCGCCGGTTTGATTCCGGCCACCGGCAATCCTGACCGAGGTTTCCCTCAGTCACAAGGCGAACGCTGGGATTGAGTCACTCATAACACATCTGCAATGTCCTTAGCACCGGGTATCGAACCCTTGCCCTTTGACACCGCAATCTCGAATTAACCCCAACGCTACCAAGAACTAATACATGCAGACATTGTTGTGATAGACTTCTCCAAAGAGGTCAGACACCCGAGCGCATATCTTTCCTACCAAGTTAGTTGTGATGCGTCTGGGCATGCGATTGTCTGCATCTATCTGTCTGTTTCTATCTGTCTGTCTTCTGTCCGTCTGTCTATCTGTTCATCCATCCGGCCTTCAGTAAAAAAATAAATAAAATATAAACTATAATTAATCAATTAATACAGCTCGTACAATATAATATCTCCTTTTTAAATAACATAACAATTAATTACTGTGTTGTCTTACCAAACCTCATTAAAAACAAAGCGATTATTTACTATTATTGTTGTTATTGTTGTGTTTAGGTTACAACGCGTCTGTCGTCGCCTCGTACGACAGGCTGAGCTGCTCTACACCCGGCCCATGCAGACCAAGAGTGAAAGCGATCCATAAAACATTCTATAAATAGAGGAATGCGGCAATTAAGCCCCACATACCATTTAATTGTCGATAGATGCAAATAGCGTCTGCGTGTGATCTTTGTCTTGGCCATTCCGTAGTCTTAACCTTGGCAATCACAACTACATCGCGGGTTATTTAGAAGAAATACTATATGAAATACTATTATGTGTTGGGCATGCTAATAGCAGTTGTAATAATAGTAAATTAACTAATGATTTTGTTTTATTTTATTTACTGCAGTCATCCTAACAAGCTTTGTTTACATATTTTAGATTCAATTTGTCCCATAAAGCTATACACATTGTAGCCTTTGTGTTAGTAGTAGGACAATACGACATGGACAACACGGTGAAAACTGTTTCAAATGATTATTTCATACAAGTAAATTTGTGATTGTATAAATATTATGTGTCCTAACTCCTAATAAATTAACAAAAAAGAACATACAGCTTATCGGGGAGTTCGCTAAAAATATATCTGACTCCAAACAGGTGAAACATGATAAAAGTGACTGAAGTGTTTGGGACAAATACGGGCCCAGGTCTAGACCGGTACAGAACACATTCGTACTGGCCCCGTACGGGCAACATTCGGGAAAACGAAAACGGTGCGGGAAACGTCCGGGCAGGCCCAATTTTGTTTGATGAATAAAACTACCACAGACCACAAATTTTAAAACTTCCAGACACTTTTGATGGTAGTTTTCATAGTTTACCGCAATACAAAGAGCGACTGGTATAGGATGGCTACGAGAAATCAGCCAGACAGCTGTTCATCTCATGACGTATACAGTTTACAGTAAACTGCAATGGAAATAGATTAATTTTATTTCCTATTATAAACATCAGATGACCTATATCAATAAACTTAGCGAATATTCAAAGGAATCTAATCACTTTTATCATCAATTTCAACTGCGAATATTCATTTAATAACAATTCCAAGAAACCAGATGTTATATACACAAACACTGTTATCATCTTAGCTCTGAGAAAAACGTTATCTTAATACTTACTTAATGATAGTATAATTAATTAATTCGTTCTTCTAGTATTTCTCTGATGTATTTTAGAACGCAATTGCACTGGTTGAGAGCTCGAATGCAAGCGATGAGATGCAGCCATACAGACATCTGGTCTTGATTTATACAAACACAGACTCTGTAGCCGCATTGTCTTAACAGTCTTTGTGTAGAGTTGAAATAATAGAACTAGTTCACTTCTTAAAGTTTCCCCAACCTAACCTCATGCTTACGAAAAAGCTGATTCCAATAGTTACCAACTGAAATCTCTACTTTTCTTCCCTACATTTACCCGAGTTGATCGTGACAGAGGAAGGAAAGTGTCACATATGAACAGGGTAGAGTTGGGTAAGGGTGTAAGGGTGTTTTATTCCCTAAGTTTACCCGCGTTGATCGTGGCAAGGTTGTAAAGTGTCACAGATGAACAGGGTAGAGTTGGGTAAGGGTATAAGGGTGTTTTCTTCCCTAAGTTTACCCGCGTTGATCGCGGCAGAGGGTGGAAAGTGTCACAGATGAACAGGGTAAAGCTGTGTTAGGGTATATCGGGCCAAGTACTTCAGTATAATATCGCGTTGGGGGCTAAGCAAGCAGCGCTCGTCTGTGCGGAAGTCACAACAAGGCTCGCCAAACAAGTGTTCGCGCTGTTATCTGACATGACAGGTAAACACACACCTGTTGATGCCGAGCAAACACAATTAAGACACATTGTATGGACGCCGTAGTCGAGTGTATGAGACACGTCTCCGCGCTGACATTTGGCAACCAGAGAATTACTACAATACGCTGGCTGTATACTTTTTGAGCTGCCTCGAGCTTGCTTTTCTATCAGCTAAACATTGAGTTTAAAAAATGTCAAATATTACAAGTGTCACAAATTGTTATTTCAATAACTAATTTATCCTAACTTATTGAATGACAGATCCTTACTGGTACACAGGCGGTACCATTGCAAGAAGACGCCAAAGAGGACAAACAATGAATTCAAATACATTCAAATATTACAGTTGTGTCACAATTATTGTTATTTTAATAATTAATTTATCCTAAAGGCTGGTCCAGACAGATTTTTAAGACATACGATTTAAGGTTTAACGCGTAGTCGTAAAGTTGGATCATAGGAAACACGTACTGGCGTTCACACAAAGTTTTAGTTTTAAGACGTGGTTTTCATTGTTGTTTTTAAAACAACGTCTTAAAACCTTATGCATTATGTCTTAAAAATCTCTGTGGACCAGCTTTAACTTATTCAATGAAGACGCCAAAGAGGAGCACAAGAAAGACAACAACGACAACATATCCCCACGGCCACCTCGACACCACCACTTATCGTCTCGACCAATAATCGCAAGTTCAAGTGTGCATGCAAAGTGTTTAAAAATATTTGCGCAGTATAATTTTAGATTCGCAATCCGATCTCAATGTCAATGACCAATAACGAATGTTGTTTCATGCAGCCAGTCAATGAATTGATCTACGTTGTCTCTCTCTCTCTCTCTCTCGCTCTCATAGACGCAACACGTGGTATTTACTCTCACTTGATGTGATTGATGGAGTATTCACGTGACGTCACATCGGCCATATTAGACGCCAAACTATCTGTTTACATTCGAACTGTCAATAGAAAGAACTTGCTTAAGTACTACGAAGACTATGAGTACGTTTGCATTTTGCAATAACAAGAAATTGAAATGTATTAAACAATTGACCAACTCTATAGTTAGATTATTTTGTAAAACATTTAAAAATTCTTGATTACAAAACTTTCGAAAATTCTTTATAAAATTGGGAAAAAAAATCGTTTTAAAATATCAGTTCTTTCATTTTTAACGTAATGAAGATTAAGTTTATAAGTAACATCGGTGCCTAAAGGGATAATCAGAGATGCTAATTAACATTTCAATGAGACATGGAAGGAAAACAAGTCGTATCTTCGCGCCCTTCACCTTCACTTGAAACAAGTGACGTCAGTTGTCTGTATATTGGCGGTTTGGAAACATCGAAGACACATCTCCATATGAACTGAAGGAACTGGTTACATAAAAGCTCGCCCCAACAAAGACAACCTTAGAGAGATTAGTTATTGCTGCACAGTCCGACCGCAAACATTTACTACGTCTAAACAAGAAATGCAGTAAATGTCAATATTGAACGTGAATATTAAAGTAAGATGCAGCTCCTTTGGCAAAAAGAATAGAAGAATATGAATATAGTTTGTATAACAATGAGATATATCGACTTATATAGTGTGTCATCACATTTAGAATTTTATTTTATATATTTTTACATATATTAAGACACTAACATGTTGGAGAATTCTATATTTTCACCATATATTCCTTTATTTTACACGTATTATTAACATTTCAATATATTAGAGGAAATGTTATACATTTATGTCTATTGACATTGAAAACATTCAGAAATCTTATCTATAATCTGAAGTTTATTTCTATGAAAACCACTACAAGGGGAAAATAATTGAATCCTCAGTTTATATTGAATTTTAAATATTAAAAAAAAATCCAATTAAGGTTTTCAATAGCTATCCCGTTACAGTATTATTAAAAACAGCTACGTATATATTTAATTACATATTTGAAGGGTGTATCTCCAAAACGTGCGTCTATTTATAAAAGCCAATACAGATGTAAATGTCCAGTGTTATAACAAACAGTTCGCCCACCCATCTGTATAGTCCGTCTGTCTGTCTGTCTGTCTGTCTGTCTAGCATCCACGCTAACGCTATAATTACACCGGCTCGGCAGAGAGCAATGTACTGTACTGTGCTGTGTGTGTTATGTCATACACAATCCGCCGTAGAGCGCTCTCTGTCTGGCTGTCTATATGTCTGTCTAACTGTCTGGCAGTCTATCTGTCTGTCTAACTGTCTGGCAGTCTATCTGTCTGTCTGTATCTGTCTGGCAGTCTATATGTCTGTCTAACTGTCTGGCAGTCTATCTGTCTGTCTGTCTGTCTCTATCTGTCTGGCAGTCTATATGTCTGTCTAACTGTCTGGCAGTCTATCTGTCTGTCTAACTGTCTGGCAGTCTATCTGTGTCTGTCTCTATTTGATGTTTGTCTGTCTGTCTATGTAACTGTCTTGTTGTATGTCTGTCTGTATGTCTTATTGTGTATGTGTATGTGTATGTCTGTATGTCTGTCTGTCTGTCTGTCAGTGTATGTATGCATTCAAATAAACTTTTAAATAAACTAAAACCAAAAATAAACAATACTTTGTAGATTAGTAGATTAGATTATGCTTTAAAAAAATTATTCAATACGTATACACATCTATAATGTTTTCATATTTATTCTTTTTAATGTTTTTACTATTTAATGCTTTCTTTGCTCCAATTCTCCGGAACACCAGAACATCTTTGCTAGTAAACACACTTGTTGTTTTATGTTTTATTGTATAGCCGTGGGGTTTTTCCGTGTGGTGTTTTATTTAATGTACGGTATAGTTTTACCTGTGGTTTTACGTTTCCAAAAGGGTAAGTTTTGGCTATTGCTAAAGACGCCCCTCAAAGCCCAGGGGGACGGACCCCTATAAAGCCGTCTCCTCGGACATATACGGACATGTGGACATGTGCGGACATGCGGACATGTGCGGACATGTGCGGACACAGACAGAGAAAGTGGTTATACACATCACACACGTGGTCGAAACGAAAGTGTGAATATATACGCGCGTGGGCTTCGCACAGCGATCTCAGTCTCTGGCTGTTTCGCTTCTCTGTAGTCACAACACTATGGAGACGCTAGCTGGATTCGAACCCTGGTCCACTATAGACATGACACAATAGGGAGTATTCACGTGACGTCACATCGGCCATATTGGAGGCCACATATAGTACTATTTCAAGTTTCATTTAGCTGTCAATAGAAAACAAATAATATTGTTTACGGGGATATATGACAAGTTTGAACACGTATATCCCCAGATAAAGTGTACGAAAATGATTATTGTATACTTTTGTAAACGAGTAATCGAGACAAAAGAGTTTATGTTGATTTTAAGTGATAATAGCAAACCAAAGTTAGAAAACAGTTGAATTTGCATCAAACGCCAGCTGGAACATAGTAACAATGAACTACCAATCACATGCCGTTGTGGCCTCCAATGTGGCCACCATGCGCAATACGTGAATACACCCTATACTGCACGGAGTAAAGTAGAGTAGCTAGACCGAGACAACTGCCTGTAATTGTCGTGATCAATGATGAGTGACTGAAACTATGTAACAATTAACACTACAGTGTGTAGGTCTACTCGTCATACAGTGCAAGTCATTCAACCAGATAATGTGCCTTGTAATGTAAACCTAAGTACAAATTGAATTCAATTGAATCTCTAATTGGTAATTGAATGCGTCGATAGGTATGTTCGCGATACAATGTATCGATAACTTTGTATTTACTTACACATTTCTTTCTTTCAAAATTTCATTTCTTTTCTCGTCGATGGTGTTCGAAGCCTACAGGATTGATTAAGTCACTTTAAATTAAAGTCTCCCACTGCAAATCAGTTTAGTTACTGAGTGGGTAGACTCTAAATGTGAATTTATTTTTATTTTATTTATTTTCCTTTCTTTATAAATATTCACTAATTTATTCACTAATCATTCATTTTTTTAGTAAATGATTTATTTATTTATTTATTTATTCAATATTTCACATACAGCGTATTCTGCCATTTGGCATGAAATAAAAAACATAACAATTGTAACACAGAAACAAGCACAAAGAACACATATTACACATGTGTTTGTCAATACTACGTAAAATGAGTACAATAACAAAAACAAACAAAGTACAAAAAAATGCCGGTGAAAGAGACAATGAGCACAATGAAGTTTAAAACAGGTAAAAGAGTGTACACAGGTATTTACAAAGAAGAACAATGTTATGCCAAGACTTTTCAATAAAAGACGTATAATGATGAACAAATTAATAAAACAGGGCGGCCATAACAGCAAAGTTTGACACACAAAATCCTATATAATTATCTGAAAATCGTTGAAACGATTCGCAAGATTGGAAATTTTCAATCTAGTTGGCCGTGTCAAAATCGGTTCGCCCCCTAGTTTCGATCCCAGGCCCCTATACAGCCGTTACCATAGGAGCGTCTGCTTAGTATTCACTTCGTTAACACGCGCGTTGACTTTTTTACTACTTTTATTTACGAACGGTTGAGGTCGGGCCGAGCCGAGGCAGCCCACCCATGCATCGAAATCACTTTTTATCGCACGTTATTGTCATTGTCATTGTTTACACCTGACCAGTCAACACGGGTCATGGGTTGAGTGCTTTAATGTTTATTGTAATTTATGTTGCCGTTATTTTTATAGTGCGAATGTTTAGGGCAAAATAAACTTCATTGGGGAAAAAATGAAATTTATGGGTTAAATACGTCGGTATTTCTTTGAATCTTCTTCTTTAGATGATAGTTTTAATTATATTTTAGTGTTATTGTAATTTATGCTATCATTATTGTTCTATTGGCAGTGTTTTTTTTTATACGCGAACGTTCGAAACGAATACAAATGGTTTAAATTAAAAGGTTATGCATTCGCTTGGTCAGGTATATCTTTGAACCTTTTTCAGATAAATGTTAATTTAAGCAAAAAGTACGTATCTGAATGTAAAGTTCTAAAATCCTACACTTTTACTATAATTTATGCTATAAGTATCGTTTTATAATGGCAATATTTATACGTGAGCGTTCAAAATGGATGTCAAAAGGTTATGGATCACCTGTTTGAGCATGTTTTTAACCGCATTCAGATAATTTACGTTCTTATCTGAATTTATAGCTACATCATCGCTAATCGCGATGTTTACACATTTGTTTGGACGAAACACACTTAGCTAAAAGGTTACATGTCACATTTTGTCTTTGTTTTCTGGCAGAACAACAATTTAAAATTCCTCTTGTCAAGTCTAGAATTTACATTTAGTTTAAACTTTAAAAAAATACACTTTTTCGGGCTAGGTAAGCTAAACCCTATCATCCAAACCAGGTCCAGCGAATTGCTATTTGAGTTTCAGATGAGATTGTAGATATTATAAAAATGAAAACACCCATATGGAATTGTTCCTGTCTTATTATATCTGAACCATATATTTTTTTAAAATTTTATAAACATATTCTGATGGGCCACATCTGCATGGAACATGATAGACAGATAATAACATCAACTCTTCCGTCCAACGAATGAAAACATCGTCTAAGTGTTGAAATAGTTCACTATACCACTTACTCAAGTGGCACAGCCTGACGTTCGGGCCCAATGATCCATTACGTACTCCGAAATAGACCACTTACCTAGAAAAACAAACAACAGAATTAGATATCACAATGAAAGAACGCATGTGCGTGGGGGACCAATCACAAGACATCAATTGTAGACCGACAACTCTTTTAAATGTATTTTCTTGTTCTAAGTTCAATATATATCTTACAGGAAGTTGAGGTAAAGACAAGGTTTTAGTTTTAATTCGTGAGTACTTCATTAGGTACAGTAGGGCACACAGGGTACATTAGGTAAGGTTTAGTATTTTTTTTTAGTAGTACAGTATTGTATACATAGTACAGTAGTATAGTAGTAGTATATAGTAGTATATATAGTACAGTATATAGTATTGATACAGTCTGAATTCATAAAAATCTAAGTGTCTTATTTCTGAGACTTGAATTTACATTTGTAATAAGATATGTAATTACACACACAGTGTGCACACAATGATCTGAGCGTAATTAATTTGAAGAATCATAGATAAGGTATTAGATAAAAAGTTTGTAATAAGATGGCAGAATTTGTTTTTAAAGAAATCCCATCTTTGGAAGTGTGGATAGGTACGTAGTATGCATACTTTAAATAATAATAACAAAACCAACATTATTATGATACATTATATTATTTATTATTATTATTATTATTATTATTTATTTTTCAACATCAGAGTACATTGCATTACATAATGTATAAACACTACAAGTACATGTGCCTGGTGCTGAAAGGAGGCAGAAAGCGGAACCACGTTCCATCCACGTATAGTGTCCTGCAACCTTCTAAAAATATATTCAAATAATATTTGTTTATCTGTTAGTGGTATCACTGTTTGTTGTTGTTGTAGTTGCGAATACTACGGGCAGAGCCAGCGAGAGAGCCACGTGCCAGTCAGCGTAATCTGTGACCTGGTTTCACATCCACATAGACTTGAATGAATGAGCTAGTCTCGCCGCACTCACGATCTTTACACCGACTCGACTATACTCTCGTTTACTCGCCGCACTCACGATCTTTACACCGACTCGACTATACTCTCGTTTACTCGCCGCACTCACGATCTTTACACCGAGTCGACTATACTCTCGTTTACTCGCCGCACTCACGATCTTTACACCGAGTCGACTATACTCTGGTTTCATTCATCAATCCACCGCTACTATTTAGCCGAGCAAATAACGTGTATTACATCATTCAAGTTGCCCAGCACAAACAACCTACTACGCTACGGCTTCTTACGTATCACACTGCGAGACGAGATAGTATCTTATCAGTGACTGGGCGGAGTAGTCTATACTCTGCTCCGCTGGGGGCGATGTCTACTCATGCTGCTCATAGTTGCACAGCACAAACAACCTACTACGCTATACGGCGTCTTACGTATCACACTGCGAGGCGAGATAGTATCTTATCAGTGACTGGGCGGAGTAGTCTATACTCTGCTCTGCTCTGCTCTGCTGGGGGCGATGTCTACTCATGCTGCTCATAGTTGCACAGCACAAACAACCTACTACGCTATACGGCTTCTTACGTATCACACTGAGAGACGAGATAGTATCTTATCAGTGACTGGGCGGAGTAGTCTATACTCTGCTCTGCTCTGCTCTGCTGGGGGCGATAAGTCTACTCATGCTACTCATAGTTGCACAGCACAAACAACCTACTACGCTATACGGCGTCTTACGTATCACACTGCGAGACGAGATAGTATCTTATCAGTGACTGGGCGGAGTAGTCTATACTCTGCTCTGCTCTGCTCTGCTGGGGGCGATAAGTCTACTCATGCTGCTCATAGTTGCCCAGCACAAACAACCTACTACGCTATACGGCGTCTTACGTATCACACTGCGAGACGAGATAGTATCTTATCAGTGACTGGGCGGAGTAGTCTATACTCTGCTCTGCTCTGCTCTGCTAGGGGGCGATAAGTCTACTCATGCTACTCATAGTTGCCCAGCACAAACAACCTACTACGCTATACGGCGTCTTACGTATCACACTGCGAGGCGAGATAGTATCTTATCAGTGACTGGGCGGAGTAGTCTATACTCTGCTCTGCTCTGCTCTGCTGGGGGCGATAAGTCTACTCATGCTACTCATAGTTGCCCAGCACAAACAACCTACTACGCTACGGCGTCTTACGTATCACACTGCGAGACGAGATAGTATCTTATCAGTGACTGGGCGGAGTAGTCTATACTCTGCTCTGCTCTGCTCTGCTGGGGGCGATAAGTCTACTCATGCTACTCATAGTTGCACAGCACAAACAACCTACTACGCTATACGGCGTCTTACGTATCACACTGCGAGACGAGATAGTATCTTATCAGTGACTGGACGGAGTAGTCTATACTCTGCTCTGCTCTGCTCTGCTGGGGGCGATGTCTACTCATGCTACTCATAGTTGCCCAGCACAAACAACCTACTACGCTATACGGCGTCTTACGTATCACACTGCGAGACGAGATAGTATCTTATCAGTGACTGGGCGGAGTAGTCTATACTCTGCTCTGCTCTGCTCTGCTGGGGGCGATGTCTACTCATGCTACTCATAGTTGCCCAGCACAAACAACCTACTACGCTATACGGCGTCTTACGTATCACACTGCGAGACGAGATAGTATCTTATCAGTGACTGGGCGGAGTAGTCTATACTCTGCTCTGCTCTGCTCTGCTGGGGGCGATAAGTCTACTCATGCTGCTCATAGTTGCCCAGCACAAACAACCTACTACGCTATACGGCGTCTTACGTATCACACTGCGAGACGAGATAGTATCTTATCAGTGACTGGGCGGAGTAGTCTATACTCTGCTCTGCTCTGCTCTGCTGGGGGCGATAAGTCTACTCATGCTACTCATAGTAGCACAGCACAAACAACCTACTACGCTATACGGCGTCTTACGTATCACACTGCGAGACGAGATAGTATCTTATCAGTGACTCGGCGGAGTAGTCTATACTCTGCTCTGCTCTGCTCTGCTGGGGGCGATAAGTCTACTCATGCTACTCATAGTTGCCCAGCACAAACAACCTACTACGCTATACGGCTTCTTACGTATCACACTGCGAGACGAGATAGTATCTTATCAGTGACTGGGCGGAGTAGTCTATACTCTGCTCTGCTCTGCTCTGCTGAAGGCGATAAGTCTACTCATGCTGCTCATAGTTGCCCAGCACAAACAACCTACTACGCTATACGGCGTCTTATGTATCACACTGCGAGACGAGATAGTATCTTATCAGTGACTGGGCGGAGTAGTCTATACTCTGCTCTGCTCTGCTCTGCTGGGGGCGATAAGTCTACTCATGCTACTCATAGTTGCCCAGCACAAACAACCTACTACGCTATACGGCGTCTTATGTATCACACTGCGAGACGAGATAGTATCTTATCAGTGACTGGGCGGAGTAGTCTATACTCTGCTCTGCTCTGCTCTGCTGGGGGCGATAAGTCTACTCATGCTACTCATAGTTGCACAGCACAAACAACCTACTACGCTATACGGCGTCTTACGTATCACACTGCGAGACGAGATAGTATCTTATCAGTGACTGGGCGGAGTAGTCTATACTCTGCTCTGCTCTGCTCTGCTGGGGGCGATATGTCTACTCATGCTACTCATAGTTGCCCAGCACAAACAACCTACTACGCTATACGGCGTCTTACGTATCACACTGCGAGACGAGATAGTATCTTATCAGTGACTGGGCGGAGTAGTCTATACTCTGCTCTGCTCTGCTCTGCTGGGGGCGATATGTCTACTCATGCTACTCATAGTTGCCCAGCACAAACAACCTACTACGCTATACGGCTTCTTACGTATCACACTGCGAGGCGAGATAGTATCTTATCAGTGACTGGGCGGAGAAGTCTATACTCTGCTCTGCTCTGCTGGGGGCGATAAGTCTACTCATGCTACTCATAGTTGCACAGCACAAACAACCTACTACGCTATACGGCTTCTTACGTATCACACTGCGAGGCGAGATAGTATCTTATCAGTGACTGGGCGGAGTAGTCTATACTCTGCTCTGCTCTGCTCTGCTGGGGGCGATAAGTCTACTCATGCTACTCATAGTTGCCCAGCACAAACAACCTACTACGCTATACGGCGTCTTACGTATCACACTGCGAGGCGAGATAGTATCTTATCAGTGACTGGGCGGAGTAGTCTATACTCTGCTCTGCTCTGCTCTGCTCTGCTGGGGGCGATAAGTCTACTCATGCTGCTCATAGTTGCCCAGCACAAACAACCTACTACGCTATACGGCGTCTTACGTATCACACTGCGAGACGAGATAGTATCTTATCAGTGACTGGGCGGAGTAGTCTATACTCTGCTCTGCTCTGCTGGGGGCGATATGTCTACTCATGCTACTCATAGTTGCCCAGCACAAACAACCTACTACGCTATACGGCGTCTTACTTATCACACTGCGAGGCGAGATAGTATCTTATCAGTGACTGGGCGGAGTAGTCTATACTCTGCTCTGCTCTGCTGGGGGCGATAAGTCTACTCATGCTGCTCATAGTTGCCCAGCACAAACAACCTACTACGCTATACGGCTTCTTACGTATCACACTGCGAGGCGAGATAGTATCTTATCAGTCACTGGGCGGAGTAGTCTATACTCTGCTCTGCTGGGGGCGATAAGTCTACTCATGCTGCTCATAGTTGCACAGCACAAACAACCTACTACGCTATACGGCTTCTTACGTATCACACTGCGAGGCGAGATAGTATCTTATCAGTGACTGGGCGGAGTAGTCTATACTCTGCTCTGCTCTGCTGGGGGCGATAAGTCTACTCATGCTGCTCATAGTTGCCCAGCACAAACAACCTACTACGCTATACGGCTTCTTACGTATCACACTGCGAGACGAGATAGTATCTTATCAGTGACTGGGCGGAGTAGTCTATACTCTGCTCTGCTCTGCTCTGCTGGGGGCGATAAGTCTACTCATGCTACTCATAGTTGCCCAGCACAAACAACCTACTACGCTATACGGCGTCTTACGTATCACACTGCGAGACGAGATAGTATCTTATCAGTGACTGGGCGGAGTAGTCTATACTCTGCTCTGCTCTGCTCTGCTCTGCTGGGGGCGATAAGTCTACTCATGCTACTCATAGTTGCCCAGCACAAACAACCTACTACGCTATACGGCGTCTTACTTATCACACTGCGAGACGAGATAGTATCTTATCAGTGACTGGGCGGAGTAGTCTACACTCTGCTCTGCTCTGCTGGGGGCGATAAGTCTACTCATGCTACTCATAGTTGCCCAGCACAAACAACCTACTACGCTATACGGCGTCTTACTTATCACACTGCGAGGCGAGATAGTATCTTATCAGTGACTGGGCGGAGTAGTCTATACTCTGCTCTGCTCTGCTCTGCTGGGGGCGATAAGTCTACTCATGCTGCTCATAGTTGCCCAGCACAAACAACCTACTACGCTATACGGCGTCTTACGTATCACACTGCGAGACGAGATAGTATCTTATCAGTGACTGGGCGGAGTAGTCTATACTCTGCTCTGCTCTGCTCTGCTGGGGGCGATGTCTACTCATGCTGCTCATAGTTGCCCAGCACAAACAACCTACTACGCTATACGGCGTCTTACGTATCACACTGCGAGGCGAGATAGTATCTTATCAGTGACTGGGCGGAGTAGTCTATACTCTGCTCTGCTCTGCTCTGCTGGGGGCGATAAGTCTACTCATGCTGCTCATAGTTGCCCAGCACAAACAACCTACTACGCTATACGGCGTCTTACGTATCACACTGCGAGACGAGATAGTATCTTATCAGTGACTGGGCGGAGTAGTCTACACTCTGCTCTGCTCTGCTGGGGGCGATAAGTCTACTCATGCTACTCATAGTTGCCCAGCACAAACAACCTACTACGCTATACGGCGTCTTACGTATCACACTGCGAGACGAGATAGTATCTTATCAGTGACTGGGCGGAGTAGTCTATACTCTGCTCTGCTCTGCTCTGCTGGGGGCGATAAGTCTACTCACGCTACTCATAGTAGCCCAGCACAAACAACCTACTACGCTATACGGCGTCTTACGTATCACACTGCGAGGCGAGATAGTATCTTATCAGTGACTGGGCGGAGTAGTCTATAGTCTATACTCTGCTCTGCTCTGCTGGGGGCGATGTCTACTCATGATACTCATAGATTCATTCACGTGCGAATGTGTGGAAGACTGCGAAAACTATCAATTGTAAAAAATTTCACGTTGTTTTGGATGATTCATCTGATTGTTGATTTTAAAATATACAACTCTTATTAATAATTAGTTTTAATTGCTAAAGTACGTCTATATACTTGTCCCGAAACAATGCTACTCATAGTAGCACAGATTCATTCACGTGCGAATGTGTAAAAGACTGCGAAAACTATCAATTGTAAAAAAAATGCACGTTGTTTTGGATGCTTCAGCTGATTGTTACCTTTGTAAATATACAACTCTTATTAATATCTAAAGTACGTCTATTTACTTGTCCCGAAACAATCTTACAGATGCTTCATGATTCTTGACCAACCAGCGAGTCCTAATGTAAAATACCAATCGCTGATTGGTCACTAGTCACTCATCTATGACGAACGCATTAATATGTTTTTTTCGGGACAAAGAATAGCTGATTTAAATAGGTTTAAAATTATCACAAAGTAAGTAAACCAAAGTATGGTATCCGCTATAGAGAACTTAGTGCTATTTTGTATGTATCTTCCTCCCAGTTTTTAACGTTTGTATAATGTAGTGTGTCAACAGTCAACAAAAAATGTTAGAAAAAAATCAACGTTTTAAAAACAGTAATATTTATTAGAACAATAATTAAGACATTCATAAAGTAGAGAATTACATATTTCTGTTTACTTTTAGAGCGCTCGAGGGCTTCGCAAGCATTGTGGACATTAAGCCAACACACGCAAGCATCATTTTTCTCCTCGAAATGCATCATTTGTTTCACTTTATGCACGTCCTCATTACGCCAGGACAAGCAAGCCTACACACAGAACGATGCGCGCGTGAACTAAATCTGAGACGGCCTTAATTCATTGCGATTATAGCCCCGTCCCTCCCATGTTGAGCAATACTGACCACACACTATACTCTGCGTACACATGTACAATGTGTACATTCAACGTCAACACGCAATCTGCATGGACACAGCTAATGTTGAGGGAACTATTTTTTGTAAAATTTACTTTTGAAACTTTTAATTTCCCATTGAAATAATGCACATTTAAAAAAGTTCAAGTTTGTATTTATTTATTTATTTATTTAATGTCTATCCTATTCAGTTATAAAAACTGATTTACAAAGGAGGACCTTAAATGAAACTAGGCTATGCCAACAATTAATAATAATGGAATCATAAATAACAATTACAACAAAAACAAAACAAACTACTGTACTATACAAAACAAAAGAAAAGCTCTTTAGAAACCTTTCATTTTTTTAGTTAGTCACTATTGGTGTTTTACTACGTTCTCGACAGCTAAGTCATAAAACGTTGGCTGAATCAAATCCATTGCACATCGCTGAGGTCGTCATGAGGGCTTCGAAAACAATGAAGGGGGGGGGGGGCGAATTGGGATCACAAAGAGGTCCGACAAGTATAGAAGAGAAGTGACGAAGTAGGAAGAGAAAAATGATGAAGGCTACGCTAGATGAATCAAGGAATGACCAAAACGAAAGACCCACCTCGACTGGGCCAAACATCGTCGTCACTGATGTGTCCATGCCCCGATGACGTCACACTAATGCTTAAACCGTGTCAGACCAAGCAGATCTTCTACAATACAATACAATACAAGACACACAAGAAAAGAGGAGACGCCTCGCTATTTATTATTAGCAAGGACAAGTTGAAGCCAAGGCAGGGTGGGTAACTCCCTTGTTTGGCCCCCGACCACCTCGTAAACCAACATCTTAGGCGTGTCTGCGTGTCGAGACGTTGCGCCTTCGACTCCCGACACCGGCAATCGGTCTTCCGAGGTCGTCTTCATTCACAATGAAGGCGAATACTTGAATTGAACAGTACTTCCAAAGTGTCTAAATACCCGAATCTAATATACTCAGTAAGTAGAAAAACCTCTGACAGCAAGGATTCCTAGAAGTGGCTCAGCGGTAAGACGCGAGACTCTAATTCGGGAGGTCGCCGGTTCGATTCCGGCCACCGGCAGTCCTGACTCAAGGTTTTTTCCGAGGTTTTCCTCAGTCGTAAAGGCCAATGCTGGGATTGAGTCCTACTATAACAGCCCTCGTACATTCCTTCCCAGCTATCCAAACACCCTACTAACCTAGTTAGTCACCTGAAGACACATCAGGTAAAGCTGGTGTGCACCCTAGAACGGGTATTCCTACGAAAAATTATTATTAATTATTATACAATAAATTCACTTGTCCCATGAAAAGATATTGAAAAAGTGGTGAGGTTTTAAATAAATTTAAATACTTTTTAAACTATAATTTTATCAGGTGCAAAATATCTATTTTCATCGCTCTCCACTACAAATGTATTTTATTATTCTTTGTAGTTTTTCCTAATGCATATCTATTTTATAACTGAATATTATGAGGGAGGGAAGAGGGGGGGGGGGGGGGGGGGGCAGGACGAGACAAATTCTACACGATAGGTCCTCGAAGCAACCTATGACATTACAAATAACCTCAATAAGTTCACGTGAAAAACAACGATACGAATCTTTATACCAGACTCTTTTCGTCGCTCGTGTCTATAGGTATAACGTTACATAACATACAGACGACGCCTTCGCTAAAATATATATCGCCAATTAACTTTATGACTGCAAGGCAGAGTGGCAATTTAATTTATTATGCTAATTTTGGGCGTTTGTATATAACACTATTTGGCAGCACTAATACCGACATTTGCATAATTGCTCCCGCGGGCCTATCCGATGCAACACGTGGTTTCTGTGACGTCATAGGGGATTTCTTGTGCAGCGTCGAGACTAAAGACAAGACCATTGGACACTGAAACTCTGGGCCGTGTGTCATTTTAGGGGGATGGTGAGTCTGAACTGTTACAATGGCACAATCAAATCTGTTTAGTAATATTGTAGGCCCGTCATGGGCCCGGGGTAGAATAGGCGCAGAGTGACTCTGCTAGTCGTAAGAGGCGACGAAAGGAGACCCGTCTCGGCCCCGGGAAGAATAGGCCCAGAGTGACTCTGCTAGTTGTAAGAGGCGACGAAAGAAGACCCGTCTCGGCCCGGGGTAGAATAGGCCCAAAGTGACTCTACTAGTCGTAAGAGGTGACGAAAGGCGACCCTGTCCCTTCCCCCCCACTGTCTCACTGAAGATTTCTCCTCCCACATGGCCCTGCCCTCCCTTGCTGGACTCCCCTTATGACGACTCCCGCGATATAGATGGACGAAGACGTCATATGACCTAAGCTGTCGAGTACGTCGTTAAACACCACCAATCATCATCAGTAATATTGTAAGAGCGATAGATATGATTAAAAAAATTGTCACTAACCATTAACTAACGTTTAGTTCAAACTGAAAACTGCATGAAAAATTAAAATATTGCAACCGTTACGGTTCTCATAGGAAAACCAATGAATCATGAATTCTTTAATTGACTTCTTCATTAGTATAAGGTTGTTGATCCAGTGTTTAGTGCTTATGAGACTAAATGTTGGTTAGTCACCACTTTTTCAATATATTGTATATAGAGTTCTGAAGATATTACTAATACTAACAAAACGTTAATTTTGCAAACTTTAGTCTAACCTAGATAAATCAATGCGAGTAATAGACCTTTTTCAGAATTAATCTAGGACTCTTAGATAGAGCTAATCACGGTCCTCTAGATCTTCAATGACAACAATATGCACAACAGTGAAAAATACAGGCTTAACATAACTATCAACGACCCATATATAGAGCTAATCACGGCTTTCTTGATCAATTCTGAAAATAAAGTGGACGAGACTAAATTCCTTTACACAAATAACAACTAATGAATGTTTGTAATAATTTGATGGTCAGCCAAACGTCATCATCCGCCATGTTGCAACATTGATTGGTTGGTCAAACGTAAACACTGTCTGCCTATGCATCCACGGGACCGTGAGAAACCGGAAACGTAGTTATTGCAAGTGCACACCTTTCTGATGACAGCTCAATTAATACACTTGTTAAGTTCTTTGAAAGGTTGTGATGACCTAAGTCATAAGTGTTACATCCACCGACGACTGCAATTAGCTTGATAGGTGACAACATATTTACATATTTCGTTCGAGTAACACACAATCTAGTAAAGAACTTGATTTGAATTGAATCGAAAATCTGCAATCATGAAGAAAATTACGTATATTATGTCAATGTATGAGACTAACAAATACAGTTTGAAGTGTCACTTAGGGCCGGTCTTACAATCTCCAAATAGGAACGTTATTTGTAGCAATTAAGCTATTTGGAGGATTTCAAGAGTTTTGATTGGTGGTTGCCATGGAGACAACAAGTTATTCGACGAATAGTAGTTATTGGGACATTGTAAGACTGGACCTAAATACCCCAAAATGTCCAATATTCCTACGAATTCCATCGCTTTTGCATTTACAGAAATATAGAGAGTGATAGGTGGTAAGCCACAGATATTTGTGAAAATATGAATGTGAGGTTGAGTCCTCTTAAAGATACGCCCTTCGATATAATTTAAGAGAAATATGTAGTAACTAAACTAAACGCCGCAAGACGACCGTTCCTCGAACCCGTTACGATGTTATCCACGCACCGCCTTGATGTTTCTGTCAAACACGGCGTGGTCGCGTCCGAGAACTCGTCCGGACGTCCGACACTGCTTGTTATGTCTTCCGAGAACTCTTCGAGACGGAGTAGGTCACCAAACTGATCTGGGCACTGACCGGATGGTTCGGATAGTCAACAGGGGAGGTATTGTCCCGTACCCACGATCGTATACGGATTTTACAAGCGCAAGACAAATATACATGAATGCTATACTGCTACACACGTATAGAAAATGTTGAATAGTTCGTAAGAACGTATAAATATAGGATTAAAACAAATAAGTACCCATATGGTAAAAACCTAATCACAGTTATTACGAATTACGAAGTAGTAAAATGCAAAAACAGCATTTTCATGATAAAAAAAATGGTTTTCCAACCATTAACTTTAATTAATTCAATTGCAAGTAAGCTAAATTAGGTTTCTAGATCATTTGATGTTTTCAGTGAATTGATTATTTTGGAAACTGTATGACAACAATTTAGGAAGGGCGCGCCCGCAAAATAAAACATATACCATTCAAAAGGACTTCAAAAAAATATAAACGTGCAATTTTTATCAGATATAGGTTAGCAAATTACCGGCTATTTAGATCTCGCGAGATGTGATTGCGATAAGTTGCGGAACATGTTTCGGGTGTTAATTGATTGATTGCAGATAGAATCTAACTGAACACTCGGCGCTCGTTATCTCATTCTGGCGCGGCATTACAATTAACTAACATACGTGTTATGACTTTAGAAGGTGATAATACGATTGTAATATTACCAACGTAACTAGTGTCATACAGAACTCGGATCATTATCTATCGGCCCTGTCATGCGCGGTGTTTTAACGAAAACTGGCGTTCTTTCACACGTTCGTGAAGGCATTGTTCCGCTTAGTAGAGTGTACAAGTCTCATTAATCACGCCCGATGTGTTGGGATCTACAGGTATCCTTAATATTATCCTTGTGAACCTGTTTCAAGTAGATAGTAGGTACCTACTATGGGACTCGGCTACATTGTAAGAGAAACTTTACAACCCGAGAGTTTTTTTGACCCACCATGCAGGGAGGAATTTGTAGAAGCAAAGTAAAATAGGTAAACAAAATTCTGAAAGCAAATTTAGCCTGAATTTGATCTCGTGAGACAATACAAATGGCACATATTATAGCCATTTGTAGACGGCACATTAATGGCATAAATTAACTTTTGAACGAGTAAGTTTCAAATTCAGCAGAATTAATTTCAGGTCCTCTAATGAATGATGAACTAGAAATACAATTCTGACAGGAATAAGTAAACGGTGACTTTGGAGCCGTCCTAGCAACGAAGCACTCAATAAAATAAATTCAAAGTTGTTCTGAATCGGCCTTGTTGATTCTGGCATTTGTCCGCAGGTGTTCGTTCACACTGTTCAATCACTGATTCACATGTTTCGTATTTGAAATATCGATCTTTGATTGGTTATCGCTCACTCGTCGATGGTGTTCGAAGCCTACAGGTTTGGTTTAGTCACTTTAAATTAAAGTCCCCCACTGCAAATCAGTTTATAGTTACTGAGTGGGTAGACTCTAAATGTGAATTTGTTTTATTTTTTTAATTTAAAGTGAGATCGTTTTCCGTCAAAAACGCACCAAATCGCATCCAAGTAAAACGGACCGAGTCACGTGACCGGAGCAAAAGGAAATGCACAGATAGATTAGCAGACAGATACGCCGATAAGAAGGTTGACGTGAGGTCAAGGCAACTTGGGTGGACCGTTGACCCTCACTAGATGGAAATAGCAACCAAACATCTCGCCGGCTTGAAACGTATCGATTATTGCATCGATCTATGGATCGAAGAGAACTAATAATGCATTCATATAAATCTTACGGTGGACGTGGGCGACAGCAGGATTTTTTTCTAGGGGGGCGGAGGTGGGCCGAAAATACGTTTGGATACCGACAGACAAATGCAGGTAGAGATGGAGGGAAAACATACTTGTCTGCTACGATTTCCCTTTCTATCGTAGTTTTGTTTTGTTTTTCGTATTATCTTATTGTTATTAGTGTTTTTTTAATTTTCAGTGCTTTTATTGACTATATAATTGTGTATTGAATAGCTTTGTATTCATTGACCTGCTTTGTAAATAAATTTATGACTGAATAGTATAGACATAAAACTAATTAAAAATATGACTACCTGACACTTATTATTGTATTGTTTATAACATTATTATTTCTTAATTTTATAAGATTCATTTAAGACACATTTAAAAAATGAATCCACCGCTTGTTAGCAGTATAGACTCCACAAAGCAGAGTTCATTCCACTGCCTTCTAAAAACCTTGATGACTCACAAGGCAGTGATCTACCGCTGTCACGTCAAACAATCACCACAGACTGATGTTATCAACAAAAACAAAACAATTTTCTAATTTCAAGTATTCGTCTCATGCACTGAGGTAGTTGAGAATAACGACAAAAGACACCGCCGCGTCAAGTATAAAACTATTTAGTCTGCGCAGCAACTGTCACCGCCTTCTGTGAACCGCGGGGCTGACAAGGCGGTGATACCGCGCCGTGCACAGCCTTCTGGGAGGGAACCTGAGATAATTACGTTGGACGCAGAGACAAAGAGATTAGAGACAAACAAGTTCTTTGCATGGAGGTCTCTAAGGTGACAACAAAGATCGGTGCAGATGCACTAGACTTTATAATACGAGCACAAGGCACATATATATTTTTATTTTTTTACGTCTCTCACTACAGATACATTAATCAATTTAATAATTTAGTATTAGAAATAAATAAAATTTGATTTGTATTTACTATTTTGTAACTTAACGAAAAGTATTAATCTTGCACACAAGATTGATATACTAAATTATCTACCAAAACACTTCATTAGTAATTATATTTACTAAAATTTAACATTTATATATTTAAATAATACAAACGCAAACTGTACATATTCGGGACGTATCGAAAGTTTGTGTCATTTACACCCAATTTGCGTTTTCAATCCACTCTAAAATTCCTCTAAATAATTAATTTTTATCGGATATTTCCTTCCTTTCATAGGGCCGGTATTTCAATGCAAGTTATTTATTTACCCTCCAGTTTCATTTCTTTCAACTGTCACAACCACCAATGAAAATTCATCGATTGGCAATTAAATTTACATAACACTTGACATTTCGGGCAGTCCGTCAGTCAAAAACTTCCGCAAAAGCAAGAGATATGATTGACTATATTCCTTAGAGAGTATAGTAAGTGAAACACGACCAAGTATGTCGCACCCACGTAGCTGCTTAGCAAGCCAGGCACGTGACTAGCTGCAGTAAACCGTGAGATCTGTAGCATTGGTAACTAAAACAAGGCGGTGCGCGAGTGATTAATTGGTATTTTGACCTGGTGGCTGCGTTGTTGTATACTCAGTACACGACGCAGGGTTGCCACCACGGCGATAACACACGGGTAATACTGTCATACAGTCGTCCGTACTACGTCGGGGGGGGGGGGGGGGGGGGGGGGGGGATTCGTACCCCGGAGATGGGTTTGAATCAGTGTCAACAATTAGTTTTAAAAAACATTTTATTTCGACAAAATATACTCTTTTCCATATACTCTTTCAATTATAAGTATCATACAACCTATTTTCTTGTTGTTGTAACAATGATAAGCCTACTGTGTATTAATAAATCCTAGTTTTTAAGCTTTTCCAAATCCATTACCTATTTAATTACTACTTTCAGTTTCAATTTCCGACCATCATAGACAAATAACTATAATGTAAAAGCCCCTTATAGAGCGAGCTTAGGCTCTTTGGGGGCTAGTCTCCATGCTGTTACATGTATTTGTTAAATGTCAATAAAAAAAACTTCAAAACAAATAAAGATTCGCACCCAAATTGTCGGTTTGTATTTCTATAATGAATATAATAATTCATAGTAATTAGAGACAGTGCAAGAAAGAATACTCACGCAAGAGGGTAATCGTGAGGACGATGAACTAAAAGGTAAATCATTCATGTCAACTGTGGAAGTATTACTTCTATGAAGCAGTTTTCCTCGTTCAATCGCTACAAGTTTCCTCTATTCAACAAATTCAAAGAAGTAAAGTATAATTACAATAGTAAAGAGTAAACGTTTTCCTCATACACACACTTGTTTTGTTAACCACAATGTAATGACAACCAATGAGGAGAAGAGTATTGGTCGTTGTTCGGTTGACAAGGTCAAAAACCTTTTAAGTTCGTTAGTTGGCAGTGTAGGCCTTCTATTGGCAGATATAAACAAATCTGCAAGAAACTCGACCTTGTTTGAGATAACTTTGTGTATAGGTAATTGAAACAACAATTCATACACTACACATTTGCACGTATAGTATTGATTTTATAGAAGGTGTGTGTATATTTAATTGACTCAAACACTCCTTCTCAATAACCATTAGGTCCTCTATTGGCAGATATAAACAAAACTGCAAGAAACTCGTCCTTGTTCGAGATAACTTCGTTTATAGGTGCTTGAAACAACATTTCATAGGGTACGCATTTGCACGTATAGTATTGATTTGATAGAAGATGTGTGTATTGACTCGAACACTCCTTCTTAATAACCATTAGATCCTCTATTGGCAAATATAAACAAAACTGCAAGAAACTCGTCCTTGTTCGAGATAACTTCGTTTATAGGTGCTTGAAACAACATTTCATACACTACGCATTTACACGTATAGTATTGATTTGATAGAAGACGTGTGTATGTTTAATTGATTTGAACAGTCCTTCTTAAATGGCATTAGGTCCTCTATTGGGAGATACAAACAAAAATGCAAGAAATTCCTCCATGTTTGAGATAACTACGTTTATATGTCGCCTTGATATAATATTTCATAGTGTACTTATTTACATGTATATTATTCATTTGATAGAAAACTGGGGTATTTTAAATTGACTTGAATACTAGCTATCCATCTTAATTGGCATTAGGCAACAGTACGCTATAAACACACATTTTCGATTTCAAATAGTATCTGTAAATAGACTTTAAAAAATTAAAACTTAGTGCGCGATTTTTATACCAAGAGTATCCTTCTTTGCTTGTGACTGATGGTTATCATGTTAAAAACAAGTTAGCAGACAGTTAAACATTTAGCTGGAAGTCATAAAACCGTGTAAGCTATAATTTAAAAACAAACAATCTCGCATAGAGCGATTCAACTAATGAACAACATTAGTGGTTTTGTGGTTAGAGTAAAGTGAAAAACACTTCGAAACAATCTGATCCTGTCAGTTTTTTCTAAACGAACGTTTCAAGTTTTTAGATTGAAAACGCGCCTTCTCTATTCTTGGAACAATAAAATGATTATCTCTATTAGGGAGGCTGTGTGGATTCCTACCGAGCTAAATACATGGGTGAGGTGGTTTCATATCCCAGCCGGCCAGGGTTGGGTGGGTCAGAGTGGTTCTACATGTACGGTGCACACAACAGTGGCGTAGGGTAGGGTGCACGAGCCCCACACCTTTTATACCCCTTCAAGAGGCAGGGAGATCACGTTTATAAAACTGAGAAAATGTTAATTTACATAACGCAAATACCCATTAAATAAATAAAATAAATTCACATTAAGAGTCTACCCACTGAGTAACGAAACTGATTTGCAGTGGGGGACTTTAATTTAAAGCGACTAAACCAACCCTAGGCTCCGAACACCATTAAGCTAAGTAACGTAGGTTATGTATTTTCTATAAATAAATGTGTATTTATAGTATACCCGCTCAGTTATACATGAACAGTTTTTCATTACGGGGGTGTTATACAATTTAATGTGTGTCATAGCAACAAAAGACCGACAGTAAATGCTAACGAGTGTCCTACACTAAAAATAGATTCTCGTAACTGAGTAGGTAGACAATAGCACAAGACTCAATTCCAAAAATAGCCATGTTACCGTGTTTTGTTTCGGACAAACATTGAATGTGCACCAATCAAAGAAAGATACGACAATGTAGTTGCCTAGCAACACATTGTTTGTACGCCTGTGATGTCACAACCCCCTCAATTGAGTCTTGTGCTTTTGATACAAATTTGTTTTCTGTTGTTTATCTTGAAGATTAGAGGACCGTGTGAGAAACAAGAACGATTACCCCCCCTCGCCCCCCGCCCCCAGACCTCCAACCGCCTCCTAATGTAATATTCAGTGCCCGCGCGTCCACCGACATGTTCCTACCTCGCTCGCATACCAAACATGCAACAGGTATGTGACACGATCTCTATTATTAGAGACGAACGTTGACAGCGTCGGGCATCTCCGTTATCACTCGTTAAAATACTAGACACTTTTCAAATCGATTTTTTTTTGTTTTATTAGATCAGATTCAAATTATCTTATTACTTGAAATACATTTGTTTCCTCATCTGGGCCCGGGGTAGAATTGGTCCAATGGTGACTCTGCCTGTCGTAAGAGGTGAGTAAATGAGCCCGTTTTCGTACCCTGGCAGGGATTCAAACGAAAAATTATAATTATTATTATTTGTTTAAACGGACAATGTTGACAAACGCCCCTTGATTTAGCATAGAGTGACGATGAAAACAATACATCATTTCTTGGTAAGAACAAAGATTGGTGGTATACAAATGAATGAAGCCAACCAACAACACAATGAAAGACAAAGTGCATAAATTTTGTCACCACAATCTCAGTCATTCAGAATCCAAAAATATCCTCGGCGAGTATTCGGGGCGGATCTACCGAGGTAATTGCACGGCGCGGTCTGTGGATGAACGCCTCGCCCCGAGTGTTAATCGAGATGCCACGTGACGTCACACCTTACGAGTGTAATAATACACTCGGTCTCTTGGGGAACCAATGAGGTGTTAGTCTTGGTTCCGCGTAGCTGCACTGATGGCGCCACGGGGCTGATTCGGCCTGGCGACGTTTGGCGCTACCTGTCTTGTGCACAATGGAACTACCAGTCTAGTCTCGCGTAACTGCACCGGTAGCGCTACGAGGCTGATTAGTGCATTGTGGCCTACCTAAGTTTGGCTCTACCTAGCGTGTACCTCTGGAACTACTAGTTGTACGCAACTGCACCGGTAGCGCTACGCGGCTGATTAGTGCTCTATGGCCTACCAACGTTTGTCGCTATCTGGCGTGTACCTCTGGAACTGACAATTTGCTATACGCTACTACAACTGTCAAGAGATATCGTTGGTAAGCCGAATCTTTATCTGCGCCATTTCAGGTTGAATAAAGGCTCTACAATTTAAATATTCAACAATGAACCTTCATCTGCGTCATTTGAGGTTGAATAAAGGCCCTACATTTTAAATATTCAACAATGAACCTTATCTGCGTCATTTCGGGTTCAATTAAGGCTCTAAAATTTAAATATTGAACAATGAACCTTTGTATGCGCCATTTCAGTTTGAATAAAGGCTCTACAATAGGGAATATGCATGTTAATTTTTGTCGACGTTACCAAATTAATGACGATGTTATGAAGTCAAAAATATTTCATTTTCCCATTTTTGTAAATATTTTCATTCAAGGAAGTGAGCTGAAAATTTCACAAATAATTATGGCGGGAAAAACAGGTCATGACGTCAGAACTGACTAACATCAATCAGCCTATCACACAAAGATAATCAAATATTGTATTTGTGCCGAATATTTCACTCAAATTAGAGTATTTATAGTATTATTTGGTTCCATAATGAATAATAATTGTTTGCAACAATTAATTTACACAATTGGCATGATTATTTGTAAAAATGAAACATTATTTCAGTGAATAATAGGTTTGTGAAGAGATCAGACAACAATGAATACGTTGTCTTTCCGATAATTGTCTAGTGTTGCAAGGCGGTGATTGGCAAACACATTCATACACAATGGTTGCGTTCCGTTACATGCTGGGACTGCTGGGACCCAGTGAGCGCCAGCGTGAGCCAGCGCGAGCCAGTAGGCTTAAGAAACGGAACGAGCCTCCACCTGCAGAGCACTGAGCACAGTATGGAAGACGGCGCGAAAATAGTCGTAAGCTATAACTGTCAGCCTAGGCCTACACTAATTGCACCCTGCCAAGTGCCAAGAGAAATATACGTCCAATAGCATATACGAAACATTCTTACCTTTCTCCAGACGCTCCTATTCATTGTCGTTCACTACTAATTTCACTACTTCGTTTGTTTCTGGACAAACCAGCGATATTTCGTGCCACTGGTATGTTATAGTTTGGTGCGACGCCATGACAGTTCCAAGTTTTACTGGGGCTACTGCGTGAAAAAGGGCCAGTACTTCCAGTGCACTGGAGATGCTGGGATAGCAAGTAAGGGAACGCTCAGTAGTCGCTGGCAGCATGTTTCGGAATGCATCCAGTAAGCTGGCGCACTGGATCAGTACATCCAGCATGTAACGGAACGCAACCAGTGATGATTACTCAGTTATGACGTAACCATCCGTTTCACGATAAAAGCCCGGGAAAGAAGAAATGTTATAGTTTGTAACGTTATAAAAATCAAACTGTGGCGTTTTGAAGTGCGAAAAGTAGTTTGCCGGTATTTGTAGATGAAGGCCTGTCAACTTCACATGATCGAACCAATATCGGGAAATGTGGTATATTCCCTATTTAAATATTCAACAATGGACAGCTAATCATTACCTAGTATTTGTTGAATGTGTTTACACTAGACTGAATAGTCTCTTTTTTTAGTGACGTATTCGTTTCTCGACATTGTCAGACATTTATTCCTCAACAAAATGACGACAATCTCCGTCTTAGAGCCACCTGAAGTTCTGGGTTCACATCTTAAATGTGACTCGACTATACAGAGTATAGATAATCGTCGTGATTAGCCGACCCGATGACACAAATACCGGATCGAACGTATATTGATTGATCGATTGGTTCTCGATCGCTTCCGGTAAAAGTTCCTCTCTAGTCTCTATGTGTGACACAATGGAAGACGGATGATGACCGTATCTGTGTGAAGCCATCCGACATGCGTTGTGTAGTGTGACAACCTCATCTCTCTCACTCCTTCCAACTGAGTATCGACGAATCATGCTTTATCAGTGACGTGGAAGTACGTCTAGTTAAGCCCGAGCTACGTTATTTAGAACTTGTAACTTGTGATTAACAGAACCTAAGAACCAAAGTGCTTCGATGAAGATGAAACACTCGATGGAGCAATATTTCTTTGATTCGAGCACATTTTAACGTTTATCTTAAACAAATCACTACATGGAGTGACTATTTTGTGGTCTATATTCATGGAATGATTATATAAAAGGATCCCAAATCATGGTTTGTTGTTTTCGAAATCCCATTCTCTCATCATTCAACTTTGCGAACTCAGAGACAAAAGCATCTCAAAACGATCAGGACTCAGTAAAATACAACAATATAATGTGTCCGAGACAATCTTACAGATAGTTACGAGGAACTCGTGGCCAATCAGCGATCGGTATGTGAAATTGGTGCTCGCCGATAGGTCACTCACGAAAGCATCAGTAAGATTGTTTCCGGACACGTACATTATAAACATTTTAGATCCTTGAATCCAAGAAGTTGAATGAAACTTTGGCCGTGATTTGTACAGACTGCATTGACTGTCAACGACTCTACAGACAGGTATATATATTCCTTGAATGTGTTGCGTTGTTTACCCGCCAGGGTCGCTGCAGTGACGTACGGGAATATAAAAAGCAGTGTATGTCTGGTTTGATTAATGACGCGTACGTCTTGTCGCCGCTTAGTGCGTGACTTGACACCGTGGACGGGCGACGTGTGACTGCTAATAGGCACAACTACGTCATAGACCCACAGCAAAGAGCTTAATAGATGAGTTTCAGAATTGATCAAAGACCCTTAGATAGAATTAATCACTACCCTCTAGATCTTCAATGACAACAGCGCGTATCTCAATGCTCTATTTTGACGCTAGTCGACTAGCCTAGTACACTAATGTAACAATCAGTGACAATTAATTACAACAATCATTGATTGTTGTATTAGTGCACTAGGCTAGTCGACTAGCGTCAAAATAGAGCATTGAGATACGCCCTAAAGTTGTTATTGTTGTCATTGATCTATAGGATCAATTCTGAAAATCGTCTTTAGTAAACTCTCCGATTTTATTGGCGACACACTTTTGTGAGGCTCTAATCTCAGGCGGAATTGGCTATGATAAGAGCCGATAAAAACGTTTTTGCTTTATCGGCTCTGACTTTAACTAGAGCCCCTCCGCGTGGCAGCGCTTTTTTCACATCTGCAACTACGGAACAAATCAAATGAATTGAACTAAAGGACAAACAACACGGTGTCGAAATTATGAAATTTGAAATAGTGAAGAAAAACAAGTGTATAACCATAGCAACTGTTCACTAGTTAAAATTTGAAGAAACTGAAAAGCCCCATTGTTGGACTCCCCTTATGACGACCCCGCGATGTATACGGGATATGATTCGTAAGACGACCTAGCTGTCAAGTATGTCGTTCATTAACAAATAATCAATCAATCACACTGATCCACAGGGAACCCGCAACTGACGTCACATCCGGACTACAACAATGGAACAAATGAATTGAACTGATGGACAAACAATCATATGTCAAAATAATAAAATTGCAACCATACAAATAAAAACAAGTGTAGCAATAGTAACTGCTCGCCATTTAAAACTTTTAATGATAGACAACGACCAAGTGAAAGTTTTGTATGTGTATTTGTTTGTTTTTTGTTTTGTTTTCCAAAATAAGACGAAATTATTTTCTGACAGCTTGTTGTTTGTCCATCGATTCAATTCATTTGTTTCATTGTTGTCTTTTGGTGTTGCTAGTGCCCTATACACGTGTTATCAATTTTATTTCTAACACTCAGCATTTCTCACGATCCCATTAATCTTCCAGCCAGCTAGTCAGGATACAAAGTTAGCATATTTTAACGTAGCACTCATCAACAATAGTTCTGTAAGTGACGTATATTGCAATTTTCAGAAATACCACCGAATTATTGCTTACGGATGCGTTCTACACACACCTATTCGTGTCTGCTTGCAACGCAAACTATAGTACACGTGAGGACAAGAGGAATGCAACATAAGGCGATCAGAACTATCTACACATCATGTATCATAGATAGAGGCACTTTAAAATCGAGTTTTGTGTGAACACACTGTTTGTGACTGTGCGACAAACAGTTATTTTAACTAAATTTAAAGTTTTTCTCTCTGTTACCTATAGGGCACTAGCAACACCATAGACAACAATGAAACAAATGCATTGAATCGATGGACAAACAACAAGCTGTCAAAAAATAATTTTGTCTGATCTTGGAAAACAAAACAAAAAACAAACAAATACACATACAAAACTTTAACTTAGTCGTTGTCTATATTTAAAAGTTTTAAATGGCGAGCAGTTACTATTGCTACACTTGTTTTTATTTCTATGGTTGCAATTTTATTATTTTGACAGCTGATTGTGTGTCCATCAGTTCAATTAATTTGTTCCATTGTTGTAGTCCTGATGTGACGTCAGTTGCGGGTTCCCTATTATGTTTCTTATGTTTTATGTAGCAAACATTAAATAAGATTGATGTTAAAGCCAGTTTTGCGACCTAGATTGCCATAGAAGCATGACAAACCTCCAGAAGCATTTTTTTACCAGATAATAATTATTTTTTACGATATTTTTTTAATCTAGTGTTTCATAAAATTCAAAATCAAAATGGCATTTTTGTATTGTCTCTAATCACACCTTCACAGCCATGACGTCACAACACAACGTACTGTGCACTTGACATGACACCGTAGTTATCTCTCACGAGTCTTTCTTGTCAAGTGCACAGATAAGTTCCCATGCTAGTAGCTTAGTATGCGTCGCGCAACCCACCATCATACTCAGACGAGCGTACAGACTTATTTCAGATTCAATAAATGTAAACGCAGTTATTATTTGCATTGTGTCCGCCATGTAAATGCGTTTCATTAACTGTTATATACTGAGTATGATCGCTGCATACATACATGAGGGCAATAATCTGTATAGGTGAATTGTTGTATATTTGGATATGACGTGAGAGTTTGGTTCGCAGAAGCGACGACATTTAGATTGTAATGAGAGGGATAACGATGCGAATAGAATGTTGGTACAGATGTAAATGACCCCCAAAACATGTCAAAGAATAATAAAATAACGTAAGCGGGTTGGTTAGATTTTATGTAGTAATAGTGTTTCATTGTCTTGTTGATAGGCCTATATATACGTACCCCAGCATGATATAGGTTTACAGAAAAAATTAAGGTGAAAGACCATTTTAAAAATGATCCAGGTATCTATTCTTGTTTCTCCCCACGGTCCTCTAAATCTTCAAAAACAACAATACACAACAATTAGAAATGTGAAATCAAGGTTAATAGATGAAGATCTTGTGTCCATCAATGAACCTTGATATAACATTTGACAGCTCATGTTTGATTGTTCTACGTTGTTTTTTGTAACGATTTAGGGGGCCGTGCGAGGAACAAGAATAGATACCTGGATCATTTTTAAAATGGTCTTTTACATTTTACAAGGTTTACTTGGAAAAAGGTACGTAAGAATACTTTATATGTAATCTACTGTATTATTATATATTTGTGTGTATTTGTGATTATTTTAATTTCTATTTAATTTCGTCAAAACTGTAATTTAGCGTGGGTTTAATATTGGTGGTAGTCTGTCATTAGTGTACTAACGGGTGACGTATGCAAAGCACTTGGCGTTGCAAAGAAGTTACCGCCACACACGTTCACCTGTGATTGTGACGTATGCAAAGCACTTGACAATGCAAAGAACTTGTGAAACGAGAAATTCTTCTCATCTCACGGGAATAATTTACATTCCACGACTGACGATAAAGTGGAATAGTAATAATACATTTAAAAAAAATTGTGAATTCAATTTATTATTTACTGTAGTTTCTCATGCAGGTGTCAGGATTGTCTTTACATTAACATGAACTTGTACTCTCGCAAATATATGTACCAACCGTGAATTAGCTCATCAATTGTAACGGGAATCTTGTACGTTTTCCAATTTTCTACAAGTACAAAAACAATATTCACAAGATATTAATTTTGTAATTGAATCACTCGACTTATAAAAAACAAAAAACGTGTCAACAATTGGTCTATAATATACAGTAATAATATGATACGTGTGTTTTATAAAAGTTGCTACCCAGATTCCTCGCCACTGTAGAGACAAGAATGTGTTCCACTTCATTTGATTTTATTTCATTTCTCAATTATTTTATCTTGTTCTTGATTTTGATTTTATATAGTTAAGTAGTTTGTTTTGTTTTGTTGTTATTGTTATTTATGATTTCATTATTATTAATTATTTGCATAGCCTAGTTTTATTTAAGGTCCTCCTTTGTAAATTAGTTTTTATAACTGAATAGGATAGACATTAAATAAATAAATACAAAATTACGTGTGGTAGAGGAGTTCTTTACTGGCAGAACGCATTATTTGAGGTACCCTAATATAGGCTATCTGTAATGATATGCCCACCTGAAGAGGGGCACATCGGTAAAACTCTGTGCGCCCTATAGCAGCGATCATACGATACATTATCATATTCATCACATATTCGGCTGCCTCGACTATGCGTGTCTCTTATGTTTGCTCGTCCACATTATGCATAACAGTCAAGCATAGCGCCATGCACACTACGGCAAGTAATTATCACTGCGAATACATTACACCCACCTGTAGAATGGCGCACTGTACAGTGTATTCCACATCAAGAACACACGGGCAACAGGTACCTCAGTGTGTATCCACCCTCCCACACTGGGAGCTTACAAGGCTGTCGCAGCCATATGGAATTGGAACGCTTTACGTTTCAGAAATCCAAAAAACTAACAATTTCACCAAAAGTAATCGGTACAGTATTTATTTTTCTTAGAAATTGCAGGCAATTATTACAGGGCAAAGTTTATGTTGATATTTGAGCCGTCACTAGAAGTATGTACTAAATTAACCACGAAAGATGAAAGTTTTACCCCGAACAAAGTTTGCGAAAATTATGCTTCCAATGCAGAAGGTCCCGGGTTCAAATCCCGCTTCAGGCAGAAGTTTTTTAACATCTAATGTGGATTCAATTCCATTACTTCTTGTCTTAGAAATAAGTAAACGGTGACTTTGGAGCCGTCCTAGCAACGAAGCAGTCAATAAATTCAAAGTTGTTCTGATATCGGCCTGGTTGATTCTGGCATTGTCCGCAGGTGTTTGCACTGTCCAATCACTGATTCATATGTTACGTATTTGAAATATAGATCTTTGATTGGTTATCGCTCACTCGTCGATGGTGTTCGAAGCCTACAGGGTTTGTTTAGTCACTTTAAATTAAAGTCCCCCACTGCAAATCAGTTTAGTTACTGAGTGGGTAGACTCTAAATGTGAATTTATTTATTTTATTTATTATTTGTGCCATTGTAGACCACAAGAAGAGTGGACCAGACAAGAGAGCACACTAATGTTGGAGATCAGTAGCTAAAAAATGCCAGTCGAAAGTAAACAAAATTGCCGTTTTGGCACCCGATATGGCCACCACGCGCAACTTCCCTCCAGTGTGCTGTGCCGATGTGTTTCCTAGCCTGACACAGACTTTAGACTGGATGCATTAAGGCGCGTATGTAAATGTGGGGCCAGAATACCCTGTTGCGAAGATAATGATATTATAACAGAGTAAACCCTACACATGGGCGGCCATGCCTTCCCGGAATAGTTAGACAATCATAAATCATTAAAATACAATCATGAATATTAAGATTCTGTTGCGAACCTAGCGTGCCAAACTGATACGAACAATACAATACGTTGAAATCCTTGAAGAATTGTTTCAGGATCAGTGCAGTAATATCACAATATAAGAATCAATACAGTCCAAAACTCTGCTATTGCAAAAAAAGAAAACAGTAACTTCGGAAAACAAACACATTTTTCTTTAGAACCTCTTTGGTGAAACGCAACAAGGTGTTTGACGCCAATCGTAAACCGCCAACATGGTCGCTGTGGCGTCACATGAAAACTACGAGTCGTCAATCCACATATTTTTTTGAATCATTTATTCAAAACTGTTACACAACCACTAAATTGCGATTATTTCGCATATTTTCAATTCGACGTAACGATAAATCACTTCTCACTGCGAAACAAGGATTATTTTTATTTGTTTCAACGAAAATAAAAACGCGCTTAAGTGACAACTGTGATTTTTTTCAAGTTTTCGCGACCCTAATAGGGCACTAGCAACACCGAAAGACAACAATGGAACAAATGAATTGAACTGATGGACAAACCGTCAGCTGTCAAAATAATAAAATTGCAACCATAGAAATAAAAACAAGTGTAGCAATAGTAACTGCTCGCCATTGAAAACTTTTAATGATAGACAACGACTAAGTGAAAGTTTCGTATGTGTATTTGTTTGTTTTTTGTTTTGTTTTCCAAAATCAGACGAAATTGTTTTTTGACAGCTTGTTGTTTGTCCATCGATTCAATCCATTTGTTTCATTGTTGTCTTTTGGTGTTGCTAGTGCCCAATAAATTGAAATGTGTGTTTCATGTAGAGAGAGACACTTGGCGGTCGTTCTAAACGGTTAGTTAATCTTCATATTGAAGTGCTCGCGCGGTCACCTCGTCACATGCAGCCATGATGCAGGATTATAGTGGATAATGGTCGATTAGCCTGACAACTAGACAAACGATGGAGTCCAGTCACCCTGAATGACCCCTGGGTAATTATATACCGGACAGTAATCTACTTCACCGACATCAGTTGGGAGTAGAGAGACACAGGACAGCTGTGACAGGCATGCTTAGAGTGGTGGTAATTATCTACCGGACAGTAATCTACTTCACCGACATCAGTTGGGAGTAGAGAGACACAGGACAGGTGGTGTTGTAGAGACATTGCAGGGAATCCAAAATAAGGGAGGGGGGTTGGATCGCAAAGAAAGCCGGCAAGTATGATAAATAAGTAGTGAGAAAGTAGGAAGAGGGAAAATGATAAAGTACACAAAAAAGATGGCTAAAGAAATTACGAAATAGATTATTTTCAATCGACAATCTTTGATGAGAATTATCTACTATAGTTGAGAAACTGTAAGAATGACGGCCCCCTCCATATCCCCCCCACAGCTACCCGACCCCCCTCAACTCCGTGACTACCCGACAAAATAAAATACGTAACTGAAAATCAGTTTGTTTCAGTTGTTCAGTTTGTTGTTTCACGGAGTTGAGGGGGGGTCGGGTAGCAGTGGTGGGGATACGGAGGGGGCCGTCATTCTTACAGTTTCTCAACTATAGTAATCATATCGGATAAAAGAAGAGGGCAGAAAGAGTTGTTATAGAGTAAATACGTGTACTCTACCCTTGTGTTACTTGTCGCATACTGGACATTGTTGATGTACACATTTCCAACAAAGACGGTGTCATTGTGCTAGGTGATATATACATTCAACTCTATCCTCCTTATAGAGGTTACAGACACCGCCACCAGAGCGAACAGGGCTCATGTACCGACCCTAAATACCGCAGCCTAATGGATCAATCTTTCAGAGTATAAAAGTGATTATCGTATTATCGTAATACAATGTGCGCATGCGCAGCTATACAAAATATGTTCACAAACTCCACTCGCTCTTTAGCTCGATGGCGTTTAATGCGGCCGCCTCACTGGAGCTTACTGATCTTTGCCGTGGGATGGCAGCACAGTCGCTCTATAACTCAATGGCGTTTAATGCGGCCGCCCCACTGAAGCTTACTGATCTCTGCCGTGGGATGGCAGCACAGTCGCTTCGTATCGTTATTTGGTAACTCAAAAACAAGAGGGTACTCTACATTATTGAATGATCCGCAAGTGTTTTTTCAAGTAAATTAAATTAATCAGTACCACCAAAACAGTAATACTTCTCTACTCACAACAAAATATAACGATCCTGTATTTAACTCAAAAAACTATTATACACAAACAATTTAGTTTCTGTCTAAGAGATTTCTCCCTTGAGTCTTGTATTTTATGTTTTATAAAGCGATGAGGTTGGTACACGTTCCGTTGCTACAGTGCTGCGATCTGTCGAGAAAGTAAAGCTTTACTGACACATACTCTACGTCAACGAGGGTGTAGCATGAAGTTACTATCGTATTATCGTAAGCCACATTAAGAGGACTCGATCTTCCAAATATGTGAGCGAACGAAATCCGAGCGGATCGGATCGGATCGGATGCGTCTAATAGTTTTTGTTCGGCTTTAGCGATTAAGAAGATTATGATGGATGTCCACCGATATAAAATGATAAGGGAAGGCAGACGTATGTTATTAAAACCGATGATCTACGTGGCCCATCTCGTTATTAAGACGATGAATCTAGTAGGCGGTGTGTGCGCGTGTATCATCTTCATCCTGAGAGGGCGGTACAACGGGAAGTTGTCAAATGTTTAGGCGGCGCTGATCCATCATTGAGATGGGTATACAGTTGCGGGCGCGGAAATGGGAAGGTACCAACGACACGTAAAGCACTAGACACCCAAACATCTATACTCAACACCGCGAGCTGCCGTACCAATTAGAAGGGTATTGCATGCATCTTGAATTTGAAATGTGAATTTGAGTGAGCTTTCAATACTTAAAAATATATGAAATAGATAAATCTTCACCTAAAAACATGCAGGAACCTAATTTGAAACTTTTAAAACTGAATAATTGTATATTTCTATACAGATTCAAAGTGTTTGTTTTTATGTCTCCGCAATTTTATATTCAAACTGCATGCAAAGTCAAAATTCCCCGTAAGATTAGGCTACTTTCATCTCATTTTTATAAATGAAAATTCGTTCTAAGTCATCGAAATGAAGAATTTTTGAAAGTTGGTACTAATCTTTTAGAATAATTAAAAAAAAAAATCATAGTAAATCTCAACTATCACTTCCAAGTTTTGCGTCTATTACTGTACTCCAACTTCCACTCATGCATCGTAGCTCTCTCACACACAGTTCCACACGCACACACGCACACGCACTGATCTAGATCATATGTCAATTACAACTAGGATCAATTAAAACCGCATTATAGAAACATAAATCATTGATTACGAACGAATATACATTCATAAGAGAGTAATAAAAATAATATATTAGTTATAGTGGACAAGAAACTGCCTATAACGAGAAGATAGTGACTTATTTACATCACAGATATGGACAATCACGAAACCTAATTATGCTTCATTGATTATTGGTGTATTAAAATAGATTAATCTAAATTATGGGATGGCCTCAATCGAGCTGGACATGTGTTATATGTTGGGTTTACGATTTCAGTTGGAGTGTTTTTCTTTTTAACTTGTTTGTTTGTTTGTTTCGTTGTTGATAAGCGAATTATTGTGGTCCGAGTTTGTGATGTGGATTGGCTTGCTGAGTGTCGGAATGAAATGATGGCGTCGTGCAACGGGGTTTATCGAGATGTGAATGGGGGGTGACGATAAAGTAATTATGATGGGGAGTTACAATTTTACAATGAGTTTCAAATTCTCAAATTCTATTCTTCTATTCTATTATTTATTCTATTCTTTAAATAGTTGGATATTTGTTCTTTTAAAAACTATCCAAAATATGTTTTTGACTATCCTTTAAAATCAACATATTTACTGTACAGTATTTACTTTTTAATTTACACTTTCTAGTCCATTCATTTAGAGAGAATGTTGACACAAATATCTTGAACAACGTGGGCATTTTAGTTTTTTCTTCGTATCTTTACAATTACATTCAACATTCAAATTTGGAATAATATCTGGATAGATAAATTGTCAATCTGTACAGATATTCTTTAAAAAAATGATTAATCATATAAATTGAAATATCAATGAAAATACGTAATTGTATCCAAACACAATACATTTTTGAATATCTATCGTGGCATCTTTCCAAAATGTTGACATTGAATATAATTTTAGAGATACAAACAAAAACACCTTAAAGTTTCTGTTTTTGTCGAAAAATCTTACTATATTTTCGAATGTTGATAACGAGAACGAAAACCGAACAATTTTCAGTTTCGAAATTTATGAAAATTATCTAAAAATCTCTCGCCCACAGAATGTGAGGTGCATCGAACCTCACAGAAGATGGACTTCATTGTTTGGACGTGAAACGCGGTCATTATCTCCATTCCAATCATCTCAGAGAATTATATAGACAACGTAGGCTGTTATATTTCGGGTGGGCCACGCAAGTTATTTATTGCTGCCAGTAATGAATATACTCGGGTATATAATCGTGATTGTTGCACGTTCTTTCACTGTTGGACCAACCATAGAGAAGTAATCGTTTTACTTAGTCTCTAATCTCTCAACGCAAGACATACGCGATTAAACTAATTGAATTAATATTATTAAAAAAAAAGACACACATTGGCGAGAGCTTCAATCAGCGGTCTGTCACTTTTTTCGTTGTTTTTTAAGGCTGTACATTAGGTTTATGTTAAGCATTTGGTGTACGGAGTCGTCATTTGGCATCTAGAATGTTTCATAAAGACGTACAAATAACGGACAGATGCGTGTATGTTTTTTTTTTATTCCACGGTTATATATAACGTTTTGTAAAATGCAAACCATGCAGATAATTATGTCGAATAAAAAGGGCTAGCGCCTTAATTTCGACAGCTTTACCGGTCCGCCACTGTCTGCACAACTCCAACAGGGTATTGAACTTCGAAATTAGAAAATGAAACTAATTGTTTAATAATTGTCCTGTCTGTCATTGTATTGTGCTCTTCTATTATCATGGGAACAATGTCGCTATAGCTCGGTGGTAATCATCGGAGTTAAATGGAGACAAGTTTATAATCAATCAATTTATACAGTTTAATCGTTGCTCATAGAATGACAGGGTGCAGCAGCAATCATAATCATGGGTTGTGTGTAAGTGACTTGACTATGTCTGTGGTGGGGCTCGAATATTGTCACATTATGAGTCGACATGCGAGAATGCAATTACATGCACAAGAGATCAATAAAATATCGATAATTTTGCTTGGTTTGATATTGTGAGCTATTTAGGGGTAGTTTCACGTTTAAAACTGCAAACATTTTTATTTTTTTTAAATTATATCTGAATAATACTGCTTGAAATAGAAAATCTTAATAATATAATAATATCTTAGTTCATAGCGGACGGTGGTTTGGAATGTTAATGTATCTAACATTATATTGAAATTTGATTAAATTTTTATCAAGAATTATGGTCGTAGTAATCAAAATAACTACCCTATACTGATTACAATATTTGATACATTTGTCATTCAGTGTGTAGAGTATACCAAACCACAGTGTGCTATTCCCTTAGAAATTCGATTTCGAATACGATTCTTGAGATATCATTTAAAAAGTTATTTCGTATTTTCATACTTTTATTTTTATTATTTAATGTTGAATTTCAACTTCATTTGATTTTATTTCATTTCTCAATTATTTTTTCTTATTCTTGATTTTTATTTTATGTTTTTATTGTTATTGTTATTTATGATTTCATTATTATTAATTGTTTGCATAGCCTAGTTTTATTTAAGGTCCTCCTTTGTAAATCAGTTTTTATAACTGAATAGGATAGACATTAAATAAATAAATAAAATAAATAAAGTGAAAATTTCTTGCTATTTTCAATACATTGTGCATCCGATGCACGCGGGCATCCGCTGACCACGTGAAGAGAAGCAACAGATACATCACTGGTCATAGAATGTAGATGTGCTGCATAGCGGGGACCCGCCCTAGCCTAATACGGTCAAACAATGACCACCAAAAACCACCACGCGCTCACCAAAAGTACGAGACTAGTTTTTGCGGTTTCTTCTTTTTATGTCGAGCGAGACGACTTGAGAAGTATGTTTGGGTAACTCAACGCATTCGCTCGCCTCACAACACAATGTGACTTGTTTCATACCGGCCACTCTCATGCACGCTGTTGCAACGAACACTATTTACATAAACAGACGTTGGTCCAGTGGTTAGCATCCCTGCTTCCAATGCAGAAGGTCCCGGGTTCAAATCCCGCTTCAGGCAGAAGTTTTTTTAACTTATGTGGATTCAATTCCATTACTTCTTGTCTTAGGAATCAGTAAACGGTGACTTTGGAGCCGTCCTAGCAACGAAGCACTCAATAAAGCCAAAGTTGTTCTGAATCGGCCTTGTTGATTCTGGCATTTGTCTGCAGGTGTTCGCACTGTCCAATCACTGATTCATATGTTTCGTATTTGAAATATCGATCTTTGATTGGTTATCGCTCACTCGTCGATAGTGTTCTAAGCCTACAGGGTTGGTTTAGTCACTTTAAATTAAAGTCCCCCACTGCAAATCAGTTTAGTTACTGAGTGGGTAGACTCTAAATGTGAATTTATTTTATTTTTTTATTTATTTTTTATTTATATAGGCTACCTAGTTAGTTACCTAAATAGGGACACCCTACAGCAGAGACCCGTACCGTATGTTTTTTTAACGACGTACTAGACAACTATGTTCAGAGTTGACGTCGGGGGGTGATTGGGGGAAAGGGACAAGTATAGGACGTAAAGGGGACGTGGACTGCCTTTCGTCTGGCTTCTCCACCTCGGGGTGGTCCTACCAGAAGCACACGCTTCCGCCGACATATGTCTCGCAATCACTCACCACAGCACCCAAACTTTTTAAATATCAATTATCTTTGACTAAAAAATGATATGATTATTAACCTATATAGTGTGTGTTTCTTGATTATGTAATGAATGATTCATATTTATCGTCCATAGAGTTCGGTTATTGGGCTGATCTGTTCGAGGAAGACATAAAATGTTCGTTATTTATTGATGCAATTAGTTGTTTATTTATGATAGTGTATATTAAGTATTTATTTATCTACTTAATGTCTATAAAATTCAGCTGATTTAAATAGGAAGACGTTCACGGGTCATGAGAGTCGTTATCCGTTGACTGGTCGACAGAGTTTTCAACTGTTGTTTCCTCTGGTCGTCACTATCAGCAAACTACTTGTTGGTTGTTTGTTCCCCATTTTCCTACACAATCATCGTGTAACATTTGACTATACTCCATCTCAATCCTCTTATTTCTCCATATATGTTACCAGTAGAAATTAAGGAAATTAATAGTGTTGGTTAGTTTCAAATTAAATGTATAGGGAGTGGATAGTGAAGAAAAAATAAATGTATGTAGGATGCCAAAATAGTTGTTAAGCTAATAAATAAAGTACATTACATTACATTACATTACATTACATTACATTACATAAATCGTATCACATCCAATCCTTCTAATTCTGACTATAATTAATAACGAAGACATTTTTATACTTTATTCCACTCCTTGCTGAGCAAGTTGTTGTGTTTGAGATTAAGGATACGTGGTTCTACTCAAAAGTTAATTTCGTGTTTTTTATGTCAGCTAAAATGTACTGGATGCATTTTGGTTGTAAGAAACTTATAGATTATAAGGAAGATATTAGCTGTAAATTATTGAATAATTTGATGGAGGTTGATTTGGGTCTTGACTCTCCAATATCTTTCAAGATGTTATGTTACCTTGGTAAGCGAAACCTTCTAAAACGTATTCAAATCAAATGACCATCATGCATGTACATACAATACATAGCCTACATGCATCGTTAGTAATATCACGTCTTGCTTCGTAAACACCTAATCTCTCTTTGATTGGCCCACCATAGACCGCGGACAATAGGGATCACGTGACTTCACGTGACGTCACAACGCCCATAGTGGAGGCCAAACTGTCAATACCAGACAAATGTGCTCACCATGTATAAATAAATAAATACATAAATAAATAAATTCACATTTAGAGTCTACCCACTCAGTAACGAAACTGATTTTTAGTGGGGGACTTTAATTTAAAGTGACTAAACCAACCCTGTAGGCTCCGAACATCATCGACGAGTGAGCGATAACCAATCAAAGATCGATATTTCAAATACGAAACATATGAATCAGTGATTGGACAGTGCGAACACCCGCGGACAAATGTCAGAATCAACAAGGCCGATTCAGAACAAATTTGAATTTATTGCGTGCTTCGTTGCTAGGACGGCTCCAAAGTCACCGTTTACTTATTCCTAAGGTTGGAATTCATAGTCGGCCCCTACACCTAGGGGCACCCATTGTTGCTATGGATTTGTTTTGTTTATGGGAAATAACATGGAAACAATTGTTACCTTAGCAACAATGGGCGCCCCTAGGTGTAGGGGCCGACTATGAATTCCAACCTAAGACAAGAAATATTAGAGGTTTTAACACACATACCTCCCGATAAAGTTTATGGAAAACATTATAAACCATAACAAGTCTGTATTTGCGTCAAGTGAGAGACAGACTGACATTTTTTGTATGTAAAAACATCACTTATCATTACGGCATAGGTATCGCATATACGACCGCAAACGATTAATCGAAAGTTTCGACTCAACTACCTCACATCGCAGACACTAATTGTTGTTAATTGACTTTGTAAAGGTCATTTCGTGGCCGATATTGACCTTATGTTCCGTCTGGTCTGTGACCTAGGGGCCACCTTATTAGGTGAGGGCGGAGTAGCCAGGCGAACATGCAGCTCCCTGTGTATTGTACACAACACCACACAGCCTTGGAGTTAGGCGATATTACGTATACAACACAGATATAAATACCGTTCAGGGGGAAACGCGAACAAAAAACAAGATGGGTCAATAATAGGGGATGATGGGAGGGATGAATGATTTATTGGGCGACATGCAACAAGTCTGCTCGGCGTGGAAACCTGTTGGTTTTCGGATATTATGTTTGATACGTGTGTGTGAACACACGAAACATCTTGACGTGTAGACTTATTCATAAGAGAGAGATATGTATTCAATTATCTTTGTACAGTCGATACAAGAATCTTCGGTCTTGTCTACTTCGACCAAAGCTAGCTACCACTCCGTACGACAGGCAGTAGAAATCTATTACAAATTGAATGAATGAATAAATGTAGAGGAATTCAATTATTACGATTGTCGTTTCAATAACTAATTAATTATTGAAATAATTACATAAATAAAAATCGTAACAATTACAATACTTAAAAGTTTGTCTAGTCATTGTTTAACTGATAAAAAACCTATTTCCCCGTAGTAATCATTTTTTTAATATTTTGAAACGTTTTTAAGATATCAATAAAATAACGCAAGGTATCGTCCTTTACGTGCGTCCATCTCTCCAATACGACCCTTTTCAAAATTGATCTACGACCCTTAGATAGAGTTAATCGCGGTCCTCTAAATCTTCAACGACAACAATGAAACATGAACCTTGACATAACATTTCAGTTGTATTGTTGTACATTGTTGTCATTGAAGATTTAGAGGACCGTGATTAACTCCATCCAAGGGTCGTAGATCAATTTCGAAACTTGTCTCTATACGACCCCTCACCTCACCAATAACATCATTACATTTGTCAATCATCATTACCGCTACGTAAAGTCTTCAATCACATCTGTACATCCTTCACTAAAGCTTCCGTGTGTCTCTCTACACAGTTTAGTTGGCAGTCAACCGTAGAGAATAGGTATTGTCTAAAACGAGTGATGTTTAAGGTTAACCCAGGTGAAAACACAATGACGTAACCAAATATTAATCAAACAAAACGTCTGCCATTGTGTTCCGCATTATCACATTTATCGTCACAAAGGCGGTGGTCTCTACTGTGGATGAAAAGTATCCGCGGCGGAGTTTGGCATGGCAGTACCTTGTGAGGGTCAAGATCAGACATGCAGTGACCTTTCGGGCATCAATTACTAACAATTAGCGTCCATTATGCTGGTCAGACATGCATACGGTAGTTGGGATTGATATTTTCACTTAATGACATTTCAAATGTCAAGGGAGGTTTTCTTGCACGAGGCATAGTCGTGGATATTACTGGCATTCCTTATACATAGTATCTATAAAATTACCTCAGTTGTTATCTGTTAACATGTTAACAGATAAGTAATTCAAAACATAAAGTACATGCGATTCAATATGAAAAAAAAATACGTTTAGAACAAGGGAAAATACGTCGTTAAACACAAGATAATAAATAAATGGGAAGAAATGTTTGGAAAAAGAATCCTCTTCGGATGAGTGACATGGAAAGTGTATTTTAAACGTTACAAAAAAGTTCTATACAGTTTTTCCTCAAGTTTGAATGATATCTCGGGTTTTTCCATCAGTATTCATAGGAAAAGATATCAAAACATGCACAACACAACTTATTCCCCTTGAACTTACACAGCTGATAAAACGTTCAGTGTCTCATGCAGCTATAGCAGATTCAAAAGACCGATACCGCTCGCAATTACACTGTTCCAATACCGTTACCCGATCAATTTTTAAACTGGACTAAAAATTACAACGTTAATTATTTAATAACGGCCACAACACATGAAATGTCCCTAACTATGCGGAAGGTCACATTTAACTATTTGATTGACCTCAAACACATCAATTACCCACTGTAGTGTACGTACCCCAAGGATTACAGAGTTTGATTACTATCGCACTAAACTCTATAGTAATTACCTTAGAGGAGACGACAGAGGATTTAGATTATCTATAGCGCCAATCTGGTCTGGTGGTGGGCCTGGTGGTCGGTGTCACGATTCTAGTGCGAATTAAGATGGCGCGATGGGGGGTAAGGTTATCGATATTTAATTATATCGGCTACACAGTTCGATTCGATGTATGATATTGATTGACGAGTCACGTGCGAATTAGAATGTATTTGTTTATTGTTATAGTATTGATGATGATTTGTAGGTCGTTGAACTTATAGTAATGACTGACACGTTTCGTTTTAAAGCACTTTGCCTGACGAGTGGTGTAAGCTGAGAGATACGTATAAAGCAACAAGTGATATAGTCATTTCAGAGTATCCGACACAGATAGCTTTAAAAGACATGAGAATTGTTTTTTTTCTAATACATTTATATTATCAGAGGCTCATCTTCAAAAACAGGAAGTAAATTTCGTAAAGTATGGCTAAAATCAGATTTTTCTATGTTCGTAATAATTGTGTTTTGTTGCAATACACGTTTCTCTACTAAACAACCACATGTGAAAAACGAAAATATTTACTGGAACAAAGAAAACATTCATAAGAAAGAGCACTAAATTCTCTGGAAGATGGCAAGTGTTATTTTGTTTTAGATCATTTTAAAGCACATTTGAACCGACATAAGCCGTGGATAACGTGGGTGAACATACATTACTATACAGTTCCATCACTTCTTGTAAACGGTGACTTTGGAGCCGTCCTAGCAACGAAGCACTCAATAAATTCAAAGTTTTTCTGAATCGGACTTGTTGATTCTGACATTTGTCCGCAGGTGTTCCCACGCACTGTCCAATCACTGATTCATATGTTTCGTATTTGAAATATCGATCTTTGATTGGTTATCGCTCACTCGTCGATGATGTTCGAAGCCTACAGGGTTGGTTTAGTCGCTTTAAATTAAAGTCCCCCACTGCAAATCAGTTTCGTTACTGAGTGGGTAGACTTTAAATGTGAATTTATTTATTTATTTATTTATACAACAAAAGCACAGCACACAGTAATCCTTCGAGTCGAGCGTGGTTGCAATACTCATGTACAGTCTACTCCACCGTACAAGGTGTGCTAGCTAGACAAAGTGTGAACCTAATAGCGGCATGAATTGGTTCGAACCCTGTGTTTATGTCTATACAGACAATGAGGTGTTGTCTACGCTGCGTATATTCACGGCCGATGTCCTCGCCATTACGCCCACACCACCTCGTAGAGACGAGTTGATGTGAAGATTCCTCCCTAGTCATCCTCTCAATGTACAAAGTTTTTCTAAACACTTCTTTAAAGCGCGAACCAAAATGTTCATCCGACTCTCTGCCCAAGAGATCACCGAGGACTCTTATATAGTCACCCCGATGTAACTAGTCGCATGCTGACGTCACAGCCGAGTCTATAGTCACACGACGTAACTTATAGTATCCTGCTGACGACACAGCCGAGTCCAATAGGGTGTATTCACGTATTGCGCATGGTGGCCACATTGGAGGCCACAATGGCATGTGATTGGTAGTTCATTATTGCTATGTTTCAGCTGGCGTTTGGTTGAAGTTCAACTGTTCTCCAACTTTCGTTTGCTATTATCACCGAAAAGCAACATAAATATAGACTCTCTTACTTTGTCCACTCTTTTTATTGTTTACAATGGCACAAATAATCATTTCCGTACACTTTATCAGGGGATATACGTGTTCAAACTCTCGTATTTCCCCGTAAACAATATCATTCGTTTTCTATTGACAGCTAAATGAAACTCGAAATAGTACTATAGGTGGCCTCCAATATGGCCGATGTGACGTCACGTGAATACTCCCTATAGTACCAACTTAATTCTCAAACTCTCTAGTTCTTGAAAAAGATCAATTAGGAATAATTTACACTCTTGGGTCTATGACTTCCCGACAACGCGGCAGTGCCAAATGATGCTTGTGCATTCTACTCAGCGGAAGACTGCATGCCTTTCTTTACGAATGTGTGAAAGAACGTGGAAACAGCGTGCACAAAAGAGACTGTATACGTACGGATCTGAAATCGATTAAGTCGTCTTACAATAACTTCGGTAATGTTTTCGTCATCAATCAATGACGTGTTTATACGGTCTCGGCCAACCCGAGCAGGTATTTGAATCAGCCACGGTCGCTGGTTGACTGCCGCTCACCCACCCGTGACGGAAGCATTACCGAAGATGTTGTACGACGACTATATGAGACCATGATCTAATAAAATATTGTTAGATCATGATATGAGACAAGTTGTTGGGCACAACTCTAGATCGACTCGTAAAGGCGGTTTCACACAAAAACATAAGATATAAGATTTAAGGTTTAACGCATAGTACTTAAGGGTGCTGCTACACATAGAAACGTAAGCACAAAGAGTTTATGAGAAGGCATGGCACTCGTTGAAGTTCTTTGGAGGTTGCGGCCGAATACTGTTCTACATAATTATTCTATATATTATTATATATATATTATTATATATTATTATACATATATTATTATTATTATTTGGTGACGTAGGCCCCTACATGACTGTGGTAGTCATAACATTTTAAAGTAGATGCTTCTTTGACTCAAGGTTTTCGTGCGTTGTTTTAAGGTTTAAGCATAAAGTTGAACATTGGTCAACTTTCTTATGCCTTAAAACAGAAAATTATGCGTTAAAACTATGTCTTAAAACTAGTGCATTTGTGTGAATGCCAGTACGTGTTTCCTATGATCCAACATTACGACTATGCGTTAAACCTTAAATCTTATGTCTTATGTTTTTGTGTGAAACCGCCTTAACGGACGCGCAACCTAACAACAACTCGACTCTATCTCGAGGACATGGGCGTGACGCCACCGTACATAGATAGATATAGAAGGAGCCCACCCGAAATTTCCTGTGAATCTCAGTCTAGCGTTCCACGCCTTCTTTTTCTTCTTCTTCTTCTTTGTCCTCTCGTCTCGTAATTGCGAATCTCAATGAAGACAAATAGGGAGTATTCATATGAAGTCATACTGGACCAACTATTTTGAAACGTTTTCTAATTCATTCCAGTGCTTCACAAAGTTTTGTCACCATGTCTCGCTTCCATAATGTTGTGAAGCCTCACCAACGTTCGTAATTTATTTGTTTTTTATGTAATAAAATCGCGCGACATATGGAACACTAAAATAACAGTGATTAAAGGCTGGTCCAGACAGATTTTTAAGACATATTAAGACGTTGTTTTAATGAAAACAACGTCTTAAAACTAAAACTTTGTGTGAACGCCAGTACGTGTTTCCTATGATCCAACTTTACGACTACGCGTTAAACCTTAAATCGTATGTCTTAAAAATCTGTGTGGACCAGCCTTAAAATGACTCCAACAACAATTAGTGCAGAATCTACTTTTCCCTCGACAGAGGCGAACCCAGACGGCGCTTGAGTATTTAATAATTGTGAGAAGACACGTTGGGAAACTTTAATTCTCCCCTGGTGGCCATGCCCGAAGTGAATGCAGTATACCAGTGTAATTAGAGTTTCGTGCAGCCCAGCACTTCTCCGAGAGTAAACTGCAACCAAAGCACTTGGTGATATACCGACACAACACGTGATGTGTCATAGCTCTACCACAGCCTCCTAGATCAGAGCAAAGCAAAGCACTCGGTGATATACCGACACAACACGTGATGTGTCACAGCTCTACCACAGCCTCCTAGATCAGAGCAAAGCAAAGCACTCGGTGATATACCGACACAACACGTGATGTGGATGTGTCACAACTCTACCACAGCCTCCTAGATCAGAGCAAACCAAAGCACTCGGTGATATACCGACACAACACGTGATGTGGATGCGTCACAGCTCTACCACAGCCTCCTAGATCTACAAACAAGTGTTTAACAATCAGAGCGGAGTCTATGGGCAGTGGTTTGTTGTTTTTGGATATATCCGTCCAATAACTACTCCCGGGGAGGAATTTAGCCCAGGGTGATTATATGCCAGTCGTAAGAAGGGACGAAATGAGGTCCTCCCCTTTACCTTTCCTCCCCTTATATCTTACTTCCTACTCTTCCTCCTTCTTGCTCCTTTCTTTCCGCCCTTTCTGCCCTTATTGTCGAGTACATTGTTAAACACCAAATAATCTAAAAATCCAATAACTAGGTACAACAATACCCAACTATATAACATACGAGTAATGAAGGATATATTGATAATAAAACCAAATATTTTTAACCGGACAAAATATATAATAATAAAATCCCTTTAAAACACAAACAAACGTAGTTATAAAATTCGCAATCACGTGAAATATTTTCGGCAGCATCCGTTTCCTTCCTCAGACGACCCTAGTGTCTGAGGAAGCCAAGGATGCTGCCGAATTTTATTACTGTGTTTGTTTGTGTTTTATAGCGACTTTACTTCAACATAATGTATTGTATATACGACTTGGATAACGGTCTATTGGCGATACTTTACACATACGTAGGCATCCACATAATTAATTACTGTCGTGGTATGTGACGTCACAATGGGACCCAGGCATCGTAGGACGCAAGGTGGACATGTTTCGCCATGTTGTGCATCTCGAGCGAGCGAGTGGGAACCGCGCACGCTTTAACTGTCACCGTGCGTGGGTTCGAATCCCACACGGGACACGGGTTTTAAGTTTCTCGTCCATTATCATAGGTACGAAAATATATTTATTAATTTATACGACTTGTTTTCATTATAAATAATTAGTTTCTGAAGGTGGCTCTAAGGTCGTGGATATCAAAACAATACTTTAAACCAACTTCAATGATTAATACATAAATGTCAGATCTATGGAAATCCTGTGACACTAATACTAAATTAAGACAGACAGACAGAAGCAAGACATACATTCTTACAGAGACATAGACATACCGACAGAGGATAGCTAGATGCATGGACAGAGTGACGGACGGACAGACCGATGGAGACAGACAGACAGAGGGAGACACAGATAGATAAAGACAGTTAAATATAGAGTTAGACACACAGACAGAGAGACAGACAGACACACAGAGGGACAGATTGATAGATTGATTGATTGAGGACTTTATTCAAGGCGGGATTAAGGCCAGTGAGGCCTTATCTCCAGAGACATAGGGACAGACAGTCACACAGAGAGACAGACATACATACAGACAGATAGATGCACTGACACACACAGACAGACAGTCAGATAGACAGTCAGACAGACAGCGAGAGGAAGTCTTCCTGGAGTGAGTGTGGCGTATATAAGAAGGTCATGACCAACACAGACAGACAGACACAGATAGACACAGATAGACAAGCACACAGACGACAGACACCCGATAGATAGACAGTCAGACAGACAGTGAGACAGACAGCGAGAGGAAGTGTTCCTGGAGTGTGTGTGGTATATAAGGGGCTCATGACCAACACAGACAGACAGACACAGACAGACAAGCACACAGACGACAGACACCCGATAGATAGACAGTCAGACAGACAGTGAGACAGACAGCGAGAGGAAGTGTTCCTGGAGTGAGTGTGTGTGGTATATAAGGGGGTCATGACCAACCAACACACACGATGACATTGGGCTGGACCAGCCGGCCAAGCTCACCTCACAGACGGGGGTCAAGTCCGTCCGACCTCGGAGACAAGCGAGACTACACGACCACCTCCGGACATATACGAAAATACGCGAACATAAGAGGAAATTAAAACTACACCAATAAAATGAAAAATACAATGAAGGAACAAGACAATAATTTAATTGGTAATGATGTACATGTTTTATTTGTGTGGCTCACTGTTGGTGCTGCTTCCAGAATTCAGAAAACCCAGGGTTCGATTCCCGGTTCAGGCTAGGGTTCTTTAACTTTGGCTTGAATCTATTTTGTATAGTACTGCATGGTCTACATGTAAACGGTGACTTTGGAGCCGTCATAGCAACGAGGCACATAATAAATGGTATAAATGTCTCTGGCTCAAACTACAACAATGGAACAAATGAATTGAACTGATGGACAAACAATCAGCTGTAAAAATAATAAAATTGCAATAAAAACAAGTGTAGCAATAGTAACAGCTCGCCATTTAAAACTTTTAATGATGGACAACGACTAAGTGAAAGTTTTATATGTGTATTTGTTTGTTTTTGTTTTGTTTTCCAAAATCAGAAGAAATTATTTTTGACGGCTTGTTGTTTGTGCATCGATTCAATTAATTTGTTTCATTGTTGTCTTTTGGTGTTGCTAGTAGCCTTATCCCGGCCTGATCCCTCCCCATGAACGCTCATACCATAGATTTATAATAGTACCTACGATACAACTCCATGCTCATACTATAATCTAATAACTCGAGCGTGTATGCCGAGTCCGCATACGTATACTAAATCTAGTAACCAAGCCTCGCGTGGATAGAATATACCCGAGTCACCTGACTATAGGAATATGATGATGAATTAAACTTGAAAGATCATTCATGAAAGCCGTTCGTGACAAGCAGGAAAGAAAAAACTAAAATCACGACCTTCGAAATACTAAAAACAGATTCATAATATACGAACGAACAAAGAGGCGGCAGTGCTGTCGGTGCGAGCCGAGGAGAATATGTCATTAGTCTGTATGTCTGTCTGTCTGTCTGTCTGTCTGTCTGTCTGTCTGTCTATCTGTCTGTCTATCTGTCTGTCTGTCTGTATACGACTAGAGTGACTGGTAAACACAACAAACACAACAACACAACACGAGACCGTGTGCCACCTGTGCACGGTTCAACGTTCAACACATATGGTTAGAAAAGATTGAGAATTACGACTAGAGTGCCTAGTAAACACAACAAACACAACAACACAACACCAGCTGTGTATACCTGTGCACGGTTCAACGTTCAACACATATGGTTAGAAACGATTGAGAATTACGACTAGAGTGCCTAGTAAACACAACAAACACAACAACACAACACCAGCTGTGTATACCTGTGCACGGTTCAACGTTCAACACATATGGTTAGAAACGATTGAGAATTACGACTAGAGTTCCTAGTAAACACAACAACACAACACCAGCTGTGTATACCTGTGCATGGTTCAACGTTCAACACATATGGTTAGAAAAGATTGAGAATTTAATGATGTTTGATCGTGTATCTTTTATAAGAGGAAAGAAGCTATACCAAAGCTGCGAGAAATACAGTTTTGATATCATTTTTTTTTTTTAAATTAACAACAGAAATTTTTTGTAACAGTGTTGTTTGCAAGCGGCAAGGGTGACAGGAAGAAAAAGGGTCGTTTTTACGGTACACGCTCTGGTGATTTTCATCAGCTCTCTTAATTTAGTATATACCTTTCAGCATAACTAGCTTTTTTATAACTGATTCATAAATTGCCGCTAATCTCCAAGCTTGGATTAATCATATTGTAAATGTAATGTATTTAAAGAAAGCCGGTATCATTCCCTGTATGTTCATCTATACACTGAGGAACCCCCCGATAAATGTATGTTTAAAGTTATGATAAAGTAAACTAACTGCCATCCCATATAGAGAATTTACTGCTCCTGTTTCTTATGGATGTTTCTTCGCTCCAATAGATATTTCCTTTTGTTTTTCAAATGTTCTAATTTAACTTTTAATTAATTAAGAACATTTGAAAAACGGACATATTCATTGGGGTAAACTGACATTGATAAGAAAGAGCTCTAAATTCTCTAGTGGCAACATATTTTGGTCTACACTTTTTTTTTACTATTTTAAAGCAATTTAACCGACTGACCGACTGCGGTACCCCTTTGCTCAAGGTAGATGTAAATAACTTTCCTCGCGAATGCCGAGCGGTCTAATCGAGCTAAGTCTGAACGAACAATGTGTACTCTATTACTCTATAAACGCTCGCGTACACACAAGGTATTTGGGTTGGCTCTATCCCTCTAGCGTACAGTATGGGCGCAATGCCAGTTGTAGCACAGCAGGCCAACATATTCCCATACACCGGGCAACATGGTACATGAATCAAGGGTAGAAGATTGATTAATGGGGCTTAACGTCTTATATTTGTGCAACAATGGCTAATCGAGACGATGAGAGGGTAATAATGAAGATGAGATTATGAAGAATAAAGCCACATCCGAATCAGATCCATTATACGTCACGTGGGTCGCCAAGTGGGAGGAGAATATTCGGTGGGACAGTGGGGGGGGGGGGGGGGAGGGTCTTCTTTCGTCGCCTCTTACGACTAGCAGAGTCACTCTGGACCTATTCTACCCCGGGCCCAGACGGACCAAGGGTAGGAGAGCAACCTTCTTTACCCACATATTTGTTGTGCACTTATCGAGACACAATTCACAGTAATATTTCGTAGGAATCACTGCTGTAGCGACAGTAGCGTACACACGCAGCTTAAACCTGAAACACAGGTTACTAACTAACCACATCTATCAATTATAAATCATTGAATTTAATACAGAAACAACAATCGCGCAAATTACTAAATAAATAAGTAAATTCACATTTAGAGTCTACCCACTCAGTAACGAAACTGATTTTCAGTGGGGGACTTTAATTTGAAACGACGAAACCAACCCTGTAGGCTCCGAACACCATCGGCGAGTGAGCGATAACCAATCCAAGATCGATATTTCAAATACGAAACATATGAATCAGTGTTTGGACAGTGCGAACATTTGCGGACAAATGTCATGAATCAACAAGGCCGATTCAGAACAATGAATTTATTGAGTGTTTCGTTTTTAAATCCATTGTTTTAGCTGATATACAAAACCGAATCCAGGATATAAATCACTTATTGATATTTTGAAGCGTTCATCAAGATATCAATAAGTATTGATCGCCGATAAGGAAACGATCTCTCTCTCTCTCTCTCTCTCTCTCTCTCTCTCTCTCTCTCTCTCTCTCTCTCTCTCTCTCTCTCTCTCTCTCTCTCTCTCTCTCTCTCTCTCTCTCTCTCTCTCTCTCTCTCTCTCTCTGCCATTATACCCCTGATTTACTTTCGTCGCCCAGTATAGAAGGTATTTGGGTTGGCTGGCGATTGCGTGGATGGTGAGGCGGGGCAATGTGCCAGTATGTATAGCCAGCCAGCCAGCCCACATATATACCACATAACATGCATCCGCACACGGCATCGAATACCCCGACAGCGCACAGTAGTTAGACGCAACGCAGACACCTGTTGAGTGTGGGAATCCCTCTAAACTACTTCTACAAGGTCACGTGACGTCAGACGCGACGCAGACACCTGTTGAGTGTGTGGGAATCCCTCTAAACTACTTCTACAAGGTCACGTGACGTCAGACGCGACGCAGACACCTGTTGAGTGTGTGGGAATCCCTCTAAACTACTTCTACAAGGTCATGTGACGCAAGATGCAACGCAGGCACCTGTTGAGTGTGTGGGAATCCCTCTAAACTACTTCTACAAGGTCATGTGACGCAAGATGCAACGCAGACACCTGTTGAGTGTGTGGGAATCCCTCTAAACTACTTCTACAAGGTCATGTGACGTCAGACGCGACGCAGACACCTGTTGAGTGTGTGGGAATCCCTCTAAACTACTTCTACAAGGTCACGTGACGTCAGACGCGACGCAGACACCTGTTGAGTGTGTGGGAATCCCTCTAAACTACTTCTACAAGGTCATGTGACGCAAGATGCAACGCAGACACCTGTTGAATGTGGGAAACTCACGAGGAATCACTCTAAAATACTTCTTCAAGGTCATGTGACGTCAGACGCGACGCAGACACCTGTTGAGTGTGGGAAACTCACGGGGAATCCATCTAAACTACTTCTACAAGGTCACGTGACGTCAGCAGCGACGCAGACACCTGTTGAGTGTGGGAAACTCACGGGGAGTCCCTCCAAACTACTTCTACAAGGTCATGTGACGTAAGACGCGACGCAGACACCTGTTGAGTGTGGGAAACTCACCGGGAATCCCTCTAAACTACTTCTACAAGGTCACGTGACGTCAGACGCGACGCAGACACCTGATGAGTGTGGGAAACTCACGGGGAATCCCTCTAAGCTACTTCTACAAGGTCATGTGACGTAAGACGCGACGCAGACACCTGTGGAGTGTGGGAAACTCACGGGGAATCCCTCTAAACTACTTCTACAAGGTCATGTGACGTCAGACGCGACGCAGACACCTGTTGAGTGTGGGAAACTCACCGGGAATCCCTCTAAACTACTTCTACAAGGTCACGTGACGTCAGACGGGACGCAGACACCTGTTGAGTGTGGGAAACTCACCGGGAATCCCTCTAAACTACTTCTACAAGGTCACGTGACGTCAGACGCGACGCAGACACCTGTTGAGTGTGGGAATCCCTCTAAACTACTTCTACAAGGTCATGTGACGTCAGACGCGACGCAGACACCTGTTGAGTGTGGGAAACTCACGGGGAATCCCTCTAAACTACTTCTACAAGGTCATGTGACGACAGACGCGACGCAGACACCTGTTGAGTGTGGGAAACTCACCGGGAATCCCTCTAAACTACTTCTACAAGGTCACGTGACGTCAGACGCGACGCAGACACCTGTTGAGTGTGGGAAACTCACGGAGAGTCGCCCTCTAAACTACTTCTACAAGGTCACGTGACGTCAGACGCGACGCAGACACCTGTTGAGTGTGAGAAACTCACCGGGAATCCCTCTAAACTACTTCTACAAGGTCACGTGACGTCAGACGCGACGCAGACACCTGTTGAGTGTGGGAAACTCACCGGGAATCCCTCTAAACTACTTCTACAAGGTCACGTGACGTCAGACGCGACGCAGACACCTGTTGAGTGTGGTAAACTCACGGAGAGTCGCCCTCTAAACTACTTCTACAAGGTCACGTGACGTCAGACGCGACGCAGACACCTGTTGAGTGTGAGAAACTCACCGGGAATCCCTCTAAACTACTTCTACAAGGTCACGTGACGTCAGACGCGACGCAGACACCTGTTGAGTGTGGGAAACTCACGGGGAATCCCTCTAAACTACTTCTACAAGGTCATGTGACGTCAGACGCGACGCAGACACCTGTGGAGTGTGGGAAACTCACGGGGAATCCCTCTAAACTACTTCTACAAGGTCACGTGACGTCAGACGCGACGCAGACACCTGTTGAGTGTGGGAAACTCACGGGGAATCCCTCTAAACTACTTCTACAAGGTCACGTGACGTCAGACGCGACGCAGACACCTGTGGAGTGTGGGAAACTCACGGGGAATCCCTCTAAACTACTTCTACAAGGTTATGTGACGTCAGACGCGACGCAGACACCTGTGGAGTGAGGGAAACTCACGGGGAATCCCTCTTAACTACTTCTACAAGGTCACGTGACGTCAGACGCGACGCAGACACCTGTTGAGTGAGGGAAACTCACCGGGAATCCCTCTAAACTACTTCTACAAGGTCATGTGACGGCAGATGCAACGCAGACACCTGTTGAGTGTGGATAACTCACGTGGAATCCCTCTAAACTACTTCTACAAGGTCACGTGACGTCAGACGCGACGCAGACACCTGTTGAGTGTGGGAAACTCACGGGGAATCCCTCTAAACTACTTGCTCGCAATCGCGTCCGCCATGTTTGTTTACATCTTTACAAGGTCACGTAACGTTCTGCACACTACCTTGAATGACCGCACAAAAAACTTGAAATTCAAGTATTTTACCTTTAAAATTTCAAAAAACAATCATCCAATGAGGGTACCCCACCCTCGTAATAGACCAGTCGACCATCGATCAAAACGAACGAGATATATCGAATCGCAGACAACTACTGATGACGGGAGAACGTCCAATGACCTTGAACCTAGTGCGTCAAGGACGATTCGCTTCGATATTCGCGTCACATCCGTCCGCGCGGGAAGACGTGACGTGAGGTTCTGATTGGTCGGTTTGTCGCGAACAAGAGCATCGAGGTTATAGCGACGATAGGTGATGACCAGACTGATACTTGAGATCTTGAGATTATAGCATTACGAGAACTCTAAATAGCGCGATGAGAACTCACTTCGAAAGTTTGAGAACAGGGACCCAGGATGTTAAGAGAGATTCAGATCGAGATAAGTTAGGAGCGCTCAAAAGAAATTAACATACGCGATCCACGTGTACGTTGTCAGTGCTGAGCGCATTGTCAGACGGAGGTAGGTCATAATACTGTCGTGAACCGCTTCATTATACGGAGGGGGGGGGGGGGTATGCTGGGCTACTTGAACACATGAATGGAGGGATGCTCGTACTCGCAGTATCAAAACATAATATTGTTGCCTGCTAGATTTCTGAAGAAAAGTATGTTTTTTGAATTCAATATATTTTATAATTGGTATTTTTTATAATTTGGCTTTTTCAAATTTGGGAACAAATTTTATACTGAACGTAATTTGAACGGTATTAACAAAACACATTAAATTCTCTTGTCTTGAGTTGCTCGATTTTAATACTGAGACTGTCCAACTTACGGAATGGGGAATATCCCAAACAAAAACTCTCGAGTTTTTGTAACTAGAGTTTAATTACTGTTATGAACGAATGGGAGTGTATTATATCGTAAAGCGTTTTGTATTATTTATTTATATTCTATGCATTTCTTTTATTTAATCCTAAGAGGGTGCATGCATAACGCTTTCGGTCTTCTTAGCTTAGGGGAGAACGTTTTTTGCACTCCGGAAGAATTGGCATCTGCCACAAACAATACGCCAAGAAAAATAAACAGACATACAACAACATTATATAATTAATTTATATTCGCAAATTGTATTGTTCAGGCTAAGCTCTATGACATTGACAGCATCCAACGAAATATACACCGAGATTCCAGATGTTAAAGTTATTGTATTGAACACTTAGGCCCGGTTTTTCAATCAGGTTTAACCAATGGTTAAAGGTAAGGTTAATGTTAATCAATGATAACCACATGGGAGCGCGTTTTTCCATCACTGGTTTATCTAAATCACTGATTAAAATCACTTAGAAGGGGAGGGGGATGGGGAGAGAATCACGTGGTAAACAGATCCACGACGTGACAAAACCCACCCCGAACTGAATTAATCCGTGAAAATGTTATTTCAGCCCAACAACACAACTTGTCATCCCCCCCCTCCCCCCCCCCCCCCCCCGAACACGTGTGACGTTTCCAGTGGTCAGCTCTCCATGTGGTCGCACATTGTCGCCAACTGTCTGGGCCAGGCGGGCAGCCAATCAGAGAGCCCAGCGGGGGCCCATCTAACACGTAGACAGGGGTGCGTCGCAGTCGCAGTCGAACGAGTGGACACATTCAGCGGGACTTTACGAGATAGCCGAAATGTTCAGGGGCAAGCAAGCTGCCTACAGGTATTTCAGATTTACAAAAAACACCGATACAACCTGTTTCGCTCTTTGTAATACAAAGTAATAATAATTGTCAATTTAGATGCCTCTATTGTAATGGACGCTTTTCGTCTAAAAAGTACCTGGCCAGATTTGTTTCCAAAATAAAACATCAGCATTATTACCACTTTAAATACTACTTTACATCTCTACAATACTTTGGAGTTCCTATTTAAATATTTATTTGGAAAATAGGACCACATACACAAAGGTATTTCTGTGTTTTAAGATTATAAAAAAAAAAAATGTATAATGTTATAATGTTACATTTAAAATTTAATGTAAAATGGCTGTATAGATGTATTTAAATCCTGAATAAATATATACAAATAAATAAGAGGGCCAGCACGAACGTGTGTGTGCAGGCACCCGAACCTTGTTTGTTCACCCCTGAGTCTAAAACCACGCGTCGATCACTGTCCAGCACAAGGTAGACAGTATACAAGATAGACATCGTCTCAGCGTCTGTCTGTCTGTCTGTCTGTCTGTGAGTCTGTCTGTCACATGCAGAGCAGGAGCAACCTGCCATACTGCGAGATAGCAACGAGATGTAATCATAACATATACGATGTTGGCTTCAGTTTCTTCTGATGTTTATAGGGGACTCCCTCGTATCATGTCCTCTCTAGCGGCAGCTTCGGTAACTACGATAACGAGGAGATAATACTTGTTTAACTCTTTCACGGTTATCATACGCATTCATTCCAATGGATAGATTCTCTGGTTATGGTGAGCTGGGACTGGGACACGTCTGAAGATATGAGACATATGACAAGATAGTGGCATGTAGGAATATACAGGGAACTGGGACATGTGGGAAGATAGAGTAAGCTTGGACATATGGGAATGTAGAGGTGGGACATGTGGCCGGATGGAATATACCTGGACATACGGAAGATAGAGTAAGCTGGGACAGTAAGATAGAGTGAGCCAAGACACGTGGGCAGATAGAGTAAGCCGGACATAAGTAAGATAGAGTGAGCCAAGACACGTGGGCAGATAGAGTAAGCCGGACATAAGTAAGATAGAGTGAGCTAAGACACGTGGGCAGATAGAGTAAGCCGGACATAGTAAGATAGAGTGAGCCAAGACACGTGGGCAGATAGAGTAAGCCGGACATAAGTAAGATAGAGTGAGCCAAGACACGTGGGCAGATAGAGTAAGCCGGACATAAGTAAGATAGAGTGAGCTAAGACACGTGGGCAGATAGAGTAAGCCGGACATAAGTAAGATAGAGTGAGCCAAGACACGTGGGCAGATAGAGTAAGCCGGACATAAGTAAGATAGAGTGAGCCAAGACACGTGGGCAGATAGAGTAAGCCGGACATAAGTAAGATAGAGTGAGCTAAGACACGTGTGGGCAGTTAGAGTAAGCCGGACATAAGTAAGATAGAGTGAGCCAAGACACGTGGGCAGATAGAGTAAGCCGGACATAGTAAGATAGAGTGAGCCAAGACACGTGGGCAGATAGAGTAAGCCGGACATAAGTAAGATAGAGTGAGCTAAGACACGTGGGAAGCTAGAGTAAGCCGGACATAAGTAAGATAGAGTGAGCCAAGACACGTGGGCAGATAGAGTAAGCCGGACATAGTAAGATAGAGTGAGCCAAGACACGTGGGCAGATAGAGTAAGCCGGACATAAGTAAGATAGAGTGAGCCAAGACACGTGGGCAGATAGAGTAAGCCGGACATAAGTAAGATAGAGCGAGCAGACAATACAGAAATCAGCACTGCAGCAAGCAAAGCGCTCTCATGCACAGTCAGAATGCGTATTATAAAGGACCGGTTTGTCTGTGTGTCGCCCAACAAAGGCACAACACAACACGGTAGATAGACATCTTCCTACCGGGCTGGACAGGACGGACCAGTTGGACTTGTATTTTATTACCGACCTCACTGACCAACAAGACTAATGGACGTTTTGCGGCATAAACCTGGCTAATGAATGTACGCCGAGTACATCTGCACTGTACACATCTCTCTCTCTCTCTCTCTCTCTCTCTCTCTCTCTCTCTCTCTCTCTCTCTCTCTCTCTCTCTCTCTCTTTCCTTCATTATGAATTTGTATTTGTATTTCAGTATTTGTATTAAGTAGTTTGATGTTCCTACAGTAATACTTGTATTATTATGACTATTATTGTATTGCGTATTGTATATCAAAATGTATTTTAAATTGTATTATTTGTTATAAGGTTGGATGGAAGATCTTAATCCCGCCTTCAATAAATACCATTATCTCTCTCTCTCTCTCTCTCTCTTCGTTCTTCAGACAGAAGCATCGCTAGTAAGTAGTATTTTAGCCAAGGGCTCCACCAAACATGGGAATACGGGGCCAAATTCTTTCGGCGACGCAGATGACTATAATTACACTACTGATCTATGTGCGCAGATTTGTTTAAATTGATTCAGTAACAAACAATTAGACACCTTCATGACCTGGTCAAGAGTGATGAACCGTTATAGGGGGTTGGTCACCTTCCATCCTGACACACAAACACACTTGCAGACGTGCCGGATAATAAAAATGTAGGATTTAAAAACAACGAGGAACAATAAGGAAATTTACAAACAATATTGTGAATGGAAACGAGTCAACAAAATGACACGATCATCCCCTCAGATAGTGTTAAATAATGGGCTAAATACCTTGAATTTGTGATTCAGTTGGACTCACTGAAACTGTTTAAAAACTGTCTTTACTAAATTAGAAAGGAAATTTGTAATAACAACCCTGATTAATTACATTATTACCAATGTTTTCTCGCGTTATTTAGTCCTCTCGAGTCCAAATTGAACCTTGTTTTCACTTTTCCGATGTATACATTGTAGCATTAATGAATAATGAGATATGATTTTGAAAAACGGACAATTTCGCGCGGTTTATAATAGACGGTGGTCTGAAGGAAACTTATCCGATCAACGAGAACTCAACACAGTTTGATCAGGCTATTCCCAATGTGTCAGTGATTGGTCTGCGGATTTGTGTCAGAAATTATCGGTTCCTCTTTGAGATCAACAAAGAGTCATCCTTGATATCTGGTACAAGTGGGATAACTAATTACCTAGAAACTATAGTTACATCCTGGAATTCGTCTCTTCCCAGAAGCCATTACGAAGAACTGTCCCGGTGGCTGGGGTATCAATTCCTTGACCTCCCTCGCTCACGCTACCCCTGAGCTGAGCCCCCCCTGAGCTGAGCCACCCCTGAGCTGAGCTACCCCTGAGCCACCCCTGAGCTGAGCCACCCCTGAGCTGAGCTACCCCTGAGCTGAGCTACCCCTGAGCCACCCCTGAGCTGAGCTACCCCTGAGCCACCCCTGACCTGAGCCACCCCTGTAGACACGGATAAGAGGGCGGAAGTATGCGAGATTATAATCTCTCCAACTTGTTTACCTTTATTTATTATTTACAATACTAATTTACTACAGGACCAGTTTTTGTGGCAGCCTCCCTTCCTTCCTATCTCTACTGGTCGATCTTGAATGACAACCCACTCTCTCTCTCTCGCTCGCTCTCTCTCTCTCTTCAACCCCTACTATCGGAGTACCACCGCCTTGATTACATGTATCAGTAAGATTTTTGAAAATCGGTCAAGTACTGCAAACATTTATGAGTTTTCATTGTTAAAATAACAAGAATGAAGAATCTAAATGTCTTTTTAAAAAAATTATAATACCACAATTTTATTAAACGTTATGTCAGTGTTTTGTACATATTGTCATCATTTTAATTGATAGTTTCTTTACATCAAGAGACCCCTTTTTGAATCCAGTAGTAACTCTCTCTCTCTCTCTCTCTCTCTCTCTCTCTCTCTCTCTCTCTCTCTCTCTCTCGCTCTCTCACTCACATCTCCAAACACTAAACTAGACGACATGTATTTACACACTCGGCCGACAGTGATCGATCCACTGAACACAACAGGCTACAACCGTGATGAACAATGTCAATAATACAGCAACACTCTACCACAACAATGATAACAGACGGTTTCAACTGATAGGCAATGTTGTATTGTAACCATCAACGACATCTAACATTCTAGACCCACAGGGACGCGTACCACTTTGGTACCACGAGTCTAGACCCACAGGAGCGCGTACCACTTTGGTACCACGAGTCAGAAACTTGTTGAATTTCAAATTTCGTTGATTGTTGCCATGGTGAAAACAATTTTTTATAATACCGGACCAAGCAATCGACAAACAATCGTTTACTAGATAGATTCATTGTTGTGTCTTTCTTTGATTCGCGCACAATTGTCTGAAACAAAACACTGTGGAGTGACTTTTTTATTATTCATCTTTGCTTCTAAGTTACTCCCGCAAGTTACTCCCGCAAGTTACTCCCGCAACTTATTCCCAAAGTAACTCCCGCAAGTTACTCCCGCAAGTTACTCTCGAAGTTACTCCCGCAAGATACTCCCGCAAGTTACTCCCGCATGTTGCTCCCGCAAGTTACTCTTGCAAGCTCCTCCCGCAAGTTGCTCCCGCATGTTACTCCTGCAAGTTACTCCCGTTAGTTACTCCCAAAGTTACTCCCGCAAGTGGATGGACGTATCCATCCATCTAACTCGTTGGATGTTAGGTTAGGTTAGGTTAGGTTAGGTTAGGTTAGGTTAAGTTAGGTTGGGTTAGGTTAGGTTAGGTTAGGTTAGGTTAGGTTAGGTTAGGTTAGGTTAGGTTAGGTTAGGTTAGGTTAGGTTAGGTTAGGTTAGGTTAGGTTAGGTTAGGTTAGGTTAGGTTGCGTTAGGTTAGGTTAGGTTAGGTTAGGTTAGGTTAGGTTAGGTTAGGTTAGGTATGGATGGATCCATCCATCCATCCATCTATGTTACTATCTAAGCTACTCCCTCAAGTTTCTCTTGCAAGTTACTCCCTCAAGTTACTCCCTCAAGTTACATTCGAAGTTACTCCCGCAAGATACTCCCGCAAGTTTCTCCCGCAAGTTGCTTCCGCAAGTTACTCCCGCATGTTACTCACGCAAGTTACTCCCGCAAGTTACTCTTGCAAGATACTTCCGCAAATGATTCCCGCAAGTTACTCCCGCAAGTTACTCCCGCGTGTTACTCCCGCAAGTTACTCCCGCCAGTTACTGTCGCAAGATACTTCCTCAAGTTGCATCCATCCTAACCCAAGGTTAGTAGCGGAAGTAACTTGCGGGAGTAACTTAAATAGTAACATAGATGGATGGATGGATCCATCCATACATCCTTGTCGTTGGATGTTATGTTAGGATGGTAAGAATGGATGGCATAGATGAACGCTATTGTGTGAAAATATGTATTTTTGAGACAAACAACCAAATAGATACATAAATACATAACGAGACTATCTTTCTTTGTAAGAACTAGTCTGTTGCACCCCAAGACTGCGCATCGTCCACCGCTCTCTCAACTCGAGCCAATGCACCGTCTTCGATAAGTCGACTAATTACCGCCGCGTTTACCGTTTCGTGTGGGCTGCAGTGAGGCTGGCGGTGTATCATTACGTCATAGCATAGCACGGCTACCTCAACTTATGTAACAATAACCGGGTCTTCAACCTCATCTATAGCTATACGCGTGCACTCCACGCATACACACACACACACCATGCGGCCTATTAATAGTGCCCTGCAGACTTACAGGTCCTTGAGGACTCAACAAACTAACAGCAACCTCCTTATCTGCACCATTGATGATTTAAAAATAAAACAACAATGCAATTCACAACTAAACTCCTACTCATAATAGTTTATCTTCTAACCACCAGAATTTATATTTTGAGTGGTCAATTCACGTTACCAGCTCGGTTTGGTCCTCATAATAGTTTATCTTCTAACCACCAGAATTTACATTTTGAGTGGTCAATTCACGTTACCAGCTCGGTTTGGTCCTCATAATAGTTTATCTTCTAACCACCAGAATTTACATTTTGAGTGGTCAATTCACGTTACCAGCTCGGTTTGGTCCTCATAATAGTTTATCTTCTAACCACCAGAATTTACATTTTGAGTGGTCAATTCACGTTACCAGCTCGGTTTGGTCCTCATAATAGTTTATCTTCTAACCACCAGAATTTACATTTTGAGTGGTCAATTCACGTTACCAGCTCGGTTTGGTCCTCATAATAGTTTATCTTCTAACCACCAGAATTTACATTTTGAATGGTCAATTCACCAGCTCGGGTTGGTAACCATGGTTTTAACAAACATTACATTCAAAATACATGTCATGCCAGTCGCCATTTTTTTTTTTTAAATATGTAAGTAATCATAGCCGAACAAATTCCGATAGAAAGAAATTCTATCCCGGTTAGTTTTGGGTCAAATAATTCGTTTCGCAGGGTGTGAAGAGCATTTAAAATACTACCCTTTGTATGAGTCTCATCACAGTCCCCTAGATCTTCAACAACAACAATACACAACAATTAAAAATCGGTTTTCAAATGTTTTATCAAGGTTCATTGATGCATTCATTCAAGATCATCATCTACTAACCTTGATTTTATATTTTTAATAGTACAAGACTGAATTCCAAAAATAGTCATTTGGCCGTGTTTTATTTCGGACAAACATTAAATGTGCACCAATCAAAGAAAGATACAACCATGGAGTTGCCTAGCAACACATTTTTTTGTACGCCTGTGATGTCACAGCCCCCTCAATTGAGTCTTGTGCTATTGATTATTGTGTATTGTTTGTTGTACATGAAGATTTAGAGGACCGTGATGATAATCATACCAATTAACGGTGCTAGATAGTTTTTAAAATGTCCTCATATCAGTGTGTACTCAGCTAATAATAACAATGGGCCCCCACGCAGGTTCCTGTCCGTTATTAATAGCCATAAGATGATGTGGCCGGCTCACCTTGCCATAGGCTCGGGTAGAGGAGCCTTGTAACGCTTGAATAACACTCACAGTACGGCCTTCGTAGGAGGCACACGCGGGTGACGGGGTATAGGATGGTTGACAGGGGTGATAGGTGTCGGGGGGGGGGGGGGGGGGGCATTCAATTGGGGGAGACAATCCATTATGTGTTACAAGTACAAATATAAATTCGATTCATTGTATCGCCCAGGCCCAGAAGTTTTTTTAAATTTTAAACACAAAATAATTAAAAATTATTACAAATTATTACCGTTCCTATTGTTGCAGATTAGTACGACCTAAACCTGTCCTATCGATCTATATTCTACATTCATATTATGCCTATATACTTCATAAATGAATTAAAACATAAAATACCCCCCAAAAAGAAGGCGTCAGCCCACTTTTCCTCCCCGTAAAAACGTCATGCACCGTATGTCTTACTTACAAGAGACACTCTCGATTATTCTCGAACCTCGATCGTTCGATTATTTTCGAAACCTCGATCGTCTAGCACAGTACGTACATGGCCAGCTTCCAATAATCGCCAATCATGTGTGTGTACGCCTTTCGCCACTTAAAATCGAAAGGACAGTGTCATTAACACACAGAGAGCTATAGCGAGCGAATATATGCTGGCCCCTACGGAAGTACCACGACCACACGTCCAAGGTTGAGACGCTGTGAGAGTGAGAGTGACTGAGATTCAGCAGACACAGACACTCCGTCTACCTGAGAGATGCGTAGCGTGACGTCAGTAGTGGTCTCATAGGCCAGTACCTACCCTCGCGACCCCTGCATGTTAGGGGTGGACTGTGACTCTGAGAGTGAGAGTGACTGAGATTCAGCAGACACAGACACTCCGTCTACCTGAGAGATGCGTAGCGTGACGTCAGTAGTGGTCTCATAGGCCAGTACCTACCCTCGCGACCCCCTGCATGTTAGGGGTGGACTGTGACTCTGAGAGTGAGAGTGACTGAGATTCAGCAGACACAGACACTCCGTCTACCTGAGAGATGCGTAGCGTGACGTCAGTAGTGGTCTCATAGGCCAGTACCTACCCTCGCGACCCCTGCATGTTAGGGGTGGACTGTGACTCTGAGAGTGAGAGTGACTGAGATTCAGCAGACACAGACATTCCGTCTACCTGAGAGATGCGTAGCGTGACGTCAGTAGTGGTCTCATAGGCCAGTACCTACCCTCGCGACCCCCTGCATGTTAGGGGTGGACTGTGACTCTGAGAGTGAGAGTGACGGAGATTCAGCAGACACAGACACTCCGTCTACCTGAGAGATGCGTAGCGTGACGTCAGTAGTGGTCTCATAGGCCAGTACCTACCCTCGCGACCCCCTGCATGTTAGGGGTGGACTGTGACTCTGAGAGTGAGAGTGACTGAGATTCAGCAGACACAGACACTCCGTCTACCTGAGAGATGCGTAGCGTGACGTCAGTAGTGGTCTCATAGGCCAGTACCTACCCTCGCGACCCCCTGCATGTTAGGGGTGGACTGTGACTCTGAGAGTGAGAGTGACGGAGATTCAGCAGACACAGACACTCCGTCTACCTGAGAGATGCGTAGCGTGACGTCAGTAGTGGTCTCATAGGCCAGTACCTACCCTCGCGACCCCCTGCATGTTAGGGGTGGACTGTGACTCTGAGAGTGAGAGTGACTGAGATTCAGCAGACACAGACACTCCGTCTACCTGAGAGATGCGTAGCGTGACGTCATAGTGGCCGTAGTAGTCTCATAGGCCAGTACCTACCCTCGCGACCCCTGCATGTTAGGGGTGGACTGTGACTCTGAGAGTGAGAGTGACTGAGATTCAGCAGACACAGACACTCCGTCTACCTGAGAGATGCGTAGCGTGACGTCAGTAGTGGTCTCATAGGCCAGTACCTACCCTCGCGACCCCTGCATGTTAGGGGTGGACTGTGACTCTGAGAGTGAGAGTGACGGAGATTCAGCAGACACAGACACTCCGTCTACCTGAGAGATGCGTAGCGTGACGTCAGTAGTGGTCTCATAGGCCAGTACCTACCCTCGCGACCCCCTGCATGTTAGGGGTGGACTGTGACTCTGAGAGTGAGAGTGACTGAGATTCAGCAGACACAGACACTCCGTCTACCTGAGAGATGCGTAGCGTGACGTCAGTAGTGGTCTCATAGGCCAGTACCTACCCTCGCGACCCCCTGCATGTTAGGGGTGGACTGTGACTCTGAGAGTGAGAGTGACGGAGATTCAGCAGACACAGACACTCCGTCTACCTGAGAGATGCGTAGCGTGACGTCAGTAGTGGTCTCATAGGCCAGTACCTACCCTCGCGACCCCCTGCATGTTAGGGGTGGACTGTGACTCTGAGAGTGAGAGTGACGGAGATTCAGCAGACACAGACACTCCGTCTACCTGAGAGATGCGTAGCGTGACGTCAGTAGTGGTCTCATAGGCCAGTACCTACCCTCGCGACCCCTGCATGTTAGGGGTGGACTGTGACTCTGAGAGTGAGAGTGACGGAGATTCAGCAGACACAGACACTCCGTCTACCTGAGAGATGCGTAGCGTGACGTCAGTAGTGGTCTCATAGGCCAGTACCTACCCTCGCGACCCCTGCATGTTAGGGGTGGACTGTGACTCTGAGAGTGAGAGTGACGGAGATTCAGCAGACACAGACACTCCGTCTACCTGAGAGATGCGTAGCGTGACGTCATAGTGACCATAGTGGTCTCATAGGCCAGTACCTACCCTCGCGACCCCCTGCATGTTAGGGGTGGACTGTGACTCTGAGAGTGAGAGTGACTGAGATTCAGCAGACACAGACACTCCGTCTACCTGAGAGATGCGTAGCGTGACGTCATAGTGGCCGTAGTAGTCTCATAGGCCAGTACCTACCCTCGCGACCCCCTGCATGTTAGGGGTGGACTGTGACTCTGAGAGTGAGAGTGACTGAGATTCAGCAGACACAGACACTCCGTCTACCTGAGAGATGCGTAGCGTGACGTCATAGTGGCCGTATTTAGTTATTTATTTATTTATTTTTGTATCTATTTATTTATCTATTTATTTATTCATTCATTCATTCATCCATTCATTCATCCATTCATTCATTCATTCATGTATTTATTTATTTATTTACTTACTTAAGGTCCAGCTACAATTATATTATTATTATTATTATTATTATTATTATTATTTATTTATTCATAACATAAACAGTTGCATTTTATTTTATGTGTGCAGCAGTCTAGTTATAAATTGGTTGTAAGACGCGGACCTGAGATCCATTCACATTGTGTCTTACAACCATTAATAATATTAGGTCAACCAATCACTAAATAATACTACAATGTCCCAATAACTACTTATTCGTCGAATAGCTTGTTGTCTCCATGGCGACCACCAATCAAAACTCTTGAAATCCTCCAAATAGCTTAATTGCTACCAATAACTTTCCTATTAGAAGATTTTAATGTAAGACTGGCCCTTATTGTAATTAAGGCTAGTGTGTAGGGCACAATGCCCTCTTCAGCCTGATGAGTGATGATTGGTGAATGATAATGAGGAAGGAAGGAGGGGAAGCCTGGTACCGGCACGTAGCCTACTCCTGTCGAAAAGTACCAATGGGACCATCGGCTTTACGTCCCATCCGATAGGACGGTGTAACTTTGACCAGAAGGTTCCTCCACTGACTTGGACTGTTTCACATTCAAGCTGTATAACCCTTCAATCTGGTCTAACTAAAGGTAACTAGTGTTTCAGAGGAGAGTGGTCAACCGTCCACCTCCTGACCTAGCCCAAAGTCGCTTGAATATTAAAGGTATACTCTCTAATATCTATCCTCGCATAGTCAGATTTTTAAATTTTAAAATTTCAGTCCAAAGATTTGTACAAAAAACATCATCTCAAGCTTTTTAAGAAGAAATCTATGTCAATCCAAAAAAACACCCATCATTAAACACTATACTTGCATATAAAACATGCTCAATATTATTATCTTCTCAAAAACTATCTTTAAAACAAAAAAAAAACGTTTGTATCAATTCCCAGGATTGTATTGATTACGATTCGCGGCCTCGTTAAAACTGACGACTGTCGATATCCTGTCCAATAATTCGTACAAACAAACAACCGCGCAGGTTCCTCAAAGACATTAAAAAAAAAACACATCCTCAGCAATAATATATTTTCTCTGGAATTTGTCCGTTTCTCCGCGTACAATGTCGGTGAAGTGTACCACAGAAAGAATGAAAGACAGAAAGAATGTACAGTGCACAACATAAAACGTTACCCATCACTTCGAGGAATACGTACATTGTGCTGACTTAGACAGTAGAGGACAGGATTGTCAGCATTAACGTGAGACAAGACGTAGTATCGTCAGCATTGCACTCTCGAAAACAAGACAATGATATATATTATGTATACGTCAATGAAACCCGTCTAAGACGATGCACTATTTATAATAACTTAATTAATTAAATTGTCTCAGCGTAACTATTTTAGTTTCATGCATACGAAATTGCCGAAACAGATCCATTTGATCCATTTGATCCACAAGATAAAGACGATTTCTCTGTTGTTTTTTTAAACAAACATATATATTCATCAATTGGAACCAATCAATAATCTGTAATAGTGGTTCCCTTCTCATCCACGAACATGAAAGTTAATTGGGGAAGACCTCCCTTCAACGCTTCGGTGCAAATTACTATACAAAAGGGATGCAAACGTGTAGTATTTTTCTTTTTTCAAAAATATACGATCGCGGTTAGACTAGTCACTAAATTTTTTTTTCAAAAATATACACGATTGGTTAGACTAGAACATAGTTTCTACAAAAGTTGAACACAAGAATGATAACAGTTACGTTGTATAGAGTGTCAAAGGTTCCTCTGTTCCGTCTCACAGTGTTATTTACCCGAGTAATCCGTATATGGCAATGTTGTATAACCGTCACGTTAGACGGTAATTAGCGTCAAATTAGTCTATGAAGGATCCCATGTCAACCACTCGGGCGCCGCCTAATGCTTGAATCAACACGAAAAGACTCAAATGTTTAGTATAACAGAATTGTCACATCTTAGTGGTTCACTTTACTTTCCGCTCCTATGTTTTGTACGCAACAAGTCTCAACAGATGCCTTTCGTGCACGCTGTCTCAACGACTATAAACAGATTCCTGGCGTTATTTGACACCTCAGCCTAGTTCTCAAGTGAGATAGTTAAAAAAAATAATGTATCTGTGTTGTTTGTACGACAAAACACCAGCGTTGCCCTCTTACGACTTAGGTCCAGTCTTACAATGTCCCAATAACTACTTATTCGTCGAGTAGCTTGTTGTCTCCATGGCAACGACCAATCAAAACCCTTGAAATCCTCCAAAATTGCTTTGTTATTAGAGATTGTAAGACCGGCCCTTAGAAAAACATGATAAACTACCTTGTTGGTTACAAGTGGCGGGAAACGAACCCGAAGCTCCGGGATTGAGGTATCGTTGCTACCACAAAGCCACCTCTACGATAAACACTCTAACGGGGTTAGGGATTAGTTAACGAGACTGTCAAAGAATTTATAATAACGAAGTTGAAGACGGTTCCGTTAATTTCTGACATTTTCATTGATCGATCTCGGATGATAAAAACTAAGCTACCGACAACCGAGACGGGTATATGCTGCTTAGATCTAACCGCAGGCGACTCGAGTGGGGGTGATCCACTTGTCAAAAACAATAACACGCGTGAGTTTTGAATGAGAAGATTCTTGGTTGTATTCTCGCCTCGGGCATTCTTCTTTCAATAGGTTTCTCAGCCATAAGTTCACTGAACTGCTCTAGTACCCTAATATACAAACTAACCTCTATTGAAACACCTCTTATACTTCTTTTGTTCATGCTTTTTATCATGCTTTGCGTAGTAATGAGCCACTGATAGATTATTAACTCACAAGTTCAAATTGCCGCCAGATTTTCGTACACTTCACCTAGTGCAACGTACGCTGTACAAAAGACCATGCACGTAGTGCAACCTGAACGTAGACAAAATTGGTAATAATATTAATTGGTGTCCCGAAAAGCCTGCTCCAGTGCAAGCAAGACAGAACAAACAAACGCACCTAATATATTGTGTCGTACCCGTTACGTTAGAGGTATAAGTGTTGACATTGCGTAGTGTGTACTCTTAACACGGTAGTGAAAGTGATGCGACTCTTCTATTCACTAGACTATTAACTAATGCTATACCCAATTTTTCACCTGTGTAGAAGTTATACATACTGATTAATAGTTAATACCCATTAATGTTCTAACTAGAACAAACACAGTCACACGCGAATCTAAGGTTATGTCGCGTATATATATATATGGTAATATACAACGTATTGTCACCAAAACCCGTTTAAACATGTATCTACAGGTGCACACAACTGGCTAGTCACTAAAATCACGAGTAACTATATCTACACTTTTATAATATCACGACATCTATGCCTGATAACCGTGGGTTGATGCTTCAATCAGCTGATGTGAAAAATCAGCTGTCGATGTCACATGGTCGATCGGTATAAACACCTTCTGTAGCCGATAAGGGGAAGTACCTAGGGTACATTGAAAAGTGCGCCAATTTCAAAATCAATTATCATCCATCCTACCTTGACTTTCCGCCGCCGACTGTTGAGAATTTCCCGCCAAAAAATTGGTCGTCATCGTCGTCGCTTTGGCGTATTCGACGCCGTTCGACGTCGTCGTCGCGTTCATTAAGACCCCCGTCCTCGGGTTCGAATACCGTTTGGTCGCCTCCGTGTTGAACATACCCGTACCGACACCGGTCCATAGCAAGACTATCAACATCACTAGGACAACCACACACGAGCCGGCCAACACGCCGAGGGTCCGTTCCCCTAAACGCGACGTCATGATTTGATGATGTCTTCGTTCGATTTAAAACACCGCCTTGTCGACGACGATAACACGCACCATCGCGGCGGACACACGTGTGTGTTGACGATAGAACTTCACGTTTAAAACATGGCGCGCGCTTTTTAATTTTGTGCGGCGAACGTTTTCGAAAAAATTCGCAATAAAAATGAAGATACACTCGATTTTAATTTTTTAAATCGAAATTTTAAATTATGAACGATTCACATTAATTCACCGGGCACACGATTTTTTTCCGAAAAACTTAAAATAAACGCAAAATATATTTTTATTTTTTGGTAAATCACAAAACGAAATAATAAATCTATTTGTATCGTTTCGATGATCGATCGATAGGTGAGCGTGCGTAATCGAAACAATCGCAATGTGAGATCGAATCTTCTCGCTACGCAGCCTCCTCGCTCCGGTCCTATCTCGAACGCGCCGTGTACCACACTGTCCGACAGTTTGAAAACCTCGCGTCTCGCGCGCGCCAAGGTTCGCTGACGTCCGCTAGGAGCGCGCGGAGACGGTCGACGCGCGTGCGGCACGTGGTCCACTCCTGGCTGGGGAGCAGGAGTGTTTCGATGCCGACAATGTCGGTATTGACGATGTTAGCGATATCACATCGCGAAATTTTGCCGATATCGTATCGCGAAATCGCGCGAATTATTTCGGTGGTAATAAAACGACGAAACCACAAAAATTAATGTTTTCAAGTAAAAATACCAGAGATGTTACTTTACAGTTACACCTCTATTGTTGCAATCATGATATTCGGGGCGATGAGGGGATTAAGGAGAGAGGGACAATAACCCATGTATTATACGTAGAGCGCTCGCGAAATCGCGATAAGTGCTGATCATGATGGAAAATGTAAACAAAGTGTACATCTGTCGATTGCCGCCGCAAAAAAATACCGAAATATAACCGCGAAATAAGCGATTTTCCAGTCATATTAACGAAATTTGTGTATCTTTTTAATTAAAAAACATGTTTTTTTAAATTTTTAATACAGATGCGGCCATATTACATCCTGTTCTGTATAACTTATGTTATGTGAGCATATTTATAAAGTTATAATTATGCCTTCGTTTCTGCATAATTGTAATGTATAACCGTTTCTTTTGAAGTGTAACATGTTTCTGGTGTAATTTATTGTCAAAATCAACACCAAAAAGTACCAAAACATCGAGAAATTGTTAACGATATTAAAGTAATCATAACACCATATTTTAAAAACACCTCTTCTTATGCGGGATTCAAAACCGCGTCCCTAGGACAGGTGACCCACACGTATTGGTTATAGTTAACGTCCATGATTTTCTCACCAAAAATCCTTGGCGTATCCATCTCGTCGCTAGACAACCTTGCTTATGTTTTATTAATCTATAATTATTCCCGTACAAAAACACGTCGTCTCTACAGTACTATATTTATAATTTTATATATTTGTTTTGATAACAGCCATGCCAATAATTCTCAGCCATCTGTTCAGTCGCTTCAATGCGGATTGGTTCTTAGTCTGAAACCGTGTCCCATATTTCCACCATTAAGCTTCATGTGACTCGAAGGTCGGGAAAACATCAACCACACCACACACAAATACACATATAATAATAATTTAGGACGAAGTTGAGAAAATAAGAAGTTTATCGCAACGATCGAGAGGGTGAGGTGTACGAAAATAGTTTTACTTATTGCAGATGTAATTTCTTGGCGACGGTAGCCGGTACAAGCGGCCAAGAAACTTCGATATATTTCGGAATAACGTGATTTACTCGTTTTCTGCGTGTATTTCTCTATGTCTATTCTGGTCTGTCTGTCGCTTGGTTAGTTGACATTGGCCTTGTGACAGACTGTACATATATCTGTTGCATTTGTGTTGACACAGGCGTCTAAACTGTACCCGAGGCTGGATTCACAATAGGTATGTTTCTGGTTTTAACTTCAAGACCAGCATAAGTTAGGACTTCTTGACCCAGGTCACATGAAGAAGGTCTAATTCTAGGAGGGAACAAAGACGCAATGAACTGTCCGATAATACGATGTAACAATCAGGCTTAGAGCAAGGGTGCGCCCCGGTAACTTTTTGTGTTAACTCATAATTGTCTCTACTACTCAACTGTACCCATAACGTTTGTCCCTTCTTCATAAGTCACCAGTATTTTGCATATCCTCTTCGATAACTGTAATTGTTTTGTTTTTTTGCCTGAATACTCCATTTAAATGTCCTGGCAAGTCGTGTTTGAATAGAATCTCAGAGCCAAAATGTTACGTAAAATATATTACACATATTATTATTATATGACGTGTGAAATATGTCTGTGTGAATATGAAATGAGAGAAATCCATATTCTCGATCCAGGTATAATAAATGTAAAAAATATATTCCCCCCTTGGCATTTAAGCTCCCCGACCTTACGCAAGACAGACAAGCAAACGGAACGAAACGCCGTCGGGCATTTTATAAACGTCGGTTTTTGGAAGGCGACGCAATAAAATGCCGATAATTTGTAATTGGAATGTTTGTTCGATGGAATGTCTTGGGCGCATCTGTTTGATACTTGGTATCCTCGCTTGGCTGTCTGACAACGACTAACAAGACTTTCCAAAAAACACAACATAGACACAAAGGGTTTTGCTTCACGACAAGTGACAGAGTGTAGTCTTTATCATATATTGGTTACTATAACCAACAACAACAAGTTTATAACTCTCAAGATCTGGAGTATAACACAATTTTAAATACGGCATTTATTAAGATTGTTATTTTGGAAACCAATCAATTACCAATTATTCAATTGTCTTTCAAAATAACAATCGTGAAGATTAAAATATTTGCAAACATTTTAATTCTTACGAAACTAAACCTTTTTCAATGGACCAACACAATCATTTTGCGATGCTTACAAATGTATTACGTTAGGATCAAATTAGAGATATTATTAATTCAAACACAAACAAATTTGCATCGGTTTTTTGGAGAATATCTGCAAGATCTTGACAATACCCAGCCTGATCCCTCGACATTTTTCCAAATTTTGATATTGAATTCCATTTTAAAGCCAACGTCTACGCGCACGTGAATATGCAATTATTAGTTATTACCTCTTCTTAATACGACTGAATAAATTTGTATCAAAATTACTAGATAATTATTTTAGAAAGTTGTTCGTCAATACACTGAAATAACTGTAATCTAACATTTATTGACAGCTTCGAGTGTCAAATTCAAATCACTTCTATGAATTTACATCGATTTATCTGTGTAATGATTGCTAGATGCGGTTGGTGGACATGGAGTTGCCTTCATTACAACGTATCACTTTGGTAATTAGGCAATTTGGGTCTTGGGCACTTCGGGCACTTCGATGATAAGTGACCGATGTTTTTATTACAGCATTTCATTGCATGTCGCAGAGTTGCAGAGATAATACTAATAATAACACTACAATAATACTATTACTAACAATAATACTATCAACAATATTGATAATAATAAACAACAAAAGACGAACTTTGACGTCTGCTGTAGAAAATCAATTTGACACACGACATGAACATTAATATTTAACAACCGCAGAATATTTAGAACAAGTTTAAACTTAGAAGAATGAATACTTTGAGAATATCCTCATATTTATTATAATTATATTCTTATTTGTCCACAGACATGGTTCCAAATGACGAAAGAACCAAATCACAAATAAGTTCTGAGTATTCTTGGATAGTTCGGAAGGTAGGAATGTCCAACGGCTGTAACTAAGTCTCGCAATCACGACCACATTGAGAAAGTGAAATATAAATCTGTGACATTCCTAGTTAATATTTAGCAAGATATTATACCACCATAATTTTATGAGGATTAAAAGTGAGACTTGATCACGCTATGGCTGTAAACTCCAAGATATCGCTCTTATTACCACGTGCGTAAATAAAGTGACGACATTATGTGAAAGAGTATCGGTAGATAACATGACATAACTATATTCTTTATTGCTAAATACGTTCTGAACCATTCTGAGCCACCAATCAGAAGACGAGTTAGCGGCGAGTTAAATATCTACCTGTCAGGCATGAGCCCTGTACACTTTACGGTATTTTGACGTTGATTCGTAGGCGGTATTTGGGTTCGTATTAGCTAAACAATGAATTTATTTAAAAAACGTCCAAATATTGTAATTGTCACGATTTCAATTACTGTAATTAATTCAACAATTTACAATTATTTAACTATCGAAATGGTAAACCGTAACAATCATAATATTTGACAATTTTTAAGTTTATTGTCTAGGCTAGCTGGTACAAAACCAAATTCCGAATAGGATTCACTTTTTCAATCTTGAAGCGTTCTCAAAATATCATTAAACAAGCGTTAATTTAGCTGTCTGTATGTCTGTCTGTTTGTCTGTCTGTCTGTCTGTCTGTCTGTCTATCTGTCTATCTGTCTCTGTACGCGTGGGTGGATGCAAACATGACACCGTCCACAATTAAAAGTGTCCGCAACCTTCATAGCTAGACCCATGCGCCGCCATATTGCGTGAAGGGTTTCTGACCTCGCAAATAATGAAACAAATTAAGATAGATTATTGCATTATACGGACGAAACAAGCAAAAAAACTATGCGTCTATTTTTCGACCGCTGACGCCGAGTTTTGCCTATTTCGCTCAACAAGTGTGACTAATTTGCTGTACACATTTTGCACAGTTTTCTGTCAAAAATTAAAAAATTGTGCACGTTATGTAAAGAGTGAATTCTAACGCTTAAAATTAATATCAAAGAAATTACAATGATATCATCCCATGGAGAATTTAATGAAAGTTACAATCATAATTTGATAACCGATTTAATGTTTTAGTAATGCCTCACTCAAAATTAGATCATCTGGCAGCCATGCGACATTCATATATCACCACTCATCGTCTCGATTAGCGTCATTGACGAAATATGAGATATAATTATCATCAATCATCATCATCATCATCGTCACATAGAAAGGGAAACAAACTGTGCATCGTATCGTAGCCACACGCACACGCACACGCACACGCACACGCGTGTGGTCACGGTAGCTAAATCAGCAACAAAACAACAATCAAACACAAAGTCGAAGGTCAGATATCGAATAAGTTCAAGGACATTTATCAATTAATTTAAACTACTCATCTAACACATTTGACACATTGAAGAAAGTTAATTTATTAAATTAACTGTTGCGTATAGGAATTGAATCAAGATTGATTGAATGTTGATTGTTTCAATAATTTTACCAACGAAAATGAAATATCATGATTCTGGATGTTATTAAACGTACTATGGATGAAAGAGTTCCGATAATGATAAGGCTATTATATTTCTATTTATATTATCTAAGTCAAGATATGTTTTGTTTTAAATTAGTGACAAAATTAAAGCAGGGTAGGTGGACAAAAAACCTTAATTCTGGAACACCACTAAGGAAGTAACTATTAATTATCATTGATAGTAATACCTCTTACTTACTTACTTACTAACTTATTTACTTACTTCCTTACTTACTTTATTCATTGTAATTAAGTCCAGTGTAGGGCATAATGCCCACAACACACGAACACGTATATCCCCCGATAAAGTGTACGAAAATGATTATTGTATACCTTTGTAAACGATTAAAAGAGTAATCGAGACAAAAGAGTTTGTTTATGTTGATTTTAAGTGATAATAGCAAACCCAAGTTAGAGAACAGTTGAATTTGCATCAAACGTTAGCTGAAACATAGTAACAATGAACTACCAATCACATGACATTGTGGCCTCCAATGTGGCCACCATGCGCAATACGTGAATACACCCTATACAGGAGTAAACCATCGCGCTAGTGTCTCGAGGGAGGCTACAGCCCACTTGTTCTCCCCCCAAGCAACGTGCCCGTCAATATAGAAGATAGTCTTTCCGTCCGGTCCGGTCTCCGTCATCGCGATATTTTTAGCGCCGGTTATCTCACCATCGCGTTATTGTTTTAAACCCAAAAACAGATCAAGACCGGCCGAATTTCGGTCCATTAAGAAACATGTAGGTCATTGCTTGACCAAGGTTAGTTAGGACGAGTTGAAGAAAGAAAATACAGCTAAAATCAACATCGCGTTCACATCACATGTGGGGATACACGGAGGACGGGCGAGCGAGAGTTCTTGACGCGAGTTCTTGTTTGGTTTGACGAACTGTCCGGAAATACTCCGGACGGCCCGGATTTTAATACATTTGACCAGATGGAGAAGTTAACTCATTCCGGACCGCATTAAAAGAAAAGTGAAATTACCACTAAACGTTATTGATGCAACAAAAACCACAAATCATGTGTGGTATTTGTTGTTCTTCTCTTTCTTGAACTGGTTCTTCTTTCCACGTTCTTCTTGTTCTTCTTTTACATATAAATCTTCATGCGCGCACTTATACCTCACCTTAGCTTAGCTTAGACGATCGTACGTACTTAATACATATTTAAGTACGAGCCATTTAAGTGTACGTACAGTGTAGACATAACATCAAGTATGTTCCTCACATACCGACTGCACATAAACTTACCCCTTAGTACGTTACAAGTACATAATGTCAGTCGTTCCACAGCAACCTTGTGAATCGTATCGTCATCAACGAGTGAGGCACTGACCAACCAAATGTCAGTATTTGAACAAGCCACCCGCTGATTGGCTCAGACTCACTCATCTATGACGTCAGTATATTCCCCCACTTTACAATAACTATCAGCAAGAAACTTGCCTAGGACTCCTCCCTCGTGTATCGGCGAGCTCGCCCGCTGATTGGCTCCGACTCACTTATCTATCTATGACGTCAGTATATTCCCCCACTTTACAATAACTATCGGCAAGAAACTTGCCTAGGACTCCTCCCTCGTGTATCGGCGAGCTCGCCCGCTGATTGGCTCCGACTCACTTATCTATCTATGACGTCAGTATATTCCCCCACTTTACAATAACTATCGGCAAGAAACTTGCCTACGACTCTCCTCCCTCATGTATCCGCGACCTTGCCTGCAGATTGGCTCCGACTCACTTATCTATCTATGACGTCAGTTTCGGCAAGAAACTTGCCTAGGACTCGTCCCTCGTGTATCCGCGCCCTCGCTAATGCCTGCCAGAACGTCTCGTCGCATCGTTCTCATCTCATGCTAGAAGTAAGAGAGAGAGAGAGACGAGAATAAACATTCTGTGGAGATGCAAATTAAAGAATTAGGTTAATATATAGCGACGAGTGTTCTGTTCTGTTCTGTTCTGTTCACTCGACGGGCCGAACATAAGCCAGAGAGTTTGTTCGTTCATTACACGAACACGAACACGTCGGGTTACGTAAGTAGGAGGGAGATAGACGGACGATATTAGGTCAAACTATTTCCGTTGCCAGACAGACAGACAGACAGACAGACAGACAGACACACCTTCTTAATATGTGTTTGCTTAGTGGATCTGGGTCTTGATGTCTGTCTGTGACTTGCAGGGGGAGGGGGGGGGGGGGGGGGGGGTGTTAAGCACAGGTATAGTCCTAAATTAAAAATTGCCTCGTTAAAAAGAAGAAAAACAGTGATAAACGTTTTTGTTGAGGGGGGGGGGGGGGGGGGAGGCTTTTACCAACCAGCCCTTGTCATTTTTAGGAATAAAATAATACTTGTATGGTGGCGTTGTGTCGTCCGAATACTCTTTCTTGACATTGCAAGTATTTCTATAGCTTACAAAATTATATAACTTGAAAGCTAGCTCCCATCTCTATTGACTCAGATACCAAATTCTATTGTAACAACACTGGAAACATTTTGGAATAATGTGGGTATAAATATTATCAAGATCTAGGCCTACACATATTTAAAAAAAAGGGATTCAAAATGTATAAAACGTTTGGATCTATAGCTCAGTATAGAAAATTTGAGATAATATTTAAATTGTCTAATTTTATCCATAAACAATCAATTTTGCATCTTTTCTTGAGCAAATCTTTAGACCGTGATAGCATCATTAGGATATTGAATGTCATTTTAAAAATACGAACAAAAAACACACTTATCAAGCTATTCGTGCCGAACCCAACATCCACTGAAAAGTAAAAACCGCGGATGTTTCGTTCAAGATCCCCGAAATGTTACCTACCGAATAAGTTATGGCTTTCAACGGGCGTGACTTTTACGAGGGCGAGGATTTACAGTAATCTATTTTCCCGACCGATAGTTTTTTTTTTACAGACGAACGAACGATGCCAATGACCCCAACACAAAAAAACTAACTATTTGCATTGACTTGTTCTTTATTTAAAACACTTAAAAGCGCAAAGACATGCACGAGACGAGCGACTTTCAAAGAATTATTTCACTCCTTTAAAATGTCACCTTGACATAAGCTCGACTCTAGAACGGTGTATTTTTAATTTCACTTTGACGTAAATTTATTTGGTCTCGCCCTACGCCAAGGCACTGAAAATATTTGCATAGTTTAACAAACTTTATTTCTCTTTGATGAGTCTACTACACCTGTTTCCACAGCTTAAAGTTTCTTCGGTTGCGGGGGTGGGAAGGGGAAGGGGAGAGAAGGGGGTGAGGAAATAACAGTAAAGAACCTCGTAATGTCTACCCGTTTGAATACTAGAATCAATTGTCATTGGAGGGCATTAGTATTTGACTGTGTGGATCGTAGCTATGACGGCTGAAATAACAATAGAAAAGCGATTTATTTTAATTGTTGTGTATTGTTGTTCTTGAAGATTTAGGGGACTGATGAGAATCGTGTAAATGATCCAAGATAATTTGTAAAATGGTCAATTCCGAATAGAAAAATAGTCCCACCACAGTGTTTTGTTTAATGCCCACATTACACGGTTCAATACTTTCGTCAAACTTATTGAATTCAAGGACAAAAAGCATCAATTAAAAGAAGCTATATTGTTGCAGTTTTTTACCAATTTGTTTTTGATTCGCTTTTGTTCTTGAATTCAATAAGTTTGACGAAAGTATTGAGTCGTGTATATAATCGATGTATATAATGTATATAATATATAATCGAACTACTCCAACCAAAGACATTGAAATAGAAGTTGTATGATTCCAAGATCTTTGCATTAAATCTGCGCGAATCAAAGAAAGATACAACGCCCCCTTATTCAAAACGACTCCCCCAACACACTAAAATTATTGATATTTGACGTGTTCCTAATCTCGCAGGAAACGGGGTCTAGGCAACCACTCTACCATGACATCTCATAACCGTCTCTCTTTGTCCACCGCCGACCGTGCCAAGTTCGTTCTATATCCGTAAGGCGGTGACATCCAAAGACCTTGGACGCGACAGACGTATCACTTATTACATTTCGTCCAGCCCAAAGACTTTCGCAGCAGCCAATTTAATGTTGACAGCTTTGGCTATTTTTAAAATCGGAGACAAGTTCAATATTTTAACGACGCTAGTAAAGAATGTCTGCGACGATATTTAAATGTTTTTTCGTCTTCTTTTTCTTCTTCTTCTTGTGAAAAATAACTCAATTATAGGAGATACTTTGCGCAACACAGAACTCACATAAATCAAGGATATAAATAGAATTAGAGCGGATAAATTATTGTTGAGTATCGCAACCAGTCCGAAATTAACCGAAACACATAATTTAGATTATAAGTTAATTAATTATGCGTTGGAAGTTTGGAAAATATTATCTTGTACAATTTGTGACGTATGATTTTTTCATGCACTATTACAAAACACATTTGTAGGGGTAGGCGAAAAGTGTATTTACTTAACTATCAAAAACAATAGTTTTTCTAAATTGTAACTTATAAAACCAAGGTGAGATAACTTAATAATATAATAATATGTGAGCCCGCAATTATTTGTCTTGCTCGCTAAAGTTGTGTGAGTGTAAAACGTAATATTGAGGTTAGGCCCGGTCCAATTTTGTTAGTTTTTCAATTTTATAAGACTCCAACAAGTCTGTTTTCACGGATATTAAGAAAAAGAAAAACAGCTGCGCCCCAGTATAATAAAAGTCGATACTTACGTTCGGTTATGAACGATATTGTGTCGATTGTATTTTTACATTTTGAAGTACCGTAGAAACTCCCGCGCGACTTCTTTACCGACAGAAATAGTTACAAGTAAAGCTATCAAATTTAGCTACAAGGTAGCAGCACTGTTCGGCATTGAAGGAAGTCGAATTCGTTGTTTTATTCTGTGCTAGGTCGCAGCACCATCAATATCGGAAGGCAACAAGTTGTTCCATTTACCTACAAGGTAGCAGCACCATCCGCCCCACTATTTTCTAACCGCGATATTCAAATGGAATTGAAGGAAGTCGAATTCGTTGTTTTATTCTGTGCTAGGTCGCAGCACCATCACTACCGGAAGTAGAACTAGGCAACAAGTTGTTTCATTTACCTACGAGGTAGCAGCACTATCCGACCAACTATTTTCTAACCGCGATATTCGAATGGAGTAGTTTCACGACGTAATTTTGTTCACGTCGCGGGGGAGGCGATAGCAGTTATTTTAAAATGGTCAAACGACTGAACTGAACTTCTATGTTCCAATTGAAATAACGAAAAGTTCAGTGTTTTACAACCCCTGAAAAACATTACACTTCGAAATTTAAATGCAATAGATTGCTTTTATTTAAAAAACGCAATCTTTCCTCCCCCCCTCCTACCTACTAGAACCTTCTCTTTGGCAATATTAACTGAGACTAAAGCCCGAATGCATAGTTCACACTCAAGCCCTCCTCAACTCAGCCTCTCCTCAGCCTCACTTAGCCACCAATCACAGAGCTGTCTTCACGGCAATGCCGCTCGCTCTGTGATTGGTGGTTGTGCGAGGCTGAGGCGAGGCTGAGTTGAGGAGGGCTTGAGTGTGAACTATGCATTCGGGCCTAAGACCCGGTTTTTTAATCGGGCCTGAGTAGATATTGTGTATTTTCTGTCAAATTACTTAATCTTTATGTAGAATTTCATTTTCGCTTAAAAATTTGCCCTATTTGAAAGATATATTGCATAATATGTTTCCACGGAGTTTCATTATTATTTATATTTACAAGATTGCTCAACTTTTTCTTGATCTTAAAATGTAAACCTCCAGCTTCTGCTTTACAAACGGAGTAGTTCTCCACTAGACGAGCGAAATGTCCGTTATGGATGACCCACCACCGAACAAGAAGGGCGAATAAGATCTGGTTTTAAAACCAAGGAGGGGATGAGTTTTTACACACGCGTCTTTCAACCCCTTCACAGGTTCGACGTGGACAATGGGCGCTCAACAAGTATCCAGACATGCCAGCTGCCGGTCTAGAAGACCGGCCAGACGCTATTTGCGTTTTTTAAATGTTCTAAAAAGAAACGTGTTGAAAAAGAACTAATGTGTATTGTAACGTTCACAGAAACACATTTTGGACAACGTATTTCTTCGTTTTATAAAGTGGGGTGGTTTAAGGTACATACTTTAGCACACACTTTTGTCTGTGCGATGAAGTTTAGAGAACAAATCGACGTCCAGACAACAGTTTTTGAAAAAATCTTGTAATAACTACCGCCACATTATTCCAGTTTGGATATTAAATTACATTTTAAAGAAACGTACAAGATACCCTTACGCTCTTAAGGCTTGCAAGCTATTTTGTGTCGACGAAAACTTAAAAACACAAATGTAGATTTTGCCGTTTGCGTGCCTGTTTTATTGATGTACTCAGTGCGCACTGGAACTACCCCTAAAAACCCACCCCCTGATGAAAACCTTCTTATGAACTGTCTTTACACCAAGAATTAACACTATAGTAATAAATTACGATTATTTTCAATATATCGATTAGTTGTAGAGAAAGTATTTAAGAACAACCCCTATAAAAACCCACCCCTATAGAAAAACTCCTCCCAAACACACTTTAAACGAAAAATTAACGTCGTAGTTCATAACTACTATAATTTTCGATACAATTATGAGTCGAGGTAAAAAATTGCGCCCCCGGGTGGGCTCGAACCACCAACCTTTCGGTTAACAGCCGAACGCGCTAGCCAATTGCGCCACGGAGGCGTCGCTGCAACGGGGCGGTTAGAACCCTACCTCACACAGGGGTTGACGTCACCACAGCCCCACGCATGACGTCATTTCAAACAAAACGTTCCAATTTAGAGATTCAAATTAATTTACTACTTGTAACAATGCGATTTGGGCCAGGAAAGTGTTTCAAATAATTCTACACACAATTATTGATATTGTTAACGGTAAACATGATAGATTAGTGAAAGTGATAAAGTATGAAAGGTAGCCTATATTATTAACTTGTACGGTAGCTCGAATGAGATTGTTTTCAAATATCGACCGACTAGACGGATGCGTTGAAGGATGAGCAGGGACGAGATTCGCTCGGTACAATAATATAAAATAATATTGCATCTCCCTAATTGATTATACAAATCAAAAGAGTCGTTTTAAATCAGAAACTGTTAAAGGGTGAGAAATTTTGTGGAATATGAATAACCATGAAGAGATTTGTTATAGAATTGAAGAAAATGGTTCAAATTTGATATTGATCATGTTTGTGCATAACTTGGGAGAAGGTGCGATGGGGGTGCTTGGGGGATGTTCTGGGAGCAGATAAAACATATCAACATTGTTATACACATAGACGATACAACTAATTAATTCAATTAAATCTACTCAGCAAAATTAGCTATAGCTTCTTGATACACTACCTGCAGAGTAGCTATTTATTTATTCTTATTTAATTCATGAAACCACAGATAACAAATTCACGTGTTGCAACCAAAGCAGATACTGTGGAGATTACGATTTCCCTAAAACATATTATTTTACACACACATTCGATTATTTTAATGTTTATTTTATTTGGCGACTTATTTTCTTTATCCAATTTGATAGGAATTTAAAAACAAGCATAATAATAAAATAACGTTCTTACATTACCCATAACGCAAGCCAAATAAAATATTAAAATGGTAATGAAATCAAAATTAGATTAAATTAAAATTTAAACAATTTTCTTTTGATAAACCATATTGAATAAAGTCAGACATCTTTCTCTGGGAGTATTATGTATGTATATATGTAACGTGTGCACCCCTCGCCTCGCCCCCATCTTAGCAGGGTAAATGGCAATCGTCAGCAACGGAACATTAGAGCGTTTATTGATTTTCCGAACCTATTTTCCGTTGGCCCGTGCTTGATGCTCGCCTATACCACACATGCCGAGCATGTACTTCACCTCTCTAGGACATGAACAAAGGAACGTACATCATGCATAACCGGAATTAGTAGCCTACGATGTTGACAGTATATTAGGAAGTAGACAACGCCCCGAAAATATATATGTATTCATCAGTTACAAGGTATCCCTTGATATAAAGGGAATCCAAGTTATGGAGATTGGGGGATTAGATTTCAAGAAAATAATTTTAAGTGTTGCAACCAGACCAACGGCCAAGACCATTGGTCAGGTTTGAAAAGCTCGATTTGTGAACAAAAAAAAATTATAGATGGCAATTTGAATATTAATGGCCCCTACTGAAACTGTCGTAATCGTTATTTCAAACGGTGATTTTAAACGATTTCTAGGTCCCTACACGTGTGTAAAAATAATTAAATAAGAAAGCACTGTTAGAATTTATTAATTTAAATTTAAAAACCGTTCTACGTCTATTTTAAAATAATAATAATGAGGATGCAGTAATTTTTCGGCGGGATAGGTGACTTGACGCGCTCTGTTGACGTGATCGGGAACTAACCGGCCCGTCGCCACTGTTCGTCGTATTCAGGTAAGACGCATATTATTTTATGTCTTTTACATTTAATTTCTCGCCAGGTAATTTTCCTACGGCCGTTGAAAATTCATCCATAAATAATACATTTTAAGGCGGTAATTTTGGTGTATTTTTTATTCGCATCGCGTGTTTACTGTCAGCGTAATAATTGAAAATAGCGAATTTTCCAACGGTTGAATTCCAGTAGAAATGGCGTGGACAAGAAATCGACTGCTCCGCTAGCGGGAACCTCTCCAGCCAGGCCTAATAAACGTATTTTCTAGATAAATAAATAAATTTTATTTGCCCGTTATCAAATTATTCACAATGTTTCAACGCATTTATCAAACATGATATTTAATAACGTGTTTTATTTTCCACGCCAGACCAGCGTTCACGACGTCTAAAAATAGAAAAAAATTAGGACCACTCCATTAAATTATTTTGCGGAGGACGTTGGTCGGATTTTGAAAATGGCGGGCGCGGTTCCGGTGGAAATTACGAAAATAAAATTATTTACCACAAAATAAAATATTTAATTACGTTCCACTTCACGTTTCCAATACAATATGTCCGTTTTATAAATGTTCTCTAGATATTATTGTAGTTCATATTAATCCCAGCTATTGATCCATCATAAATCCCCAACATCTACTGTGCTCATGTAACAGGTAGGCCTAGGCCTGTGATCTGTCACATTTCTAGGTTAGGTTACTATCCATGCTCGCAATTTCCACATTCATTTACACGTTTTAGACTAACGCCTTATTTTAATTCTAGGTACTTTAATTACAAAATCAACAAGTAAAACTCGAGATGTCTGACAACGACTCGCCTGCCCAGGATGACACAAAGAGGAAGAGGGGCCGACCAGCCAAGGGAGAGCCCAAGGTAAATATCACATTACCGATATTTCGACCTGCTAGGCTACCAGTTCTGTTGTATTTTCATTGACTAGCCACATAGGCATTCACAGCTTACAAGTTTTCCTTCCCATAGACCTAATGTTAACTCATAGGCTGGGTTCAGAGGCAACCAGCCTGACTTGATAGGCCATGGCCAGGCTTGGCTACCAACTGAACGCAATTAAGTAAACAAACTCCACGGACGTAAGAACTTAAGCCTGTAACGACAACAGCCACAGTCAGCCTGCTGAATGCACTCATAACCTGTGGCCCTAGGCCTACAGCCATTTGCCGTGACAGAGAGCTCCTTATCTATTCTCAGTTTTATGCACCAACCTGTATGATCAGTGTACTTGCTCGCTTTTTCCGTTACCGCTGCTAGTGGGCTGCGTGCCATGTGGCAGGATAAAGTCATACCAACATCTGCAAGAACAAAATGGTTCATCTTTATGTCATTTTAATGTAGGCATAATTGTAATTTGCATTAATGTCGAGCTTCAACACTTGACCAGCTATTAACACTTTCCTATCTCAGCGTTTTCCACACAAATCACTTTAAAATTTGAGGTAGTGTGTCGACGATTAAAGTCCTATATTTTTGTAGGAAACGGCGGTGAAAGAAGCCAAGAAACGCGCCGCGTCGTCCGACAAAGAGGTTAAGAAGTCCGACGAGGCATCTCCGGCAAAGAGGGGACGCGGAAGGCCAAAGGGCTCGTCCAAGAAGAGGGGGAGGGCAAAGGCCGCCAAGGTACGTACGCACCGGATGCTGAAGCTGGTTCGATAAGTGGGGGAGTTACTTTGGGAGCCAACAAAAATTCCCTTAAAAAAAGTAATTGGAGGCAAAGAAATACAAGGTAGAGAGTTTAGTTTCTATATCACTTGTTGCAGCCTGCGACAGGTAGCACTGGCCGAGGGCGTGGACGACCACGCAAGGACGATAAGAAGGCGGAGTCAGCCGGTGACGACGAAGAAGAGGAGGAAGAGGAAGACGAAGAAGACTAAACGTTCTTCGTTTCGATCGCGGCAGCTGCGCGAAGCTACGTTCATTATACAAACTGTGTATAATAATACAAAGACCCCCCACCCACATTCACACACCTCGTAATAATGTTTCGTGAGACTACTTTCCTCCACGGTATTTCATTCATCCACGTCGGTCGGCGAACGGCTCGGATTTTAGTTTCGTTCGGGTTTCACTGATTGATCGATCGGGAAAATATTAATATTCTGCCGTGGCGTTGGCGATGTTTCCAGATTGATTCCGTTTCCACGGACGATCGTACTCGAACGGAGCTAAACTTGAGCAGTTAAGACTAGTCTATATCCTGTAGATGGTCGTGTTTGCATTGATGAAAGGATAACAACACTTTATACAATTCAGATGATACCTTTTGGGTCTAGTAATTCTGTAAAATCGAATAGCAGAGTTGGGTAAGTCTGTGAAGTTATGTAAGTTAACTTAAGAAAAAGTGTGCCTAAGTTGGTAGTTGGGACCTTACCTAAATTTTGTCAGTGAATAAAGTAACATTTTAAGTTACTGCAGTTGAAATTGGTAGGCCTGCTATGGTTACATGGTAATGAATGGTATTGGATATTTTTAATTTCTTTATTAACTTGAAACTGTCGTTCACTTGTATTTTAAGCCGTGTACCAAACTATAGTGGAAATAGTTCCATTTTAATAATTTTCTATTGGAAAAGTGGTATTTCTCCTATGGTTTTTGCTTGAAATCTTAGTCAAGATGACAATGGTGGTATTTGGGTTTTATTCTCGTATTGTATCAACAATTTCATAATCAAGACTATGGGCGGGTCATATAAGATAATGCGTCATCTATGCCCAAGCCATGGTTTCCCAGACCAATGTATAATAATTGACCATGCATGGCCTTTTATAGCCAAACCAAGGAAAATAAAAATATTGTACAATCCACTTGTACCCATGTATAAAATAAAATCCACACATTTTACTTTTGATCAACTTTGAACTTAACAGCAAAAGTCTTAAATAACTGCGTTTACTCCGAAAAGTTAGTGCTCGTGAAATAGCAGACAGTTGCTCTAAACGTAACTACTGTACGATGCCCAACTCTGCCGACCAGGCAGGTCACCTATGTTGAGTAGAATCTTAAATGCGTACCGTACGTAGATGAATGTGCATCGTGTAGATTAGCCCCGTAGGAAAAATTTACTATGTAAATGTTACAATAGTGACCTGGACTAGATTGCAGGTAGAATAACAATACAAGTAATCTCTGTCGTGCGATCTATTCAAGTCGCGTTACGTTTGCTCGGCCGCACCAACCTCTTGTTCGGTGATGTAGAATGTAAACTGTAAAGACCTACATCACGCTGTAAAAAATACCGTTCGACTGTATCATTGTTTCTGTAAGAGGAACGAACGACTTTCGAAACAAGTATAGTTTCCATCTGGATCAAATAGTCGCGCTGCGGAGATTACTGAACGAGTTCTACATGCAACCCGTAAATTACGTTTTGTGCCCCTTCCATAGGTGTCACAAGACTGCCATACATAGGTGATTTATTACTAGTTACGTATTATAGAAAGTGTAAGTGGTAGTCATTGTGTACGTTCGTTTTCAATCCACAGTTCTTTTGTACTAATGTTTTTTCTTTACCATGAGTTGTTTCTAGTTCATTCGGTTTCCTTTGTTGTAATAAATCAATGGTTGCATGTACTTTTACAATATGGCTTGGGGACAATGGCATACGCACAAATGACGGCGGACGACCAAGAAATGCGATTGTACTGTCGTGGCATTAACGCTCGCAAATGCAAGATCACTTGTCGTCATAAACGTTGACACACAAGTATTTCTCGGTTGTCCGCCGAGCCTTGTCTGTTTGCCGAAGTTGGTCCACAACGTGTAACAATGTAATTTTATATATAAATGTTTGACAAGTAGGATGTACTTGCTTTTTAAGTTTTATGGTCTGAACTGTTATGATTTCTATGTAAAATTTAAATTAAACCATTAAATGGGCATCTGTCTACGACGGTTCTTTTACTAACCAAATTCCTTCCTAAGGGTATTATTGTTGACTGTGATTGGTAAACTGATTCCAAAAGGGATTGGATCTCAACAGTTTGTAAAGCGTCGTTCACAACCAATTAGCGTGCGAAAAGTAACGCGTACAAATTTTAGAAATTGATGTAGGTGTTCAGAATGAAATTTCACAAATGAACCTAAACCAATCAGATATGACTGCACTTTCCGCGATAATCCGACCTTCTATTCAAAATGTTCTGAACTTTGCACAAGATTAATGAAAAGTGATTAGTTCATTATAACCTCAACAGCTTTCTTAAAACCCGCAAACAAACTCGAAATATGTGTATTTGGTTTTGTGCGCATGCGCACAATTTAGAAAATTACTGAAATTAGCTGAAAAGTTGAAGTTGGTTCAACTTTTCGATAATTACGTTTAGCGATAATTTCGCGAATTTCCATGTGAACATTGGCATATGAACTGTATTGTACCAACTTCGTAATTTTCATAAGTTACGTACGCTAATTGGTTCTGAACGGGCCTTAACTGAAATGTGGTAATGTGTTTATAACGTGCAATAAAAGAGAAGAAGAAGAAGAAGCATCATTAAGATTGTCTATGCCGGTTTGTATGGGATACGTGAAGGGGTTTTATGTGTTGATTAATTCCCTCTAACACTTGTTACTTTCTATGTACTGTACACATTGCTATCCGCCACTTGTGAAGTGATCTTGTGGCATTCAACCAATTTGTATCACACAAAGCACGCACAAAGTGTACTCTGACGTTCTACGTGTACTACTGACGTTCGTTTATTAATGTAGAATTAATTAATAAATTCTCATTTAGAGTCTACCCACTCAGTAACGAAACTGATTTGCAGTGGGGGACTTTAATTTAAAGTGACTAAACCAACCCTGTAGGCTCAAACACCATCGACGAGTGAGCGATAACCAATCAAAGATCGATATTTCAAATACGAAACATGAATCAGTGATTGGACAGTGCGATCACCTGCGGACAAATGTCACTACATTTATGGGAAGAGAATGATTAGGGTTGACCAAACAAAGAAACCTCTTCCAGCATTGTACTGAACTTATGAGCCATCATTTCATCTAGAAAACAAACTATGTAATGTAAGCCATCTACTGCAGCATAATTTTAGATAGGAGGTAGCTAAAGATTATGAAAACAAAATATGTCTGGGTAACTTACCACAATGTGTGTTCCAAAATTACTTTTTTCATTTTTGAACTCGTATTGAACAACGATGCACTCAGACTTTTTAAAAATTGTATGATCAAGGCATACGATTTATACAAAACACAATAATTGATAACAAACAAACACACACACAAAAAATCAGAAAAATGTTTATACACAAATACTTATTACATTGCTTACATGGTTGATAATTAATTAACATGGTTTACTTGTAACTACACAAGTTCACTTAATATATAGGCTACAGCTCTTTCACAATTTCTGTAATGTTGTGATGAATTAAGGCAAAAGCAAACATAAAATACGTTTACTTTTGCCCCATCACCGTTGAAATCAGTGTGCATTACCATCAGCGTAACAGCTTACCCTGAATAAAACTTAATTCAATTATTGTATTGACATTATTTTACCCTATTTGAAAATTTCAAGAACAACACGGTGGCATATTTATTATGATCGTGATTTGACTAGACTTCCGGCCTGGCAGTTGCAACTAATCTTCACTCAATAAAATTAGGGAACATTTATGGTCGGTGCACAATAGCCCGGGAGGAGCTCCGGAAACGGTAACGGGAAAGTTCGCTATAATTTAACATTGCCCAGTAACGTTAACGGTAACGGGAAGCTCCTTCCCGGGCTATTGTGCACCGACCATTAAGGCCACAAACTAGGCTAGCCTAGTTGTGCTTTGCAGGGAACATTAGATTAGATTAGATTACATTAAATAATAAATAAATTCACATTTAGAGTCTACCCACTCAGTAACTAAACTGATTTGCAGTGGGGGACTTTAATTTAAGATAAGATAGATTAGATTTTATTCTTCATCAGACAAGAATGTAATATAGTCAGTCTTTAATCTCTAAGGAGATGTGCGAAGATTTGAAGGGGTGAGTGCAGGTTATAACTAACACCATCGACGAGTGAGCGATAACCTATCAAAGATCGATATTTCAAATACGAAACATATTAATCAGTGATTGGACAGATTAAGATTAAGATTAAGATTAAAACACTTAAAGGCTGCAAATGCGAACACCAACATTACATTAAACATTTCAAGGCTGCAAATGGGCCAAAGTATTTCTGAATGTGTAGCAAGATACATACCTCTGTATGTTCCTTTCTTTGATGAACTTTAAAAAATAAATGTTAAAAAATTGGTTCTAAAAAGAACTGGTGCAAAGTAACAAAACCCCGTTTCCCTGCAGTAGGTCTAGGTCTAGTGACACAGACACCTGCCGCAATATAATGTTATGCTTTTGTTATTGTACAATGTATTTATGCTACTGAATGTGAAGTGTATTACCATTTAGATAATTATTTCCAACGAAACATTGTCAAGGAATGATCACCATGCTCGAATCTTACGAATATTTCATTCGAACCACAGCCTCCCGGATGCGCCTTCTGCGGCCGGATTCACCATTAGTCAAATCATGGTCAAATCCCATTTTTATATTACATATTTATAAAATTGAAACAATAACTCTGCCTTGTAATATAAAGATCTATTATTATTTTATTAATTTACCATTTAGCTTTAAAAATAATATAAATTATATAGGCTATTAAAATGTTGTGACTTGACTAGCTGTCAAGGAAATAAAAATGGCGGCTCCTTTGATAGGCTTGTTTACAATCTATTTTTAAACTAATAGATTATCTAATGATACAATTTTAATTATGATACTTACTCTTCATTAAAAATCGTATTTTTTTTTTAAATGCCCTCATCGAGATATTTTTTCTTAAATATCTAACATGCTTTGAAATAAATTTTCTGTCAAAACAAACGGTCAGGCTCTCATCAAACCCGGGATCCTACGTTTTCACGCTCACCACCAGTTGCATATTAACTACTTTGCATCGCAAGTAGAAGGCGAATCTAATTAAAATTCTTGCATAAAACATTTAAATAAAGTGATTACGGTATAAATTTATATTTAAATAAACTTGTTTATCATAATCTCTTTTCGTTTTCATACGTTCGCTCCAGATATTACCCACAATGCACTGGTAAATTGTTTTCCGCGGGATTTGTCCGCGCACCCTACCGGCACGCTACCGAACTTTCGTCGTTCGTTGGCCGTTGCTGCATCTGATTTGGTGAGTGTTACGAATAATTTATCCGTTTTACATTTAATTTCACCTGAAATAATATTTATCTCGCCGACGAGACATAGCTTAATAATTAAACCATGCTGCGGGCTTCATTTTGGTGTATTTTTTATCTTCGAGAGTTTAGTACTTTCATAGATATTTTAAGTTATAATTTAGGCGGACGCGTCGATCTTGGAATGAATGGCGTTTACCCGAGGATCAACGATGGCTACCCTAGCGGCGATACAGTGTTGTTCACAATATCACCGTTTCTAATCCTTTATTTATTTTTTATGGCTTCCTTCCAGCCGTATTCTCAATTATCCGATTGCCTTATTGTGTTTGGTATTTTTTGATTTGTGTTTTACAGTAGCATTTAAGACGTTTTGAGCAATCTAGAAACCGAGAAAAATTTTCATAGCGGCATCTTTGATATTTCACTCCTACGATCGTTTAGATTTGAAAATGGCGGGTGCTGAAATACTATTTTTTTCGTTTGAAAACCAGTGGATATTTAATTAATATAAATCGTTAGATCGTCTGCAAAAATTCTATCGCCACATTATAATTTATATTTATTTTTGCCCATATTTTAATTAAATTATGCAGGCCGGAGCTATTTTACTTAAGTTCTGGGCCAGCTTTGTGCTTTAATAGGGTCCTATAACATAAATTCGATCCTATCTAGGGCAGTGGTTCTCAACCTTTTAAGTCCCACGACCCCCTTGGTAGCTTCCAAATTATGTGCGACCCAAACACTTGTTTTAAGTCAAACTATTTTGAACTAATTTGTAAATTTACAAAAAAATTCGTGAACAATTTTAATTTTCTTTGTTTTATAACCCGCTTATAGGTAATATTGTGCAAATTTCAAGGGTAATAAGGCATTTTTGCGTAGTTTTTGCGATTTACTGACATCTATTGGTACAGTTTTAAATAATTACGCTCTACTACTACTACTACTACCACTACCACTACCACTACCACTGCCACTGCCACTGCCACTACCACTACCACTACAACTACCACCACTAATATCAAAAGCAGAAGCCAAATCTATAAAAAAACTGATAAATATAAATAAAATAATAATAGCAAAAATCATATCAAGATTAATATGAAACAAACAGTACTGAGGATAATGACTTACAAATTTGATGACGTGGTAAATGGTGAGCTTGAGGCTGACACTCATCAACGAGTTTGTCGAATTCAGGCAATAGCTTCGAAACGGCTCAAATGTCCAATTTACTTAGATTTTATTGTATCGTCATTGCGGAAAACCCCGTCTCGCACAAATATGATGAAGGGAAAGGTAACAGTTTTGTGATCGCTATCTCACTCAACTTGGGATATTCCTTTGCAATATTTGTCCAAACTTTCGGTAAGGACATTTTTCAGTTAGCAAAACCAGGTAAAATTTGGGGATATAAATGGCTATTTGTCGGGGTGGGGGAGGGGTTTTTCACGGGTACAAGTTTTTCACTAGAACTGTCACATGACTAACTATCGACAAATGCGACATAGAATGACGGCGGCTTTACGATAACAATCTACTAACAAGGACTGTACGCAAGTGGGTGCGAAATGGGATTAATATTGCAAGCATGAAAGTAAGGAAGAACCGCGCTGCATTTTTTTTTAGAAGAATAGGTGCATGTTTTTAAACAGACATCTCAATTCTTGTGATATTATCGGAAACTCCAATATGAACCTGCTCCAACCATCCACCTGGAAGTGCGACAGCCCAGTTTCCTCGAAACTTAAAATACATTTTTGTTACAAATGATAATCGTAAACGTGTTCATCCTGTTCATTGACAGAATATACAGACAGACAACAATCTACATTCCAGGGGTACGTATGGTCGTAAAAAGCCCGACCAGTCGGCAAGGTCGCGACCGAAATTCCCTGTGCAAGAATCGTCAACCGGACCACCGGACGAACCGATCTCTTTGCTTTACGTACCCATATCACTATTGACTCCGCGCAGATTACAAAATAACAACTTTCATCACGACCCTTCCACCGCGACCCACCTGAACATCCTCACGACCCACTGGGGGGTCGCGCCCCACCGGTTGAGAACCACTGATCTAGGGTTTCTGTTTGCTTACACATTTTCTTGCAGTTGGAAACGGTGTGCGAATTGCAAGGACTTTCCCCAGACTAGGCCTATTTAATAATAATATTTTCTTTTTATAGGTGACTTGACTAGGCCTACCAGTCGCTTTCAAATAACTTAAACATGTCTGACGCCGAGGGAACCGCAGTCGACGACAAGAGAAAGAGGGGTCGCCCTGGAAAGAGCGAAGCTAAGGTAGGCTCCACTGCCACATGTCCATCTCGCCACATTAATTTAAAGTTATATGCAGGGATATAGGCTCGTTATTTGCACATGTGGCTCTTGTTTTTCTATGGTTACCATCAACTTCAAGAAAGTGTGCTACCAATGTGATGGACTAGGCCTAGGCCTACATGTATTCTTCTGTTAGAAATATTGTATTTTTATGTTCCACTTCTATTAATAGTAGCCTCCTAGCCAATTATTGTGCCTTCAGCCTCTTTAGTAGGCTATATGGCTATGGAATCACCTTAAAAAATTGACGAACTTGAAATAATAAATGAGTAGGCCTGTGTTAGGCCTATTAGGGTCGTTGTGGGTATCAACGCCCACTTAAGGACAAATCGTGTTTTTATCTTCCTTGAAAACAATCTAGCTCCTGTTCTATTACAGCTACGGGTATGTAAGAACCACCATTTTAAAGCTTGAAGTGTCTTTTGTCCATTAATAACAGAACATTCACCAAAATCCTTAAGGTTCTGGAGATATTTAGAGATATTTGCGCGAAAACGTAAATGAGGGAAAGTAAGTCCACCCACTCAGGGATATAGCGTCCACTTCGAGCTGGTTCGTTCGTCCACCCAGCCTAGCCATGTGATACAATGGCAATATGGCCGCGCTCATTACGCGGTAGCAGAGCTAAACTAAATAATTTATTTCGTAATTATTTCAGGATTACGGATGAAGATAATGCTTTTTATTATTTTATTAAATATTATAATTGTGAAATATAAGTTGTTTGTTGTCAAAACTACGGTAAGACTTGTTTACAGGTAGAATGTAACATTGGAAATGTCATCGCGAAAAAGTGCCATATTTCACGTCTGGCAGCATTAATGTACTACAATATTGCGATGAATTTAATTTTTCCACGCAAGTAATAATATTTAAGCTTCCAATTAAATACCTTAGTTTCACTCTACTTGAAAAAGAATTCGTTTGATTGGCAAAAATCCTTAGCATTAGCGCGATCTCGCGTAAACCCATGGTTAGCCTAGCGGCCATAAGATCAACTGAACATTGCCATGACGCCACACAGTCGACTCTACGATATTTTATATCTCGACTGTCTTGTGACCGAAAATCGAAAGCCAAAGCACTCCAGAAAGTAAAATATGTAACCAATGAAATACAAGAGTTATATTTACAGTTATGTCTTTGGTTAACCTCTTTGGAAGGAATATAAGGATAGGTGGACGGTAGCATAGGGGTGGACGGAGTTACCCACAACGACCCTATTAGCATTATGCCTAGAATATTTTTCTTACTCTTCATCCAACTCAAAGCAAATGTAAATGATGATTCGACAAACCTCTCTAATAAAGCCAGTTCTAGGCTATGTTCTCACGTGTAACGTTTGTGCAGGCACCAGCCAAGGAGGCCAAGAAGCGTGCAGCATCCTCCGATAAGGACGCAAAGAAGTCCGAGGATAGTTCCCCGGCCAAGCGAGGTCGAGGAAGGCCAAAGGGATCCACAAAGAAGAAGGCAAAGAAGGCGTCACCCAAGGTAAGGAGCGTTTGCGTATGATTTCCGACTCGCCTTCGTCTCGAGATAGTTTTCACTATGGTACTTTTTTGTATGTAACTGTGTCCAGACTCTGGCCTGTTCTTGTAGGCTATGTATTCATTTCCATGTCAGAAACTCGTGTTGACTAAATTGAGAAACGATTAACTAGGCGTACGAAAAAGTTCAACTTTTTCGTGCGTTCCGACAACATTTCTCTGCATTGTTCAAACTTTCTTAATGCCCGGTCTTATGGCTTAAGTCGCCGCTAACTTGTTTTCATCATAGCAACCACCAATTGGAAGCTGTGAAATCAACTCCGCTGGCCATCTGATTTTTAAGTAGTTGTGAACGCACGATCTGAATGTCCCCCGTTGTTTTTGCAGAAAGCAACCGCGGGTACCGGTCGGGGCCGCGGCCGACCCCCACGTGCTGAGAAGAAGGCAGAGTCTGCCAACGAGGATGATGAAGAAGAGGAGGAAGAGGAAGAAGATTAAATTCTAAAACCAAGAGGGCAGAAAAACCTGCAGTTCATACAAAGTAACAAAAAACGATTGCAAGCAAAACACAAAAAAACATTAAAAATTTCTACGACCGTTTTTAAACCAACCGAGTTAAAGTATTTTCGCATGAACTTCATAACGATGATTATATAAATATAGGTATTCATTAGCCAGTTTTTTAAAAACAGTGAATCGAGTTTGGCATTTTTAACTGTACAAACCCAACGGTGTCTTTCGAGGAAGTTCTTCGCAGTTCTCCGGAAGCCACCGTCGCCTACGAAAGTATTAGAGCAAAAGTATTTTAAAGAATCTCATAACCACCTTCCCCCCAGTTTTCATCATAACTAACGGATATCATTCTGCACATCTCGACATGGGTACTCTACCCAATCACCCCGTATGCTCGGCTTTCTGGAACGAAGTCGGCGGCCGATTTTGTAATTGTAATGAATCACCAGGTGTATGTTTTGTGTACATGATTACATTTTGTCTCGTCACCTCTTAGTGGATCGTTTCATGAATGCTGGATGAGCTTTACCTTTGTATGATCACGGTTTTCCTGTAGTGCATATATCATTTTATCTTATAAGGTTCTTATAATAATTTTTACTGATAATAACTAGGCTTAGAACAGTCGAGTGTTATGACCTGTTGCGTACTTCACAACAACTCTGGGTACGCAGATCTTGTCGGGCGATGGCGCCGACATTCTATCTGCCGGTATCAATCTCCAATGTGTTCACGTGGATATTTATTTGCTACACAAGATTAAATTGCGTCCATCCCCACCAATGATTTTAAAACTAAAAAAGTATTAAATTATAAATGTTATTGTGTGTGGTTGGCGCAACTGTCGCAGGCGCCTTTGTCGTAACGCTCGACTCTTTTGAAAGTTTTACCTATCAAAACTGCCATACGTAAGTTAATAATGTCAGATTAAAAAAAGAACTTAGTCTTAGGCGTTTTTCATGTATGTTTGTGTATTCATTCTTAATATTCATAAGAAAGTAGTTTAGGAGTTAAGGCTAACTTAATAACGAAACTACCTTCGTTGTAGAGTAGTACTCATCTCATCCCATGAAGTCATTACCAAAACCACAAAAAAAAGCAAGTTTGAATGTAAGAAATTTAAATATATGTTTTATTCTTGTGAATGTAAAGCTGCAACGTACGTGCAATCCAATAGAATTTGACCTGCATCTGTTTTATTCCATGTTCCATAACAGCAGCCGTTAGTTTCAAAATGCATTTCCCGTTTTGTCGCTAGACAAAATTGGTCTGTTCGCAAATAATGTAAAGGACCATTTTTTTACAGACACATCACTATCATGTATTTTTTCTTTTTAAACAAATAAACTGAAGTAAATGTAACATTGAGTGCCATTATTAGGAACAGTGGTCAGCTGTTCAAACCTTTTTCCATTCATTTTTTCCTTTTCCTTTTCAATCACATTCGTGTGCAAACTATTTTGTTTTAATTACAAATTTAATTTTTACAATTTTTGCACTTCTCTAATTATGAATAAAAAATATAGAGTAGTGTATCAAATGGTTAATACAAATTAAACTAGGAAGTATCGACATGTGTCAAACCCCAGAAAACATTACTCGTTATTGTTTTGATGACACAATCCAACAACACGTGACCAGACTGAACTATTTCATTGTTAATGATATTGTCATAGACACTACTGTAAAATAGGACCAACTTCTCGGGTTGGGGACCGGGGAATAAGTGGTACGCCAGGTGTCCATAACTTATCATATTTATTTTCCCACCAGGGGGACGAATGTCGAGGCGATAAAAGGCTACACACGTATATATTGTGAATGATATGTAAAATTATGTTATATCATACCTGTCCGAATATATCAATCCTGATTTTATTTCATGTTGCTAAGTTGCTGCATCATTAACCGCGCAGATCTAGGATCGTACGTTTCACGTTAAAGTACCTAGTCGCATATAAGGCCGAAGGTTTTGAACATTAATTCACGAAACTAAATCGTTGCTTGAAAATTCGGGCAGGCGTACTATTAGATTCGTTCGCTATGGTAAATGTGGTTATTAGGGCAAAGCAAGTATGGATACATCAAGACTGATATGATTACTACAGGATGAACTAGACATACATGACACAATAAAAAAAGTTATTTCTTACTAATTAATAATACATGTACATAGATGACAAAAATATCCCTCTTCCAAATACATTCACAATCACAATAAAATACTTCAAATGAATTGACTCGTTCAAGATGCGCCTCGATACGTTTCCGTCTACTTTCAAATGTGTTTCATAAAATAATCTTTGAATCTCAATTTTTGTACTGACAATTAATAATAATAGCTAATTCTAAATTACTACGTGCGAACTTAGAAGCGTAACGGACGAAATTATTATCCGATACGTACTGCAGTGCATTTCACACAATGTTCTCTAAAAGTAAACGATGACTAGAGCATTGGTAAGTACAGCGCTAACGAATAATGGATCACATATCGTATAGGCCAAAGGTAACAAAGGATTAGGGATGTTGGCAATCTCGACTCGATGGTAACGAAGACTAAGGGTAAAACAAATTATATAACTTGTAACAAGCGGGCGGTACGTAGGCCGGGGTATTATCTCGCGTTTCCAAACATCTCCATACTGCCGCGGTGTGGGTAATCCATAGACTTGTAGCCCTGTGGAAAGAAAAACACGTACATATTGCTTTGAGATAGTTCTAGACAAGAGAGTGCACTCGTGTACGATGACGCAAGTTTTCTAAATAAATACATTTGTAATTTCTTGTCTAACCTCTCTGTTACCCGAGATGATTTTCAGTGGGAGACATTACGACAAATTATTACATTATTTGCATTGCTACACGGGTTCTAATGCAAGCTTAATACTTACAAATAGCATGTTATTTATAGAAACTATTTAAAAAAACACAAGGCAAGAAAAAAAATACAATCATGAACTACAAAGAGATGTTGTCATTGATTTACATATGTCAGTAACGTGTACAACAGTGGACTCAAGAGGCTTGACACCGAATTTCGCTGAATTTCGGACACATTCGACTTGCACGGGTTGAAGAAGTCAAGATGGTGCGGAAGAGGTTAGGGGAAGGTCGACGTAACACTTGTTGCACACGACTATATACTGACCCGATGGTGGTCGGATCCGTCCTCCAAGAGTTCGGCCTCCCAATCACCCTCGTCCTCGCCGGCCTCGAAGTTGTACAGCGGCATCAGATGATGTCGCAGCCGATCCACTCGCTTCTTGCGGATGAACACAAACACCTGCGGAATGAACAGTAGTAGTAAGTAGTAAAACGTGTTTTTCGTGTTGTGTAATTGTTTATTTCTCATCCATGAGACCATGACCAACGTAGCCATCATTTATTAATTGTTAAGGTTTACTTTTAGTACAACATACCTACATATTATGGTCTTAGCTATGAAAGTAAAAAAATCATTAATTTACATTTTGGCTTGTCTTACAGTTTTAAAACTCAACTAGATGGTGTCATCCACACCGTATGCTAAATGTTGGTGCCTACAAAGATGTTTCATGTTAGTTACCATAGCGGATAGCACAAACACCAGTACGAGAACGGCCAAAGGAACGAAGACGAATCGAAGCTGGGGCGACTTCTCTATAACCGTCGACTCTGTCGATATGGGGACCAACCATGTAGATTCTGTTGCGGGAAGAGATGAGAGAGATTCTGATGTGGAATTCTCCGACATTTTAAAGCAAGCTGAAACAAGAATCAACACACACAGTGAGCCTCGATCTCCACCAACCAGAGTGATGTTTGTATACTGGGATTGAGCCTAGTTTACATTACCAGTCCAGCCTGGTCTAAGAGTATGTTGTCACAATGTGGTTTTCCTTGGATTAGACATGTGACATAGACCTTATGATTAAAACATCACTTTACAGGCGTAAGGTAACTCTTTTTAATCTGTCAAACCTGGTTCCGCCCCCTAGGCAGAGTGGGATGTCATAAATTTTGACATTTAAGAGGAATAATCTCCAAAACAATTCATTTTTTTTAGTAATATAAAAGTAATTCTCACCAAGCTAGATAAATACACAACATAAATTACCGATTTACCTGCATATCGGTCGAAAACGCATATTAAAACACTATTTAAACGTCAAAATGATTGTTTTTATTTTCGCCATTCGCCATCTTTATTTTGATTCTTCTTCTTGAAGCTTCTTAATTTTACCTCCAGATGGCACGGTAAATGCAATGGAGAAGTTGAGTAGATCCGTCGTGTTGGTGTATAGTTTTGTGCTCTTATTTTGGTAAGTTATTACGTATTTGCACCTTGTAATTTATTTTACACACATCATACGTGATTAATAATGTAGTTTTCTTAATTGAGAAACCAATTAATGTCAACTTTTGCTCTTTGTTGCAAGGAATTTCAAAGTATTATCTCGAGGTTAGCCAAAGCCCCTTGGCTCCGCCCGAAGTAATTTTTATGTTGCCAAAATCTAAAATCATTATCAATTAGTTTAATCGCTGAGATCATGGTTCAAACATTTAGCTCGTATACAATACTGCTTATCCGTGATGTTTTCCTAATTTACTTTTAATATTTTTAAAAAAATTACGCCCAGTTTAGTCAATACATTCGTATCATTGATCGTGAAGGCTGTCACGTAGGTTTTGACACATGGCCTAAAATCCATAAAAAGTCAGTTGACAAGTTCAAGTTAATTAGGCGTAGCCTAGGCCACAGATTCGTCATGAACGTGTACTCGGAAGTGTTGTCGTGTATATGCATAAGATGTGATACTTCATTCTTGCAATTCGTAATGTTTTTTCCTCTCAACAAGTTACACGTCGTGCCTAATTATGTAGGCCTATTACAGTCTTCATGTTTATGTTCGAGTTTGCTTTGGTAGTGGGGGTAAAGCAGGCATGCATGCTGGAGAAGTCTTATCTTTTGGCACACGTGTATGTGTGTGGGAGGACTGATAACTGAGCTGTTTGGCGCCAAGTAAACCATTCATTCAAGCTGTAATAAATATGTATGAGCCTAAGCCTAGAGCTGTAGCCTCTATTTAAGCCTATTATGTCCTAGGCCCAGACACATCCAAGCTGGGTAGTCCCTACATAAGCCAAAGAGGTTAGACATCCCAGACCTTTGGTGCTGTGCTAGGCATATTAACATTTAAAAATGATAGGGCTTAGTTTAGCCTAAGCAGAGTCGTGACAAATGCCTACACTGCAGCGCTGCGAGCATTCCGACCACTTAGCACTGCCTGCTAGAATTCACCGAAAACCCCTCTAGAATGCAGTGTAGTGATTTTTATAAGGCCTATTATTATTGGAAAAATATCCATCAATTCTAAAGAAGTCAAATAATTGTTTTGCCAACGGCTTAGAAATTCTTATTGTTGAAAGTTGTGTGTATCCAATATTCAGTGACTGTTGGCCGGACCGCTCGCAATGCTCTCTATGCACTTGCTACGCCTCCCCTTAGGAATAGGCCTAGAGCATGAATGCCCAGCTCCCGAGCCATTGGTTTGATTGTAAACCCAACGACTAGGCCTAGCCTAACATTCTAGTATCATATTTTGTGCCCAATACTTTGGCAATTTCACCCTCGATATTTCTTTGTGATTTTTCGTTACGACATTTCTGCCGGTGCCCACTGATGACACATGAGGAAGTTCTTTTGAATGTGATGCTAAGTTTTAAGTAGGCATAGGCATCCACATATATCAGATCTGTTAGTATTTGTTTGATGTAATCAGACTGCTTATCAGTTAGTGGTTTTCCCTTCTCTCGCCACCGTTATTCATTCACCCACTCATTGTTTTGATGAGCACCAAACCACGAGATTTTCATTGCAACTAAATATGTAATAATTTAAAGATAAACAATCTATGTAGCTTGTACCATTATCTATCATATCTAAGGCAAACGTGGATCTTGTGACATGTATCAAAGTTTTTGTGACCATCGATAACAGTATCTTCTGACATTTTGTTCTTAATTCAGGCCTCAGCATTGCACCTTGCCACCACACCATCAAACTTACCTGATTGAATGTTCTTTTTGATTTCAGACGTCTTGTTTTGAAAATGTAGAAGTTATTCTTTCCCCCTTCAAATGGCAGTTAAATTTCAAGTCAAGTAAATGTATATGGCCTGTGATAAAGAAAAAAATCTAACAAAGTACCGTACCTATTGTAAAAAAGCAAACTGCCGTCGCCATGTATTTGAGCAAGTCCACATAGCCCACTATTTACGCCGAAATGGATATTTTAGAAATGCTCTTGAAACAATCATACCCACATATCAAAAGATAAAGTTTTATTAAAACCAGAATCGAAGTGAGCTAGGCCTAAACATTAATCATTATCAGCCGTTGCTTAAAAAGGGTATTAGCCAATTGAACTTGCAGCAATCCCCTTTGTAAACATAATCATTTTTAAATATATATTCCATTTTTGAGTGGTAGACAATCAAATCTGAATTTTCTATTCAAGAATATATAGGCTAATAATAGTTTTGAGAGAAATAGTCAGCTTTTTCTCTTCCTCCTATCCTAACTAACTTCGGTAACCACCTCAGTGCGTCGAACCTATCAAAATGGCGAGCTAGTTTTCGGACGAGTCAGAACGCCGTTCTCTGAGAAAGGTGCTCAACGGATTCGGCTGGGCTGTGAAATGAGCAAGAGTCACCGGGTAAGAATCCATCCATTCATCACTTTTTATCTCAAGCTTTGTTATCTCAACTTACTTGCCAGTAGGTGCATATATATATAGTATACCTATTTCCCAGATTAATTCACAATCTGAAGAGAAGGCCAGTTCCACTGTGCTTCATTGTCTTCACGTGCTTCCCGCCTCACTCAATATGGTCAGTTACTCAACATCCTTAACTGCTTTGCTTTAGACACTCTGCTTTAGAAGATATACAAGTTAGATTATTGCTTCTAGTTTCTCCCCATTCAGATCAGCCCAGCTGAATAGTATTTTGGTGGTAACATTGGTACGATAGTGTTTCGTTTTAAGTACAGTCTAGGGCAAAATAGTGGGACTCTTCCTGGATATTTACTATTTAGATGTACGCTTTATACATACGTAGTCGACCTTTAGTTTTGTTCTGTTTTTTTTTTGCGACACAGCGAACCACGTTTCCAGTAAAAATGCTAAGTAGAGTAGTGCACACACACACACTGGCACTAGCTTTCACAATACACCGGTATCGAGCAGTTCTGTGCAGTTGAGCACCCTGGCACTAGAGAGGTAGCACGGCGTGGTAGGCCTACATATATCACAAGCACCGTACGTACACACCATAAATGTCGTGTTATCTGCGTCTAATGTTTGGGGATTGTTATTACACCGAGCTAACACCGAACATAAATAAATGATAAATACGTATTTAAGTTCACCAATCGGTCGTCTGTACAGATCGAAACCAGCCACAGTAGTAGCGTGGGTAGATGTCTTCCCTTGCTGGATGATCGTCCATGTGATTTGACATAATATTGTAATTTTGTCCATATGGAAATTGATAATTAATCAATATTATGGGATGGTTCCATGGAAGCAGTAAAAGATTGCTCTCTAATTGTCAAGAAGTAGCACTGCTAAGCAGCCTCATTCTCTCTGGCATTGTAGGTGAATAACAATTCAAGTAACTTATTCAACAGCTGTCGTGGTATGAACCGACAATTGCACTGTCTCCTCGTCCGCCACGTTACCATGACACAGCCCCTCCCCTTCAAACTCCACCTGTTATCACTTATACCCTTCAACACAGGTGATAACTAATTGGCACCGAGCAACACCGATTGTTATTCATGACCCGTACGTATGCATAAATCAGAACGTGGCGCGGTCGCGGCTGTAACTCTGCGTGAGACGGTGATAGATAGCGCGCGTGTTTGCGGCAGTGCGTGAAACGCGGCGGCCACAGTCAGAGCGCCTGGCGGCCGGGCGAGCGAGCTTCTACGAGGCTCTGCCGTGTTTGAACCAGTCTCGAGTGGTTTAGTGATGCACGCGAACGGATGATGGGAGTGGGACGATGCTCGTCACTGATTATGAAGGTAGGCCTCGGTTGAAATCGCCGGGTAGTCGCGTCTATACACGAACAAAGGTATCGCACTATTCGGCAGATATTTATTTTTATTTTGTGCCGGTGTTAGGACGAGCTCTTGAAGTGCCCTAGAATCCTGGTGGCTATAGCCACCCCCTGACCTAACTTAAGTTGGAAACAGGAGCCAGAGATATATATATATTTTGTGCTTATCCAGCTATTTTTCCCCAACTTTTTTCACTACCCCGGCGGCCAAGTTAGACACGCTAAATAGTATAATTGTGTATAATTTATTTTGACACGTACCAAATGTGAAGTACTTAGGCTACTCCTAGACAAGACTGAACACATAGAATGTATTCAGCTATTTCTTCTTCTTCTTCTTCTCAAATGCCCACATTTCTATGTTTACTTTAAATTTAATGGCCGATCTCATTGTGTGCCAACCGTTAACATTTGAGATTCATACAGCCATGCATACAAACACACACACACACCCAGTACCCTACCGTAAGCTGCACAAAGTACAACTAACTGTCACCAGGAATAAGTCTACGAGAATCGTGTAGCAAGCATGAAGTGGGATATTGTAATCGTCCTTTCGAGACCTTCGTCACTTATCAGTTAGCTGGTGTATGATTAATTCGTTATCTAACTTCAAAGGTTTGACATTCATTTATAAACCAGTTTGTTTACTATTTCAATTAATTAATGGCGTGCACTTAACACTGAACGTATTGCTACTTGCTGGAGGCTTACACTTTGTATCTTCCTTGTATATATTGCTATCTCGCTCCACTTAAAAAACTCGTGTAACTCCTCGATCGAGAAAATGACAAATCAAATATTTGTGTCTACTGAAAGTCTAACTAAGGTAGGGATAAAGCGTAGTAAGAACTACGAGATAATGATATGTTGCAACCACAAACCGTTTTTTCTTTGTTTGCAGTTTAGCGTGTGCATAATAAATCAGTGCACATAGTTGCACATGATTGCATAACTTGTTATCTTTAGCTCTAGTTGTCTTGAGAGTTGAGACATGTGATAAAGATTATGTAGGCTTACTCGGGCCAAAGATTGTAGTCTAACTCGAAGAATTTACGACTAATTATAAAATAAATACTTGTGGGCAGTTCTGAGAAGATTCAAATTCCAATGGAAATTCAAGAAAGTTTCCAGTTTTCCAGTTTGCTCTCCTAAACATCGGAAGAGCATAAAAGGATTCAGGTTTGGAAGTGAAAACTTGTAGAGTACACTTGTAAAATAGTTGTCTTTTTAAACACATATCAAACATGGTGTGTTTTTCTGTTGTTAGTTTACTCCCCGATTACACTTTTTCCTAGTTTTGAAATTTACCGTTGATCCGAGACTTGTGCTGAACAAATACTATATGGCGTCTGGTAGAAGACACTGTGCATTGTGTGTATTTAATGTTTGTTGTGGGAGGTAAACAATCCGAGATTTTGAAAGTCAGCCAAAATAAAAAAAAATAGCCTGCTAATAAATCAGTCCTTGTCAATCAATGCATCAAGTACCGGTACGCACTTTGCAGCGACTTTCTTGAAGCAAATAGTCTACTTTAAACTGACACACTATGACTAATACAATATATACAATTTTGCAATACCAGAGCTGTAGAGTTTACACTTTATCTATGCCAAAGATAACCTAAAGTTGATGAGGTAGGTAGTAAGGGGAAAAAACTATCCCAAAAGATTAGCATAACTAGACCCACCTACTTTGATTTCGTCACATTTGTTGTTATGAAAGTATTGTTGCTAGGTCTGTTTCAATTCAAGATAACCGATTCTTCCATGATACGTCTTTGACTGTGCCTGTATGTTTGCTATGTAAATATCTAAAGGTTGATCAATAAATACAAATACACCATTATCATATAGAGAACAAAAACCTGAACTGGGAATTGAACTGTGGCCCTTCTTCATTGAAAGCAAGAATAAATATTTGTTTTTGTATGCTTCACATTCGCATGTAAAAATATTCATCTAGCAATGGTCCATATCCTCCGATGTAGACTGTTGCTTGGCCACAAATAGTTTTTAAAACACGCTCAGTTTGTGTTAGTGTGTGTGTGTATTTATTGATCACACTAGAGTTGGTAAAGAAGTTCTCTCCCTTGGAGGAGGTGAACTTCTTTAGCCACCCCGATGTGCATTAGGCCTATGTAGGGTGTTAAAAAATCACATTATTTCTTATGTACGCACGTTTAGGTGCAACTTGACCTATACCATTGGCTGTGTCTTCTAAGAGGAGGAACGAGCCATTTAGATGCCATTAGCTGGCAATTAACAGTGGGAACCGGCCAAGAGTCAATCAACGAAGCCCGTCATTCTTCTGCGTCTCGGAATCTCACCCCATTGATATCTCTGTCAATTTGCTATTTAGCCTGTCATTCAACTCATTAGTTAACGTATTGGTCAACAGCGTAGTTGCGTACTATAGCATGGTTCTATAATTAGGGACATTTCTAGTGATTATTTCCGTTGGGTTATTTACATTAATTATGTAGACGCTATTACTACCGGTTTTTTATTTAGCTCTGTAGGCATAGTTTGTTTTGGTTCTTGGGATCAAACGTTGACCCCCGCAACCCAGAACCGTTGATCTTGTGGCGATCTGAGTGACTCACGCGTGTTAGGACGATATGTGAGCGTGTTCGATAACGTAGTTCTTATGTCTGTTGTACGTGTCGCTGTACCTGTACATGTACCTGTATGTGTACATGTACCTGTATGTGTACATGTACTTATATGTGTACATGTACTTATATGTGTACATGTACCTGTATGTGTACATGTACCTTTATTGTGTACATGTACCTGCATGTGTACATGTACCTGTATGTGTACATGTACCTTTATTGTGTTCATGTACCTGTATGTGTACATGTACTTATATGTGTACATGTACCTGCATGTGTACATGTACCTGTATGTGTACATGACCCTGCATGTGTACATGTACCTGTATGTGTACATGTACCTGTATGTGTACATGTACCTGTATGTGTACATGTACCTGTATGTGTACATGTACCTGCATGTGTACATGTACCTGTATGTGTACATGTACCTGTATGTGTACATGTACTTATATGTGTACATGTACCTGTATGTGTACATGTACCTGTATGTGTACATGTACTTATATGTGTACATGTACCTGCATGTGTACATGTACCTGTATGTGTACATGTACCTGTATGTGTACATGTACCTGCATGTGTACATGTACCTGTATGTGTACAATGTACCTGCATGTGTACATGTACCTGTATGTGTACATGTACCTGTATGTGTACAATGTACCTGCATGTGTACATGTACCTGTATGTGTACATGTACCTTTATTGTGTACATGTACCTGTATGCGTACATGTACCTGTGCTGATTGCACATGTACTTACCTGCGAATCGTTACCGTTAAGTGCATGTTACTTATGTGTATTTATGTAAGTGTTCCTGTATTATTAGTTACACATTTAAAGATTGATCAAAAAGAGGAAGTTCATTTGATTGAAATATGTGCTTAGAAGATACAGAGAAGTTTTTCATGAAAATGATCGAATGATACCCAATTTATTGATCCATGAGCAAGTACCCTCCAATATTCTGTTATTCTACCTCACTCTGTCTCTTTCCTGGTAACCAAGAATTTGTGTTTATAGGTTAGTACGTGAAACTATTCGTACCGTTACAAACGTGATTTTGTCATTCGGAAGGCAGTTATGAATGAAGCTCTGTCAATTCTTGGCTCCGATACCAATGGACATGTGTACATACATTTGTGATTATTTTAAGCCAAAGATTAGAAATATAAGATGACTTTGCTCTGACATGACTCGCGAGTGCCAAATCTGTACGCAGGTGTTTGAGGGGGAGGATATGAATTAACCTTCGTGACATTGCTCGTCGTAATCGATGGCCAAGTAACGTGTAACTTTCCGAAAATAGGTTGTCTGATTTAAGGGTTGGTTCGTGTTGCCTCCTAGGCAAAGACATGTTTTTTGTTTTTAAATAAGTTCAGGGTGTTAACCGATGGATTAGATACTTGTAGCGTACAATATTGCTTGTTTTGCAGGGGAGATGTCTACTGAACGCTCTCGATTGGCCTTGTTGCCAGTGCCCCTTATCTCAGTACAGTTGTTTGTACTGCAGACTACCGAAGGTGTCACTTTTATTCTGTCTAGGCAAGATTATTCACTTGAAGGGCAATTTAAAATAATCTTTATTACCCTCAACTGGTTAAGTGGCCTTGTTTTTGTTTTAAGATATACTAAGCACTGGGTTATTGTGTTATTAGTACCGGTACCACTCTTCCTAACTGTCATTTTAGCCAAGAGATAGAGATACTGTTAGAGTGAGATTCGTACTCGTTAATTGGAGCATCGACGAGGACCGCGATGTTACATCTTGACGTATTTCGAGTAAAATGTTCTCATTGCCGTGAGTGTCTGTCCAGCTGATTTATTTCTTATTTCAATGTGGTAGAAAACCCAAATACAAATAATGCGTTGGGACAATTATTTAGTTTCTTTAAGGTTTGATTTCACCCAGGATAAAAACAACGGTTTCGGGTTCGTTTTGAGAAAATTATAATTTTGATTTTTGTTTATTTGGTGTGTGCGTGTGCACCATTCGACTCCATCCGCAAATAAATTTCGTTTCATCGAACAAATGCTTCGTTGGACGCCCTTGTTTTAGGACAGCCAGCCAGACGAGCAATTGCCCAGTCGTTGGAGTTTAGTGGCGGCCACTCTTTCTATTGAATTACGATTAGCTGCCGTTGACTCTGCGGTCGATTACGTGCCGGCCTTGCAACCGGTGTTGTTGCAGGAGGATCGTAGGTTCCCATGCCGAGACAGACGTTTCAATCCGTGCTCGTCTCGCAAGTTATCGTTCGTCTCCGAAGAGTTTCGGAGTTGTTGTCAATTTGCAAACGTCGGCCGTGCAGGTGTATCCACGGCTGTGCGGTTACCAGGCTTGTAGATAAGCTAATTGCGACTTGTTTACCCGTTGCATGACTGGATATTTTTATAGTGCCACCTGCTGGGTGTCGTGTTACGTACCGGTACCTACGATATTGTTTACATCCCATTGTAAGACGCATATTGTTTTTGAAACGGAGCAAAACAATGTTTATAATGCAGCGTGTCCAACCTGTTTGTTAAAGTTAGATGATGGTAGAGAATGGAGCCAAGCTTACATCTAGGTAAACACAGATAAACAAGTAGGGGGGGGGGGGGGGGTAGGGAGAGCAAGAGAGGGAAAACTTGAGATACCTATTATTTTGAATCATGAAAATATCTTTAAGTCATTTTTTGGGCGTATTATTTGTTAATTACGTGCTAAAATGTCGTGATTTTGTTCCGAGATAGATTCCCATTCGCAGAGTTTATACAAGACTAATTTTTGTCACTGGAACAAACAGGTTAGAGAATTCACGATCATTTCGCTTTTGTGCACTTAAAACGTTTAGTGGACTTGTGGCGCTATGCAAAATGATATGTTTGCGTTTATCCGTGCCAACGTGCGCGTCCTTTGTGAATCGGTTGTAGAACGTAACGGATCGTGATGGACAGGAAATAAACACACTGTTATTAAACTTGCTAAGTACTATTAATAAACAATATAAACTGAACTATTGGCTATGTAGGCTTACTGGAAGGTCAATGATCCGTAATGTCGATGCAATGGTTAATATATTTTAAGATCTATGTGATGAATCATGATAGAAAAAAGATGGTTAGGTCTATACACATCACAATCCTATCCTGTTTAGTTATTAAACTGATTTACAAAGGAGAAAAAGAAGAAGGAATTAGAATCAGATGATGATGTGTGCAGTGATGAGTGCCCAAGTTTATTGCACGTGGATGGATGCAGCAGCATTATTGCAATTACAATAATAACTACTCAAAGTAGTGTGATTACCTTATCACTCGGTATGATAACCCCCCGTGTTATTTGTTTCCATTGTTGACTCGACGATTGCCGGCCGGACACTCAACGTTGACTTTGCTGCCTCGAGCGAGCGTGATGTATTTGTGCCATGTTTGTTATTTGCATTAACGGTGGACTCGCCGAAATATCTATCTTTATAGACTAAGAATACTTTATTGTTTTGACTCGAGGTCAATACGTCGACCTTTGGCCCGGTAGAAACGAGATCAATTGGTTGTATCGTGTCGGTCCAGTCTTGACCATGACTCACCACGGTCGCCATCGTGTCGTATTCCATTCCACTTGTTGATACGTAGACCTAGAGAGAGATGGTCGCCTTTCAAGATGTAGGTATCCCACTGAGTACAGTTGTAGTTACTCTGTGTTGTCTACTCGCTTAGTTACAGGAATGATTATTACATTACATCATTAACCTCTTCTTGATCATCATAATTCATTAGTTGTGTGAGTGTGTTTGGGGGGGGGGGATTGGTTTGGTTAGCCATGTTTAATGTAAGCTATGTTTAATGTCCACGAGGTGTTGAAACGTTTACGAGACTGAACGATGGACACATGTGTAAGTAACGGCCGCAGAGTGTTGATGGTGGTGGAGCCGTGAGGCTTGCCCCGGCTCAAAGTCACGGTCACGGTGTGCTCGTTTGCTTGCTTCTCACTCACACTGGCGGCCGACAAGGTCGTACGGAGCCAGTGAGGTGCGTCCACAGCCAATTAGCACGTCAGCTGTCGCTCGCTCGCCATTCAAATCGGCGTGTATTGCCGTACAGTAATTTGTGGGTCTAGATAATTGGATGTTTGGTTTGTGTGCTAGTAGATTGGGCGACGGGATAGTCTCTAGTTGGGGAAGGTTATCTCGAAAGGCGTTTGAACTACTCGAGGAAACTTACCTAATGTGTAATTATGGGAGCGTTTTACTGCCGGCACGTGGGTACCTGGTTCTATTCCCTTGCATGATTATTCTGTGGGTTAATGTCTGTTGTCTCAGGAAGGCTACAAGAATTATTTTTGGTCAGAGACACATTATGCTGTTCTAATGCCCTTCATTTGTCTTTACAGATCAGTTGAACTGGAACTCCTAAAACATTCTTTTGATAATTTTGAAACGGGAATTTTATTAGTATTGATTCGTTTTGTATCTCTGGCTGTATTCCCAAAGTGGAGATCAAACCCAGTAGCTTGCTCTATAATATTGGTATAAATAATATCATGAAGTGTTGTGTATGAGAAAAATAGGCGCATTTCTACGGCCTAATGCCATCTCAAGTAGTACACAGGCGCGGACTGGCTGGGGATGCCGGGATGCGATCGCATCCCGGGCCCCTGGGCAAATCCGGGCCCTTTGGCAGTCCGGGCCCCTGGGCTGCTACCAGAAAGTTCCTATGATGTAAATACTTCTCTGTATATTGCTAAAAAAATCTTAACCCCACTCTATAAGTATTATTTTGAAATTATAATTGAATTTATTGTAATATTTATTGTAGATCAATCTAATTAATTGAATATAATGGAAATTATTTTGCTACTGGTAGGGTGGCCTCTGTTTATCGCGCCCTAAAATCGTATTTTAAGCCATAAAATTCAATGCCACCCCAACAAATTTTTTGCGCCTTGAGCGTATTTGCCTCTGGCGGCTGGGACTTTGCCCCAGACCCCAGCTACGCCACGCCACCTCGTGCGGGCCCCCCGAAACCCAGCATCACGGGCCTTTTTATCCCAGTCCGCCCCTGTCGTAGAGGCTAACGGGGCTTATTCTGGCATCACACAGACACCCATTCAACACTAGTGGCTGCTGTGGGATCAATTTCTAATTGCATTTTACAGCTAAACCGTGCATCGTACAGTGAAACGGGGCTTATTCTGGCATCACACAGGCACCCTCACTAGACTCCCATACAACACTAGTGTAGGGTGCCCAGACGTCCCGTTTTCGGCGGGACAGTACCGATTTTTAGCTGTGTGTTCCGTTTCCTGCCACACTTCCCGGCGGGACGCACCTTTGTCCCGATTTTTCGAAAATGCAAAATTTCAGATTTTGAATTTTTCAAACTTCGCGCTTACTACCTTGTATTCCTTTCTTTATCAAAAAATGGTCAAGTCCGCTGTCAGCCATAGCACGCTGGCGCTCTCCTTCTGACATAATTGGAAATACTTGGAAGTGGCCACTACCCGCTGCCCGGCCGCCGCCATTGACAAGTAGCAGCTTGTTTTGTTTGTTTCCCTCTCGCTCTTGCAAGGGCAGGAGCGCGCGTGTGTAATTTGAGATAATTTTTCGTTTCGTATCAACAGTTTTCGTGTTGTGTAAAATGCCGCCACCTAAACGTAAGTGTATTTTCAATGACAGTATTAAGCAGGACTTTCCTTATCTTGTTCAACATGAGTTTGATAATGACAAAGTGTTGTGTACGATCTGCAAGGGAACATTTTCAAAAGACCACGGTGGACGACACGACATAGAAAAACATGCAAAGAGACAAAAACAAAAAGAAGCATTGCTAGCACGTTGTAACTGTTATTTTGCCCAAACAACGTTTCTCTTATTCCCCCCCCCCCCCCCCCCCCATCAATCCTAACCTGCTAGAACACTAAGTTTGAAATATTCGTACTCGTCCCGCTTTTTCAGATTGTAGATCTGGGCACCCTACACTAGTGGCAGCCTTGGGATCCATTTTTAATTGCATTTTACAGCTAAACCGTGCATCGTAGAGGGAAACGGGGCTTATTCTGGCATCACACGGGCACCCTCACTAGACTCCCATACAACACTAGTGGCTACCTTGGGATCATTCTGTTATTGCATTTTACAGCTAAACCGTGCATCGTAGAGGGAAACGGGGCTTATTCTGGCATCACACAGACACTCTCACTAGACTCCCATACAACACTAGTAGCTGCCTTGGGATCCATTTTTAATTGCATTTTACAGCTAAACCGTGCATCGTAGAGTGAAACGGGGCTTATTCTGGCATCACACGGGCACCCTCACTGGACTCCCATACAACACTAGTAGTTGCCTTGGGATCAATTTTTAATTACATTTTACTGCTAAACCGCGCATCGTAGAGGGAAACGGGGCTTATTCTGGCATCACACAGACACCCTCACTAGACTTCCATACAACATTAGTAGCTGCCTTGAGATCCCTTTTTAATTGAATTTTACAGCTAAACCGTGCATCGTAAAGGGAAACGGGGCTTATTCTGGCATCACACAGGCTCCCTCACTAGACTCCCATACAACACTAGTGGCTGCCTTGGGATCCATTTTTAATTGCATTTTACAGCTAAACCGTGCATCGTACAGTGAAACGGGGCTGATTCTGGCATCATACAGGCACCCTCACTAGACTCCCATACAACAATAGTGGCTGCCTTGGGATCCATTTTCAGTTGCATTTTACAGCTAAACTGTGCATCGTAGAGGGAAACAGGGCTTATTCTGGCATCACACAGACACCCTCACTAGACTCCCATACAACACTAGTAGCTGCCTTGGGATCCATTTTTAATTGAATTTTACAGCTAAACCGTGCATCATAAAGTGAAACGGGGCTTATTCTGGCATCACACAGGCTCCCTCACTAGACTCCCATACAACACTAGTGGCTGCCTTGGGATCCATTTTTAATTGAATTTTACAGCTAAACCGTGCATCATAAAGTGAAACGGGGCTTAATCTGGCATCACACAGGCTCCCTCACTAGACTCCCATACAACACTAGTGGCTGCCTTGGGATCCATTTTTAATTGAATTTTACAGCTAAACCGTGCATCATAAAGTGAAACGGGGCTTATTCTGGCATCACACAGGCACCCTCACTGGACTCCCATACAACACTAGTGGCTGCCTTGGGATCAATTTTTAATTACATTTTACTGCTAAACCGCGCATTGTAGAGGGAAACGGGGCTTTTTCTGGCATCACACAGGCACCCTCACTAGACTCCCATACAACACTAGTGGCTGCCTTGGGATCAATTTTTAATTACATTTTACTGCTAAACCGCGCATCGTAGAGGGAAACGGGGCTTATTCTGGCATCACACAGGCACCCTCACTAGACTCCCATACAACACTAGTAGTTGCCTTGGGATCCATTTTTAATTGCATTTTACAGCTAAACCGTGCATCGTAAAGGGAAACGGGGCTTATTCTGGCATCACACAGGCACCCTCACTAGACTCCCATACAACACTAATAGCTGCCTTGGGATCCATTTTTAGTTGCATTTAACAGCTGAACCGTGCATCGTAGGCAGGTGCGGGGGCAAATCCGGGCCCTTTGGCTGCTACCAGAAAGTTCCTATGATGTAAATACTTCTCTGTATATAGCTAAAAAAATCTTAACCCCACTCTATAAGTAATTTTTTAAAATTATAATTGAATGTAATAAAAATTAACTAATTGAATGTAATATTTATTGTAAATATGCACTGTAATTAATTGAATATAATGGACATTATTTTGCTACTGGTAGGGTGGCCTCTGTTAATCGCGCCCTAAAATCGTATTGTAGGCCATAAAATTTTATGCAACCCCAAATATTTGTTTACGTTTGGCGTATTTTTTTCCGGCGGCTGGGCTTTGCCCAGACCCCAGCTGCGCCGCGCCACCTCGTGCGGGCCCCCGTGAAACCCAGCATCCCGGGCCCTGTTATCCCAGTCCGCCCTCGGTAGTACAGAGCGCGATCGCAGACTCTCGTGCATCGAGGTCGCTCCATCTGCGTACGTCGGCCAGTGACCGACACGTTAAATTGCTTCAATCGGCGACTCAAGTCTGTATTCTTGCCCACTTGTTGCAGAAGGTAGGAGGGACCAATCCACCGTACTTGACCTCCCCAAAGGTCACGGGCATTTTTATCTGCTGTGAATTGTTTTTATTGCTCTATTAGCCGATGGACTAGTACGCTCTGCTTCAAACGGTCTCTTGAGTGGAACATTTGGTACCCACTCTTTTGTTGTTAACGGCAATGGGTAGCTCGCAATCTCCTCCCACTCAAATTTAACGGTATTTTATTTCTGTATTGAGAATTGCTTCAAGATAAATATTGGCCTCTTACCCGAGATTTGGTTCTGAAACGGCTAAACATTGAAACGATTGTTATTTCTGTTCTTAATTAAATAATTTATAAATTAATGAATTACAGATATAACAATTTTGTAATGATTACTATATTTGAAAGTTTATCAATTAATTGTTAACCTGATTCAAAACCAAATCTAGGGTAAGAATCACTTTTTCAATGACTAGAAGCGTTCTGAAGATATCAATAAAAAAACATTAATTTAGCGAGTTTAATTTTTACGTCTAATATTTAATTTTGTGCCAGTGACCCACACTGAGTTAGTTTTCACGGTTATTTTTAGCTTCAAGTTCTACCGTGCGTTTCTTGTCGGTGATGATGACTCGCGTAGATAGATGGCGATCTGTCGTCGTGTCACGTGGACATCAATTGATCTAAATTGACGGTGGCAACCCGGAGGTTTTTGTTGGTTGTGCACCGAGCGCCGCGCCATCTTCTCGCTAGCCGGGACAGTTATCGTCGGCGAGATTGCCGGGCAGCGTTCATGGAAGGTTATTATTGTGATGTGAGTTTGGATTCTCGGAAAGTCTGACGCCCGGACTGTTTTCTATGCACGCTGTTACTTTGTGAGAGATTATTGTCTGCGGTGGTTGTTTTTATGAGCGTGTGACTGTGTCGGTTGTAAAACTGTATAGTTTTTGTTGTGTCTACGTACATTCGATTCTTTGAATGTGTAGGCAAGCTATTTTCTTTTCTAGGAAACTGATAGAGGCAAAATGCTCTTTGGTACCGTGGGACTGTGTCTCCTACTTCCAGTGATGAAGAACTCTGATTTCATTCGTGGTTGTGGTGTAACGTTTTAAACCTCCAGAGATGTCAGTAGGATGTGTGTTACGTGAACGTATCGAATCACAGTTGTAGGCATCTCTCCGGTGTGCTGTTATCAGTTCTCTCGCAGTCTCGGCCGAATTAGAAGTCAATATATTATATGAACTCTGTTGTAACTTATCTTAGACAATATTTTGAGACAAAGTGAAAAACTGGAACAATGGTGTAATTTGTTTGTTGTTGTAGTTTCATCAGCTATCTATATTTCTAGTTGGGACCTATATATTTTGTAAGATCAACGTTCGTCTGTAGACTACCTTTATTTTTTATACCAACTGAAAAATGTTCCTTTTTGTTCCTAGTTGTAGTTACAATATTTTTGAAGATAGTTTGAAATGACCCTCCTGTCCGTCTGTCCCCGCAGATTCGAAGCGGAAACAATAACGTTGGCGCTTCGAATGCGAGTGACCGTAACATATCCTCGCGCCAGGCATTGAGCGGTGCGACGAGCTGCATCCATGATGAGCCATCTACGTCCAATCACAGAGCTAGAATCCATCCACTGTCAAGTCACAAGAGAGCTAGAGGAAACGACCCCGACGCCTCACATAGTCCGACGAGGAAGAGAAACCTGTTGGGCGCGACCGTTCGCGGGTTCTTTCAGTCCAAACACAGGTACAGTGCCTACCTTATCCCATTCAGAAGCCTTTTATTTTTTTGTGAAATGTTTTTTTTTTTTTTTTTTTCTAAAAATTAAAATTTTTTTGGTGGGCAATATTACAAAATTTTGGATTTGTAATTAAAACCAAATTATAAATAAAACAAGAATTTGATTTCTGTTTTATTGAAAACAATTTTTTCCCCTCATTTGTCAGTAACTTCTTTTACATTCAAATTCACCCACGTCTTCGTTGCCTCTCTTCGACCTCCCGAGATTCTTTCTCGCTGTAGCTGTGACTGGAGGTGTATTTAAGAGTTACAGCAACACCGCCGACGCTCGTAAAATGTAAATTATTATTAAGCTAATGTATGTGGTTGCGGCGTTGTTTCCAGAAGTCAGTCGAGCCCGGTTCCGTCCGCTCTAAGTCCGGCCCCCGTCCCTCCGAGCAAGACCGGAGCGAGAGTCCCGAGTCCTTCGCCCCTCGGCACAACGGGGTCGGGCCACTCGGGCCTCGGACACCAGCCGGAGAGAAAGGTGGGCGAGCTCAATCGAATGCCGTACTACTCCTGATTTCTGTCCGTTAAATTGATTTAAAACACTTCAAAATTGTCACAAAGGCACTTAAGATAATTATAATTTAAAACTTTTACATTTTCTTTATTTTGGTAAAAGTACTTAACTTTATGTTAAAATTTTGATGATGCAAAGACAGAACTCACTGTAGGCCTATTACATGTATTTTTATTTTTCAATCTAGAATTGAGTAGGTAGTAGTACCACAGAATGGCAGAGGTGGCGATCGTGCCAAAGTTTCACCACTCTACTTGGCAAACAATAAATATGGTTTGACTAATGTATATTTTTAATAGAATTGGGAGGAAAACTGTATCATCTAGACTGGTTTGGTTCATTATCATACAGAATTGTAGTCTAGTCGTTTTTATCACTAGGTCATTAGTAGCTAGTTGAAGTTTTTTTTGTACACCTTTCTCACTGATTAAAAAAAAAAGGCAGCAGTTACCGGATTCCAGTAGGTCACTGATGCGAGGTGACCTTGTTCCCGCATGGATGGTTCAACAGTATAGATGACAGATGATGATCAATGTCAATGCAGCCAATCACGGCCGCCATAGTTTGCGATTTGATGCTCAACAGTTGGAACGTAGAGAAATACCCATAAAGTTGTTTTTCACCCGTGAGCAAAGCAATGTAAAGTCGGTGTATCCGCTGTTCACGCGGATCGATCGCGGATATCGCTTCTTTATGGCCGACTTCTTGCGACTGGGCAAACTACAAAGCTGCAGAACACCTTTTAACCGTGTATGTACTGTAATTGGGTAGACTGATTTTGCTAAAAGTAGCTAGCTGTAAATGCCTCATTTACTTGGCTTTGTAATTTGTTAGTCATTTCATGAAGTAGGTTAGCTCATTGTTGTTACAATCTTTATAAACACACAATCTAGTTTGCTAGCTAAACTATTTTATGTTGTTCACTTAATGTTTCAGTAAGATATGGAAAGTTGTGTACTAAATAGATATCTCTATGTGATACTGGTGTATATATATATGTAAACAGCGATTTTGGAGCCGTTACAGCAACGAAGCACATAATAAATGGTATAATGTCCACCACTGTAAATCAGTTAGAATTGTAGACTATAAATACGGACTTGTTTGTTTATTCAATCTGGTGAATGTTTTGTCGTGTTGCCCGCAGGGTTCTGGCAGCAGCCGCGGCGGTCGGGGCCCCAAGACGTTGCGCAGGGACCCCGCCGAGACCCCGGAAGGAGTCAAGGGGTCCCCGACGGACCCCGACGCGGTCGAGCCAGCGTCGCGTTGCGTCCCGCTCGATTCCGCCTCGACCAACGGCTCGACCGGCTCGGAGGGTCAGAGGTCGCGGAGGTCGCGGGGGCATGGCGCCCCGTCGCCGCGCGGGGGGGAGGAGGAGGGGGAGGCTCAAGACAACGTCCTCCCTCCCGTCAACCCCCAGATAGAACGGCTCAAGGACGAGTCCAGACCGGTGCCGATACCGGCCCCCCCCGACGGCAGACTCCCCCGGATACCGGCGACGCCCCCCGACGACGAAGAGGACGCGACCTCGTCCAAGCGAGTGACCTTCATGGAGGCCCTCGTGGTCACGGGGTCGCAGAGCGAAGAGTCCATCACGTCGCGGAGGCTCCAGCTCTCCTGGGCCAAGGACCGCTTCGTCACCAACAAGGAGTTTGTCAAGAACGTGGTGCTCGCCGTGGAGGGCAAGACCTCCGCGGAGGACGTGGAGGTCTTGCTGGAGGACAAACTGCCCGACATTGCCAACATCAAGCTGCCGCCCAAGGTTTGTCCACCAGTGACCGGCTTAATAATGTTGATGCTTTGTGGGATCACTGTCCCAAAACTTTACATCCATCCAAGTTATTTATTGATTGAGTTAGAAACATTCATCATGATGTACAGCAATCCTCCTTTTTAATTCTTAACGTAATAGAATCCAATATGTACTATATCTAATGCAAACTAGAGTCAGGCCTAGTCCCTGTAGAAGGTTTGCATTTATAATGAAATTCAGTTTTAATATTATTTTAATTCAAATTGTGGTTTGTAGTGTCCTTTGCAAGTTGCATTAAATTAGCTGGGGAAAAAGCTACGTATATGTATATAAGAGAATACAATATGTAATTGACATAAACGTGAGTAGCAATGTGTCACAGCGTGTGACATGTGCGTATGAATGTCGGCAGGTGTTTGCCAACTGTGACAGCCCGGGGGCCTCCATCGAGCCGTTTGTCAGCGACGTCGCCTCGAGCTCCGCCCCCACTCACGAGGACCCCGGTAGCAAAGCCCCGGCGATACCCGGGGTGGAATCTCTCCGGGCCGCCGGCCGCCACTCCACGGACGACGAGGAAGAGGCCATAGGTGCGATGTTTATCTATCTATTTATTTATTTATTTATTTATTTATTTATTTATTTATTTATTTATTTATTTATTTATTTATTTTATTTATTTATCTATTTATTTATTTATTTATTTATTTATTTATTTATTTATTTATTTATTTATTTATTTATTTATTTATTTATTTATTTATTTATTTATTTATTTATTTATTTATTATTGCAGTCTTTTGACTCTTCCTAACCATTCATAGATAGTGTTGATTGTGTCAAGTTAAAAGAAAAAATACAGGCTTGTTCATAGGTTCATCTGATAAGTAGTGAAACATGAATAAAACTACAGAACTTAAAACTATGTACGAATTATCTTGGCATCTTAATTTTCTCTCGGGATGTCTTCGATGCAATAGAAGGATCTGTAGAACGGGTACCTCCTTAATGCCTGCCTGAAGGGTACTCGATTTTCAAGGTTCTTGATATTTGTTGGCAGCTTGATATAGAGTCTTCTGCCCGCCTGCATCACGCCACTGTGTGTGGATTAAGCTATCTATGTATACGTTGTTGGTTCAGTGCTTCTCAAGCTCTTGTACGCAAACCTCGCTTCTACCATCTTGCAAGCTGTGCCGACTTCCCACTGCAATGTTTCCAATTTATTTTGGTTTTACGTATATATGCGATATTGTCGTCACACACGGAATATAACATTTTACCAAAGTAGTTTTCTACTTGTACGGTATATGCTGATAAGTGTTCACTAGGAGGTGTTTATGGGTTTTACGATGCCGAATCGAAGGACACGTTACAAAGTGCCGTGTTCTTTCTTATTTATATACTTTTATTTTTATTATTTTATATGTTGAATTTCCACTTCATTTGACTTTATTTCATTTCTGAATTATTTTTTCTTCTTGATTTTTATTTTATATATTTAAGTAGTTGGTTTTGTTTTATTGTTATTTATGATTTCACTTACATTAATTGTTTGCATAGGCTAGTTTTATTTAAGGTACTCCTTTGTAAATCAGTTTTTATAACTGAATAGGATAGACATTAACAGGGAAGGATACCTCTACGTCAAAAACCGGACAAAATTTTCATTTTAAAATTATATCACAAGAATGGGCTTCGAAATCAAAAATCTGAATCAACAGCGCACCGTAGCTTAGTAAGCCCTACACATAGAATACTCTAAGTTGTGACTTATATTATAATCAGTATGTTTTTTTGTAAATAATTAATTTTATTACTAATTATCAAATTATAATCAAAATACTACTCTAATAGTTATAATACTTTATTCAGTCTGTAGGGCTTACCAAAGCACAGTGCGCTGCTGATTTAGATTTTCGATTTCTTGTTACAATCTTGAGATATAATTTAATAATGAACATTTTCTTCGGTTTTTGACGTAGAAACTATCCTTCCCCCTTAAATGAATAAATGTGTTCTCCCTGGGGCAGGCGTGTCGGTGGACGGCCGCTTCCTCAAGTTCGAGGAGGAGATTGGCCGCGGCAGCTTCAAGACGGTGTTCCGCGGGCTGGACACGCAGACGGGGGTCGCCGTCGCCTGGTGCGAGCTGCAGGAGAAGAAGCTCAACAAGACGGAGCGCCTGCGCTTCAGGGAGGAGGCCGAGATGCTCAAGGGGCTCCAGCATCCCAACATCGTGCGCTTCTACGACTACTGGGAGGTGGCGCTCACCAAGCGCAAGTACATCGTGCTCGTCACCGAGCTCATGACCTCCGGAACGCTCAAGACGTGAGTATTCGTTTCATTCATGAGCCTTCCATCATATACACTCATAGGCTCACTCACAAATTGCGGTAGAGCGAGTTTTGCAAATTGTCATTATTTCAAACTAAAATGACACTGATACAATAATATAAACACACACATATAGATACAGATACATAGGCCTACATATAGGAGAAAAGAAACAGCATATATACAAAGCATACAAAGGCCCGCACATTCGCTATCTCAATGACGAATTACCGTGACGTCACTGTCTACCGAGGCGGCAACAAGGGGTACTTGCGGTGGTCTTCCTTTACAAACAAGTGCAATATAAGTGCACAAAGCTAGACGATGCGCGCTACGTCAGTACTCCTTGGCTCTAGGGACAAGTTTTATCGAACTAGAAAGCGTATCTAAGCTCTGCGATCGCGAATACGATCGGTGAAAGGATAGATAGACCTTCAGCAGTTTACCTGAAGTGTGTCAAAAGTGTAGACTGATGTGGTTGAGAAATTAAATAGAAACAGAAGAATGAGTATTCCGAGATGTTCCGGTCTTGTACGACCTCGGTCACTCGCACTATTCCATTGGCTCCGAGTGAACGAGGTCGTGTAAGACCGAAACTTCACGAAAAACTCGTTTCTCTAATTATATGTAAACACACGCTCTTTCCGAGTGAAAAAACGTGAAAACTCGTACAGTAAGATTAACATTTTCAAACGTAAAGGGTACAGCAAACGCCTCGTAGCGGAACGGTGAGGTGACAGAGTTTGGTCCTTGTCTCCAGGTACCTCCGCCGCTTCAAGAAGATCAACCCGAAGGTTCTCAAGTCTTGGTGCCGTCAGATACTCAAGGGGCTGAGCTTCCTTCACTCGAGGACGCCGCCAATCATCCACCGGGACCTCAAGTGTGACAACATCTTCATCACCGGGACCACCGGTACGTTCACTTCAATCTAGATCCTTGCAAAACAAACTTCTATGTTACTAATACAGGTTATTTTTGCTCATTTCCTCTTGAAAGCAGCTATTTCTGCACAACACTTCATTCTTGTTGTATAGAAAATAATTGAAAAATCCAATTTTGCATATATTTGATGCAAGTTGATGAGTAATTTCCTGCAAAACTTAAAGTAAGCCTAGCTAGTTAAATTTTATGTTGAAACGAATTTGTATATTTTTATATGTTAATTTTGTAACAATTAGGGTCTGTTGACGTTGATAAACTGTCTCATTGAAAGTTTGAGCCAATCTCAATTATTGCTGTTGACGCCAAAGCCAACAGCTAAGTCGCTGGGATTGGTTTTCAGTGTCGGCCCTTGAGCTAACTCACGTTTTTCCGAACACTATTAAAGAACTAACGGCCGTCATCCAATTCAATTCGAAATGACTTTTATTCCAGTTTTAGTGTACAAACAGACAGAACGAAAACAGTTGTGTACAGTGCAGCGCGTTGTTCAATTGCCGCAGGTTCGGTGAAGATCGGCGACCTCGGCCTGGCGACGCTCAAGAACAAGTCGTTTGCCAAGTCCGTGATCGGCACGCCTGAGTTCATGGCCCCCGAGATGTACGAGGAACATTACGACGAGAGCGTGGACGTCTACGCGTTCGGGATGTGCATGCTGGAGATGGCCACGTCCGAGTACCCCTACTCCGAGTGCACCGGCCCGGCTCAGATATACAAGAAGGTCGTGTCGGTCAGTGACGTTCCATTATTTGGAGTTTTTTTACATTTTTGTAAATTTTTAACACTTTCTAGACTACCGATGTGCTTTTACATGTATACATATTGCTCGATTGTATGTTTCATTGACTTGAACACTCCATCTTAATAGGGAACACGCGTATGAAAATTTTAATCGATTTTTAAATACCTTGTCTCTCATTTAATAATTTTGTGTCTTTGAATTTTGAAAAACGGATCAGTCTATGCCTCAAAATACAAAAGTAACGATTAATAAAAGGGCGCGAAAAACGAGCCGCCGCCATTTAGAGTGGATTTGACGTCATGGTTTTGTACTGTGTACGCTCACCGCCTCAGCGATTGGTCTGTTACGCCACGTCTACAGAATCATTGCGTCACAGCCACCTGTACGCGTTTCATATCCCCGAGTTTAAACTTCAATAAATGTGACCACATTAAACCTATTTAAAAATTTCTTACTTACTTGAGACTTGAATTAATATACTTTTTGTATCTGATACTATTAAACTAAGTGTTTGGTTTAACAAAAAAAATCGTACGCGTGTTGCCTATTGGCAGTAGGCCCTTTACTGGCAGATATAAACAAAACTGCAAGAACCTCCTCCTTGTTCGAGATAATCACGTTTGTAGGTCCTAGACAACACTTCGTAGACTACACTTTTACTTGTATATCATTGATTTGATCAGATTGAATTGAATTTGCTCGATTGTATGTTTCATTGACTTGAACACTGTGAACACTTAATTGGCATGTAGGCTATTTATTGGCAGATATAAACAAAACTGCAAGAACCTCCACCTTCTTCGAGATAATTATGTTTGTAGGTCCTAGAGAACACTTCATAGACTACCGTATTGGCCCGAATATAACGCGATCTCGAATATAGTGCGACCCCCAGTTTTTAAAACAATATTCATGGAAAAAACTTTTTTGCACTATTGAAGTAAACAGTTGATAATTTAGATTAGGCCTACCTAAATTGTCTTTGGCCTAGGCCTAGGCCTAAATATTTACATGCTTGGAAGTACAAAGTTGCCTAACTTCTAGGCCTAGAGCTTGCAGGGCATGAACTCTCCTAGGGTTTGTCAAATCACTGTACATGATTTGAATTTTATCCTCATTTCCCACTCTTTTAAGACGTGATTGATCACTGGCCTCCATCTTGAATGCCTGTTCCAAGCAGACTTTCTCTTCCACCCTTAGAAGTTCTACAAGTCACTACACTGGAACTACTTGACCGACCTGCCGGTATGGGAAGTCACTACTTTATCGACCTTAAGGCGGGAATTTGAAACATCGCGAAATGCTTGTGGAAATTCGTCGTCTCCGATTCTAGTGCGAGTGAAGATATAGAATGTATTTTTTTCTGAAAAAACATCGCGTTATATTCGGGCCAATACGGTACTACACTTTTACATGTATATTATTGGTTTGATACAAGACGTGGGTACGTTTAATTGACTTTGTTTCTCTGTTTGGCAGGGGGTGAAACCGCTGAGCTTCGAGCGAGTGGAGAACCCGGAGGTGCGCGAGATTATAAACCACTGCATCCACCTAAAGCGAGCGGACCGGCCGGGAGTCAAGGATCTCTTAGGTGAGACAGCGTTTGACATTCTGTGCTAAACGTATATATTACATTCTGGCCGCGAGCAGATGACGAGAAGGACGGAGCTGTTACACGAGCTTTCGAACCCTCCAATCGGCTCTAGAATCGGTAACTAGAAGTTCGTAGGAGATGATTACCCACCCTCCTCCCGACCTAGCCCAGTGTTGCTTGATTTCGGGGTTGTTATGGGTACCGTCCAAGCGACCGCAGCTAAACCGTTGGCTTGTGCGTATGTAGGATGTACGTCGGATGTTTCCAGCTCACGAGTGTTGTTATGGGTACCGTCCAAGCGACCGCAGCTAAACCGTTGGCTTGTGCGTATGTAGGATGTACGTCGGATGTTTCCAGCTCACGAGTGTTGTTATGGGTACCGTCCAAGCGACCGCAGCTAAACCGTTGGCTTGTGCGTATGTCGTATGGTCGGATGTTTCCAGCGCACGAGTGTTCTTATGGGTACCGTCTAAGCGACCGCCTCTGAACCGTTGGCCTATATGCGTACGTAGCAGTGTCTGTATTTGGCCTATGTGCGTACGTAGCAGTGTCTGTATTTGGCCTATGTGCGTACGTAGCAGTGTCTGTATTTGGCCTATGTGCGTACGTAGCAGTGTCTGTATTTGGCATATGTGCATACGTAGCAGTGTCTGTATTTGGCCTATGTGCGTACGTAGCAGTGTCTGTATGTAGTATGGTCGGATGTTTCCAGCGCACGAGTTCTTCGCGGAGGACGTCGGCCTGAAGCTGGAGATGGTGTCGCGCGAAGAGGCCGTCAACTCCTCGGCGGCCAAGATAGAGTTCCGCCTGCGCATCCTCGACCCCAAGAAGAGGACCAACAAACACAAGGAGAACGAGGCCATCCAGTTCGAGTTCGACATACTCGGCGACAACGCGGACGAAGTCGCCTCCGAGATGGTGAGTCTACAACAACAACAACATGCAGTCCTGCCGTGTGGAACCCCCCCCCCCCCTCCTCTCCGTGTTGATGTTGTCACATAGTAAATCAAAGTCACCTTCTAGAGAATCTAGTGGACTTTCTTATGAATGTTTCTTTGTTCCAATCCAATAAATATGTCTATGTTACAACAATTAATCATCATCATCATCATCTGTTGCCACGTCCAACGCTGCGTTGGGTCGGCATTGAAGATAAGCCTCTCCATCTTCTTCTATCCTGCCACCACTCTTCCCCCTCAACTAAATTCCAGTCCCCTCCTCGCATTACCACATCCTTCCTCACTTTGCCGTGCCATCTTTGCCATCAACAATTAAAATGTTATTTATTAATTGTGAACAAAGTACCGTAACAAATGGGTGAGAGGAATGGAAATAGAGATTTTTAAAGAAACGATGAGTGAAAAGAAAATCGGGGAATAATGAAAATTAGGACAAAAAAAAGCAGCTCGCGAGAAAGCTGTGCATCTTCAGTCTTCTCTTAAATTCGTGAAAGTCATATGATCTTCAAATTTTTGATCCAAAACAGGAATAAAAAAGTTGCAGTCAAACTGAATCAAAAGATTCAGGACAATACTGTTACTATTTAGTACTAAAGTATTTTATTGGTATAATGACTTTGATGGTTGATCACCCTTTTGTTTCCACTCGACTGATTAGAGACTCAAATTAACACATAGATGGCGCTGCTAAGCAACACCCTTATCTGCGCCATTGATGATTTAACAATAAAGCAACAATGAACATTTGACAGATAAACTCATCCTTATAGTAGTTTATTTTCTTGCCACCAGAATGCGTCTAGTCTATTTTGAGGGGCCATTTTTCATGATTTTAAAAGTACTGTCCAAGTTTCTAGCAGGCTGTGAAAAAAAAAACACACCTAATGAAAACCAACAATAGAAAATTGTTTGTAAAAGAAAATAGGCTGGTTTGACAGTTTGTTGATTGATTGTGCACCATGAGCATGGTTCACTGTCGCGCTTGAAACTGCGGGCAGAGATGTTTTGTTCACGCGAGCGCGCCCGGAGCGCACAAGAGCTGTTTGTTCTCTCGCCCTCTAGTGCGTTCAAGAAGCCGGAGTGTTAGAACTACGGTCTGGGTCTGCTCTGATATTCAAGGGAAGATCATCTCAAGTTTCTTTGTAGTGTGATGTCCCCCGCTGAAAACACTTGGCCCACCAGTTGTTGGAAACGTTTCAGCGATACGCTCGTGTTGTGTGGTTTGTCTCCAGGCAAAGTCCGGCCTCATCCAGAAGGACGACGGACAGACGGTCGCCAAACTGATCAAGAATCAAGTCTCGACGCTGTCAAAGGAGCGAGAGGAGAAGAAACATCTGGAGCCAATCGAGGTTGTCAAAGGTGAGTCGTCGTTGCTTTACGTACCTACTGATGGGCTACGGTGGAACTTGATGTATGTTTCTATATTTCTCAATCGTCCATTTTCCTCAGTTCTATATATCGTTTTAAATAGGCTAATGGGTGTTGCCTATTGAAATGGGCCCACATTTAATTCCTTGTGTTCCATATTTATCAGTGAACATTTTTAAAAGGTGGATTCTTTACTGTGCTTTCAACTTGATTTTTGGATTTTTTTATAACCACCTATCATCATTTTCCATCCTCGTTTACTGCCTCTGGCAGGGTCGGTTTGGCTCCAATAACTTCCATACCTACCTTCCTATGCTCTTCTCTCTTTCCATCTGTTCCGTGGTCTTCCTCTGCCGTACATGGCCTAGTCATTCTGTGTCCATCCTTCTCATGTGTCTAATTCATTTTCAACCATTATTTCACTTGCCAAGGAATGGAGTGAAACTTTCCGCGTGTTTCCACTTACCTTAGTTCTTACCTAGGAACGTACGAGGTGAAATAGAAGATGTGGTAACGTGTGTTGTTACTTGTTACAGACGTGGGCAACAAGTCCGACTCTGGCTACGCGACGATGCAGGCGCTCCAGGGCCAGGCGTTGCTGCTACAACAGCAGACGTCTCAGTCTCAGTTCTTCCCTGGCCCCGCCCCCTTCGTAGCGGGCTCCGCCCCCGGCCTGCAGCAGGTGTTTGTGCCGGTGGGCGTGGTCTACCGCCCCCTGCAGCCGGCCGAGGGGACGGAGGGGGAGGAGGGGGTTGCGGCGGTGGAGGGGGACGACGGGACACTGCCGCAGTCTCAGCTGGAGGGGCAGATACAGAGCCTGCGCGGTCAGATACAGACGCTGGAGGGGCAGATACAGAACCTGCAGGAGCAGACCTCGCAGCAGAGCCCCCCCCAGTCCAGGCATCCCACCGGCGAGCCCTCGCTCGGACCCGAGGGGCTGGAGCAGAACCTACAGCAAAACATACAAGCTCCGGCCCAGAACATTCAACCTCAGTCCCAAAATATACAGAACATCCAAAGTCAGTCCCAGAACCTACAACAAAACATCCAAGCTCAGGCCCAGAACCTACAGCAAAACATCCAAGCTCAGGCGCAGAATAATCTGCAACAGAACATCCAGCCCCAGAATTTGCAGCAAAACATCCAAGCTCAGCCCCAGAATAATCTGCAGCAGAACATCCAAAGTCAGCCCCAAAATTTACAGCAAAACATCCAAAGTCAGCCCCAGATTCTACAGCAGAACATTCAGCCTCAAACCCAGAATATACTGAACATCCAAACTCAGCCCCAAAACCTCCAGCAAAGCAACCAAAGTCAGCCCCAAAACCTACTTCAAAACATGCAAAATCAGGCTCAGAATGTGCAGCAAAATAATCTACTGCAGAATATTCCGACTCAGCCACAGAATATGCAAACTCAGGCCCAGAATATGCAGCAGAACATCCCAAGTCAGGCCCAGAATCTGCAGCAGAATATCCAAAGTCAACCACAAATCATTCAAAATCTGCCCCAGAATCTACAGCAAAACATGCCAAGTCAACCACAAAACATCCAAAGTCAGCCCCAGAATCTACTGCAGAATATTCAAACTCAGCCGCAGAATATGCAAACACAGCCCCAGAATATGCAGCATAATATTCAAACTCAGTCCCAAAACATCCAAAATCTACCCCAGAATATGCAGCAAAATATAAATATTCAAACTCAGCCTCAGAATATGCCACAGAACATCTCAAGTTTACCACAAAATATCCAAAATCTGTCCCAGAATCTACAGCAAAACATCCCAATTCAACCACAAAACATCCCAATTCAACCACAAAACATCCAGAATCTGCCCCAGAATCTACAACAAAACATCCCAAGTCAACCACAAATCATTCTACAACAGAATGTCCAATCGCAGCCCCAAAGCATCCAAAATCTGCCCCAGAATCTACAGCAAAACATCCCAAATCAACCACAAAGCATTCAAAATCTGCAACAGACCATCCCAAGTCAACCACAACAAAACATCCAAAATGTGCCCCAGAATCTACAGCAAAACATCCCAAATCAACCACAACAAAACATCCAAAATGTGCCCCAGAACCTGCAGCAGCAAAACGTCCAGAGTCAATCTCAAAACGTGCAACAACAACAGAACGTCGCAAGTCAACAACCGCAAAGTTTGCCACAACAGAATCCGCAACAGGGCGTCCAACCGTCTCAGCCGCAAAACATCCAAAACCTGCCCCAGAATCTACAGCAAAACGTCCCGAGTCTGCAGCAAAACGTCTCGAATCAAGCGCAACCGAGCCTGTCGGGCCAGCCGGCCAACATGCCTCGCAACGAGAGCGCACAGCAGGCGGTGAACATGCCTCGCAACGAGAGCGCACAGCAGGCGGTGAACATGCCTCGCAACGAGAGCGCACAGCAGGCGGTGAACATGCCTCGCAACGAGAGCGCACAGCAGGCGGTGAACATGCCTCGCAACGAGAGCGCACAGCAGGCGGTGAACATGCCTCGCAACGAGAGCGCACAGCAGGCGGTGAACATGCCTCGCAACGAGAGCGCACAGCAGGCGGTGCCCAAGGGGATGCAGACCATCAAGCAGCTCAAGGAAGACGTAGCCTCCAGTCTTCAGAAGGGCAACGCTGCTCTGCAGAAGCTCGAGGCTACCGCGAGGCTAGAGCAACAGGTTCCGCTGCCGGGCATCTCTCTGCAGCAGGCCGGACTGGGCCTGGTCACGAGCTCGGGTGAGTCGATTACCATTAAGATCCTCCTGGTAGACATTTGTACCAGCTAGAGATGGTCGAATATTCGAATTTTTCGAATAGTTCGACGAATAGTTCAGGAAATAATTCGATTCGAAACTCGAATACTAACTATTCGAAAATTGGAAGTATTCGAACATTCGAATATCCCGCCTTTTCGATAACCGGAAATGCGACCTCCCACCATTCCGCCGACTACTGACTTGCATTTTTCAATATGGCCTCCTGTATTTCTGTAGAAATACATTTGCAGAAGCATTTCCGGTTCCAGGATTTTAATTTCATTTATTGTGCACCATGAGTGAAGCTGAAGATGACCCCTAGGCTGCTGATAAGGCCTAGGCCTAGGCCCAAGTGAGCCTCAGAGTAATACAAGAAAGAAAAGCGTGGTATGGGAGTTCTTTCTTGCTGGTTTAGGACTAGGCCTAGGAAAGGTAAACTGGATCTAAATTGGGGTGTATATTATTTTGTATCCAATAAACTGTGATGGGATAGGCCGCTAGGCTTAGGCTAGGCTTAGGCCTAGGAAAGGTAAACTGGATCTAAATTGGGGTGTATATTGTTTTGTATCCTATAAACTGTGATGGGATAGGCTAGGCCTAGGAAAGGTAAACTGGATCTAAATTGGGGTGTATATTTTTTTGTATCCAATAAACTGTGATGGGATAGGCCGCTAGGCTTAGGCTAGGCTTAGGCCTAGGAAAGGTAAACTGGATCTAAATTGGGGTGTATATTGTTTTGTATCCTATAAACTGTGATGGGATAGGCTAGGCCTAGGAAAGGTAAACTGGATCTAAATTGGGGTGTATATTTTTTTGTTTCCAATAAACTGTGATGGGATAGGCCGCTAGGCTTAGGTTAGGCTTAGGCCTAGGAAAGGTAAACTGGATCTAAATTGGGGTGTATATTGTTTTGTATCCTATAAACTGTGATGGGATAGGCTAGGACTAGGAAAGGTAAACTGGATCTAAATTGGGGTATATATTGTTTGTATCCTATAAACTGTGATGGGATAGGCTAGGCCTAGGAAAGGTAAACTGGATCTAAATTGGGGTAGGCCTATGTATTGTTTTGTATCCTATAAACTGTGATGGGATAGGCTAGGCCTAGGAAAGGTAAACTGGATCTAAATTGGGGTATATATTGTTTTGTATCCTATAAACTGTGATGGGATAGGCTAGGCTTAGGCTAGGCTAAGGCCTGGGAAAGGTAAACTGGATCTAAATTGGGGTGTAGGCTATATTGTTTTGTATCCTATAAACTGTGATGGGATAGGCTAGGCCTAGGAAAGGTAAACTGGATCTAAATTGGGGTAAATATTGTTTTGTATCCTATAAACTGTGATGGGAAAGACTAGACCCTAGGTCTAGGCCTAGACATTATGTCCTAACTCCTAACCCTATTCTCCAAGTTCAAAAAACAGTAGACGTGTATACTGTATAGCCTAGGCTTGGGCCTAGGCCTAGTAGGTCCCTACATTGTCTTTGAAATTCAATAAACAACCATGCCTATTTCTGTAGGCAAATTAATTAGGTTAGGGCCTCAACCATCCATATTATAACTGACTTGGTATTATTTCTTTATTCATCATACATTTACGTTCATGTCTTTTACACAACTTGATTCCTTATGTATTAAAATGCCGATCACGTGCGAAATATTCGAATTTGAATTCGATATTCGAAATATTTTGGTCTCATTATTCGATACATATTCGTATTCGACTTTGAAAATTGGTATTCGCTCACCCCTAGTACCAGCTAAATGGTTAGAGATGTGCGAAAATGTTTGAGACTATGATCTATTGAATCATTCCCCATTGAAGAACATAAATGATGAGACCTTTCGACACGAGTTCTTGATCACTCAAGAGGAAGATGGCTACCTACCTTCCATAGCCATCTTCCTTTTTGAGTGATCTTCAATGTACACTAAGTAATTAACTCTTAAATTCCATCATCTTTCATCTAAGCTAAGCTGTTGGATCCTGTCCCTACATTATAATAATATCCCGGCCGATTGGCAACGTGACCTTGACTAACGCAAGTACTGTACTTGTGTGGCCCACAGTGCCCGGCAGCCGGAGAACGTCGCAGATTGTGGCCCCCGACCCCTCCCAGCTGGTTGTCAACGAGAGCTACGCGGCCCAGCTGGCCACTGCCCAGAACATCGGGCTGCAGAACGCCGGCGGGCAGAACGCTAGCCTGCAGAACGTCAGTCTGCTGCAGCCAGACTCGGTGGCGGCGTTCCAGGTGAGTTGACGCAAGCGAGACGAGAACAAAGGCTAATCAAAGACAGTTTGTTTGGTTAGAAAAATTCAACAATACTAGCTAGCTTTAATTGGTGCTCTCTTTTGTCCTTGAATTCAGTGTTTGTCAAAAGTACTTAAGCGTGTATTGGGGGTATTATTAAGCTGCTTTTAGACGGTTAATGTTCCGTTGAAGTTTTCCTGAATTCGAGAACAAAAACGAATCAAAGGAAGTGTTGGCATTGTTGTATTTTATTATATTATGTATTGATGGATTTTTGTTCTTGGATTCAAGGAAGGCATTAGAGTTGAAGCTAATGAGTCTGTCACGAGAAGCTCACGTTGTTGTCGTAGGATGGGGAGGGCAGTGAGTCAAGCGCGTCAGAAGACAAGCGGGCCAGGCGCCCCAGCAAGCGCAAGGGGGGCCCCAAGCTGACGGTGTTGTTGTTGTCGTAGGATGGGGAGGGCAGCGAGTCAAGCGCTTCAGAAGACAAGCGGGCCAGGCGCCCCAGCAAGCGCAAGGGGGGCCCCAAGCTGACGGTGTTGTTGTTGTTGTAGGATGGGGAGGGCAGCGAGTCAAGCGCTTCAGAAGACAAGCGGGCCAGGCGCCCCAGCAAGCGGAAGGGGGGCCCCAAGCTGACGGTGTTGTTGTTGTTGTAGGATGGGGAGGGCAGTGAGTCAAGCGCTTCAGAAGACAAGCGGGCCAGGCGCCCCAGCAAGCGGAAGGGGGGCCCCAAGCTTACGGTGTTGTTGTTGTTGTAGGATGGGGAGGGCAGCGAGTCAAGCGCTTCAGAAGACAAGCGGGCCAGGCGCCCCAGCAAGCGGAAGGGGGGCCCCAAGCTTACGGTGTTGTTGTTGTTGTAGGATGGGGAGGGCAGCGAGTCAAGCGCTTCAGAAGACAAGCGGGCCAGGCGCCCCAGCAAGCGGAAGGGGGGCCCCAAGCTTACGGTGCTCTCGGTGGACAAGGAGGGCAGCACCGTAGAGTGTCAGCTGGAGTCAGGGAAACACAAGACGGTCACGTTCAAGTGTAACACGCAGGAGATGGTGGCCAGGGACATTGCTGCCAACCTGGTCAGTATCCTTCGGTCTCTATTTTGCTCTATTTTTCATCAAATATTGTTATTAATGTGTAATACTAACATGAGTGTGTCCCTAGGTGTCCGAGCACCTTTTGTCCGAGCACCACTCGGACCTGTTTGTCTCGATGCTGGACGAGATAGTGCGGCAGGTGCTGCAACAGCCCCCCGGATGCGAGACCCTGCCGACGGTCACCGCGTCGCCCACCGCCCACCGCAAGCCCGCTACTGCCTTCGACGACGCCAACCGGGTACGTTACAAGGCGGTGCTTTACCTTTATCGCAGGTGCTTGAGAGAGCAGGCGCATCAAGCTACTGCCACTGTACATGTAAACCTAACGTTCCTTTATGTAATTTAAAGTGGGAAATAATTTTGGGCTGGTTGTAATAATGTTAAACCTAATCCCCAATGTAAATCAAATTGATTATAGAGGAATGCCTGACAGATAAAATATACTCTTTGTTGTAGGCCTGTGCAAACATTCGAATTTCAAACAGTATTTATGCAAATAATGAATCTTCTATTGTTTGTACGATACATTTTACAATTGGTTACAATAAGAAACAAAGTGGTATGTATTATGTAATCAGTCAACTATTTGCAAGTAGTGCAAGGTACAATATTCCGAATCAGCAGGTGAACTTTCTGGACTTGAATATTAACTGAAGAGTCACTATTCGCACAAGCCTACTTTCTTGTAATGGTTCATTTCATTTCATTTCATTTCATTTCATTTCTTAGCTGTATAACCACAATACAAGATTGTATGTATGCCTACATTGTCAAGATGGGTTAAATAGATTAAATGGGTTCTCTTGGTGTGTGTCGATATATGTGGCAGTATTTTGCTTAAGTTAGCCCATAGCCGTCGCTCATAAATAGAACGGCTGTAAACACGAAGCATGATCAACCCTCCAGAATTCTACTCGCTAGCTCGCGCCCGTTGCCCACAGATAATAATTGTAGTAGAAAAATAGCTGCTGCCGACTGAAGACATTAATTAGCTGCACAACCGGACTAGAAACCATGTTCAAAGTGTTTCCAAAATCAAGGCATGGATAACATTTCAAGATGCGAGTTGTTCTACGCGGGAACCATGGAGGGTTGAGTGTGATAATCGTGTTTGGAGCTTGACAAAGTTAATTGTTCAATATCTTGGCTAGTAGAGAGTTTGGGGTGTGCATGCGATTTAGCCGGGCGATGCTTTGGAAACCCCACCAAGTAGGCCTATTATCATTGTGTATTTTCTAATGTCAATACTTTCGGCCACTCCGTCACCTTTCAGCACACACGGTACTAATGGTGTTTCTTTTCTCTCTCTTCCTCCCTCGTTTCCTTGCATTCGTTGTTTTATTTCTCCGGATTTCTGTTTTTCGTCTCTCCCGTTTTACTTGTGGCCACGTTTTGTCGTGTTTGTCGTGTCCACACGCATTTTTTTCTCCCACGTTAATATTTTTGTACTCTCTCCCCCTTTTGTCCCGCCCCCGTATTGTTCCCGCCCTCTCTCCCCCTCCCCTTCGCACCCTCAGGTTCGACACGGGTCGCTGACGCGATCCAGTTCGCGCCGGTCGGCTTTTAAGGGGCACCGTCGTCACCGATCAGTAAGTCCGTCAACACTTTGGTCAACGTTTCTCTGAATGGCGTATGTGCTGTGTAGCGTCTGCTTCCGTGCAAACGGTCGCGTTTAGTTTGTATCTTGTTGTCGTGTTGGCGTCCTTTGTTCTCACGGTTGGCGTCCTTGGTTGTTTGTCGTGCACTCGGCTGTATTGGTAGTTTGCTTGTGTTTTGTTTCGTTTGTGTGATATTAGTAGATAGGTAATTTAATTTGATCACGCTTGTAGAAATAAGCTGATGGAATAGGTCAGAGCTGCCGGGCAGACTTGGATTTGTTCGGTGTGTCGATGCGCACTTTCAAAAGGGCGATACGACAGCGTAGGCCACGTTTGTTATGATTTTAATTTTACGTTTGGTTTTTAGTATTGGCAGTTGCTGTTGTATTTCCAATATTTTGTTTTTGTATTTTGATACTGTTATGTGTTTCATTGTACTATTGATTTGATGTTACTTTAGGTTTAAGTTTCTTCTTTCCTCCTTTGTAGATCAGTTTTTGATTTGGTTATGATTTGGTTTAAATAATTAAAATTATTTCAGCAGACTGGGCATTCCTGAATTAAATATTAATATGGCACATATTGCATTCATTACACTGTTGCATTAGTTTGATTCAAGCCCGTCCACGTGGACAAAGTAGCAAAGTAAATGTAGCAGTATACACAGCAGTGCAGTTCTTACTACTGTAGGCCTAGTGCTTTTATATCGGTGCATGCCTAGTCTACCAGTTGTATGTGTTGGTATTGTTTATGCATGGTTTTCATTCGAGCGTCAACACGGGGTTTCTGGTCAAGAAATCCTGGTTGCCAGAGCACGTCTAGTACGGACTGATACTCCGAGAACGGTAGAATTATACATCGCTATTTCTACTAAAATAAAATAAATACTGAATGTACATAAATATATTTATTTTCTACTAATTATGCAATAAACGTGCTTGATTTATAACTTGAATGTGCTAAAAAAAAATGTTTTCAACATTTAAATTGCATCTAACTGCAAGACAGGACTATCCCCGACATACATAGGACCGATACGAGTTCGTAAATGGCTCGTTTCGCGTTCTAGTCTTTCCGCCGTTCTTGCTTTATTGTGTTCTGCTCGTTGTGTGACCCGGTCGGTCTGCTTTGTTCCCCCAGCGCGACGAGACGTCTACGGGTCAGGCCCACAAGATAAACGTGGTGAGTCGCAGCATTTCCGGGCCCAACTCTCCCATCCACCTGCTGGGCCAGCTACATCCCCTGGACCCCGCCGCGCAATACAACAACAACAACAACAACAACAACAACGAGCCCGGCTACCAGTTCCAAGTGTCGCCTGTCGGGGGGCAGACTCAGGTCACGAGCGATAGGCCAGACAACGTCGCTTCGAACGGTGCTCAACAGTCTGGCGTCGTGAACAGCTACGCTACTCAAGGACAGAACAATGCTGACTTGCAACAGCAGTCTGGCATGGTGAACAGCTACGCCACTCAAGGACAGAATGCTGACTTGCAACAACAGTCTGGCATGGTGAACAGCTACGCTACTCAAGGACAGAATGCTAACTTGCAACAACAGTCTGGCATGGTGAACAGCTACGCTACTCAAGGACAGAATGCTGACTTGCAACAACAGTCTGGCATGGTGAACAGCTACGCTACTCAAGGACAGAACAACGCTGACTTGCAACAACAGTCTAACGTGGTGAGCAGCTACGCTACTCAAGGACAGAATGCTGACTTGCAACAACAGTCTGGCATAGTGAACAGCTACGCTACTCAAGGACAGAACAACGCTGACTTGCAACAACAGTCTGGCATGGTGAACAGCTACGCCACTCAAGGACAGAACAACGCTGACTTGCAACAGCAGTCTGGCATGGTGAATAGCTACGCTGCTCAAGGACAGAACAACGCTGACTTGCAACAGCAGTCTGGCATGGTGAACAGCTACGCTACTCAAGGACAGAACAACGCTGACTTGCAACAACAGTCTAACGTGGTGAGCAGCTACGCTACTCAAGGACAGAATGCTGACTTGCAACAACAGTCTGGCATAGTGAACAGCTACGCCACTCAAGGACAGAACAACGCTGACTTGCAACAGCAGTCTAACGTGGTGAGCAGCTACGCTACTCAAGGACAGAACAACGCTGACTTGCAACAACAGTCTAACGTGGTGAGCAGCTACGCTACTCAAGGACAGAATGCTGACTTACAACAACAGTCTGGCATGGTGAACAGCTACGCTACTCAAGGACAGAATGCTGACTTGCAACAACAGTCTGGCATAGTGAACAGCTACGCTACTCAAGGACAGAACAACGCTGACTTGCAACAACAGTTCACCAACGCTACTCAAGGACAGAATAACGCTGACTTGCAACAACAGTCTGGCATGGTGAACAGCTACGCTTATCAAGGACAGAACAACGCTGACTTGCAACAACAGTTCACCAACGCTACTCAAGGACAGAACAACGCTGACTTGCAACAACAGTCTGGCATGGTGAACAGCTACGCTACTCAAGGACAGAACAACGCTGACTTGCAACAACAGTTCACCAACGCTACTCAAGGACAGAATAACGCTGACTTGCAACAACAGTCTGGCATGGTGAACAGCTACGCTACTCAAGGACAGAACAACGCTGACTTGCAACAACAGTTCACCAACGCTACTCAAGGACAGAATAATGCTGACTTGCAACAACAGTCTGGCATGGTGAACAGCTACGCTACTCAAGGACAGAACAACGCTGACTCACAACAACGCCAGCCGGCGATCAGCGTCACGGCCGAAAGGACCGAAGACGAAGAGCGAAGGACCGAACGGCCGGCGATAAGCGTTGACCTGAGGCTGACGTCGCCGGGCGTCGACGAAACGCCGACTGGCGTCGCTCTGGGCGTCACGTCGGATGTCGGTTCGGATGGGGCGACCCAGACTTTGCTCGCGCCACCTCCGGTGAGTTGATTGCGCTTTTCTAGGCCTGTAGTCTTGTCCACATTCTAGAACCTACTTTTTCCACCTTTTCTTGCATGTTACTACCAAATGAAATGTATTTACTTAGACCCGTTAATACGAACAGCTAATATATAATATAAGAAAGCTGAAAACTTGTTTTCACCATTGCCACTTCCAATTGGAAGCCCTTGAATCCACCTAGTATCTTATTTGCTCCAATTAACTTCCTTATCTGTTCATAATGCAAGACTCCAATGCATCTAGTGTATTTTGAGTGGGCAATAATTGTTTCTCAGCGTTTGTTTCCTAATGTGCCTCTGTTTCAGGTGCGCAAGATATCTCGCTTCCTGGTCAGCCCGGTCGCCGAGTCCAAGTCTGTCCCCGCGGGGGTGGAGCCCCCCCACGACACCTCCCCGGCCCCCCCGGAACCCTCCCGCTCCGAGCCCCTCCCCCAGACCACCCCCCTCGCCGCCGCGCCAACGGAATCCGACGCCAACGGGATCGTCGTGATAGCGAACGGAACGCCGAAGGGCGAAGAACGCGCCGAGGGCTACATCAAGGACAACGGCAGCTCCACGGCGATAACGTTGAACGTTGCCGCACAGCAGCAGCAAGACGAACAACAACAACAACAGCCGCAGGCTCAACCGGCGCGCAGCCCCGACTCGACCAACATCGAGCTGAAGATCGAGCACAACATCACGGTCGGCTTCAAGTTCCCGGAGAACATCGAGGAGAATCACGCGCGCAGCCTGACGGACGTCCTGCGCAAGATATCGCAGGACCTGACCAAGTCCTGCTCGCTGAACCTGACGGAGGCGTTGGCCAAGGAGAACGTGGAGCTGAGGGAGGCGGCGGACGAGAGGCGGCCCTCCGACTACTCGGACCTGGTCTACAGCGAGGCCAGCGGCAACTCTCGCGACTCTGCGGTCGACCTGCCGGCCCGGGCGGACGTCAGCTCCGCCACGGTCGTCCGCGAGGAGGAGGAGATCAGCTCGGTCTCGCTGACGGTCGACGAGTCGGCCGACGAGCTGGCGGCCGACCGCGACAAGAGCATGGAGGTGTTGGACGTCAGCAACAGACTCGTCGACGAGATCGTCAGCAAGGTGACCAGTCTGAACATCGGCGGCCTGGGCGCGGGGGGCAACGTTCCGGCGACCGGGGGGCAAACCGCAGTCGCGCCGGAAGTCTCCGACGAGGGGGAAACCAGGGCGGGCGAACCGGAACCGGAACGGAAGATCTCCGAGCCGGACGGCGTCCGCGTTCCGACAACGGAAGACCGGAACGCCGTTGGTAATACTCAGACCTGCGACGTTCGAAGCGATTCGTTGAACGTCGCCCCAACGTTGGACGATAGGGAGCCGCAAGCTGCGGACACAGTGTCCGTGTCTGACAACACCCCGCCCTGGGTGGGAACGCCCGCGACGCTGGGAACGCCCGAACACACGCTCACCGTAGACCAGGAGTTGCAGCTCAATGTGGCGGTGGGCTCCGATCTGCCCAGACTGTTGCAGCAGCAGAACTCGCTCGACAAGGAAGGGTGAGCTTTACATTACATTAGCCTGTTCTCTTACGAGTTAAACTAGGCCTAGGCATATTGTACATTTTTTATAGCTCAGAAAGTGCCAAAGCAATTGCATTTCCCCCATTTAAAAAATACACACACTAAAAATTAAATTTCCTAATGGTATGGAGCCAATATAATATCTATATTGAAAATCTCGCCAAATGTCAATTTTGTTGCCCATCATTACAGTCAAGCCCACTTATAACCAACTTGAAGGGAGCTGATTTCTACTTTGTTAAAAAAGAACTTTGTTAAAACAGAACCAATTTGCATGTAATTTTGTTTAAGATGAATCAAAATTACTTTGTTAATTCCAGAATTTTGTTAAAAGAGAGTTCTTTAAAAGTGGGTCCGACTGTATATAGCTTGTTAGATTTTGTTACATATCAGGAATATTCGTTTGTCATGCTTCGCTTCTCGTTTGGCGGAAACCAATCGGTGTGATAACGCTTGACTCTGGTGTCTCTCCACAGCGGAGGACCGTCGACCATCGCCCACCTCCAACAGCAGCTGGCGCTCCTGACCTCCCAGCCCACGGAGCTGCTGATCAACGCCCCCGCGCCCCCCGGCCCCCAGCCCCCGGGCACCCCCACCCCCGTCACCACCCCCCACGCCCCCGCGCAGGGCTACGACGTCTACATGCAGACGCTGCAGCAGAAGCTGGCGAGCATATCGATGCCGTCCGGCCACACGCTGGTGAGTACGCTCGCTACTGCAGCTCGACAACGTTATCTCTCTTCCAGTTTAAGTATTTCCGTTTTTTCACTTTTGTAATGTGGTGTTGCAACACACTGTTCGCAATTAAATAGGTTAGGCCTAGTTCGAAAAATGGAACAGAGAAACATTTATGTATATATTTATTTATTTATTTATTTATTTGTTTAATGTCTATCCTATTCGGTTATAAAACCGATTTACAGTGGAACACCTTAGGCCTAAATAAAACGAAATTATACGAAAAAGCATTCAATTCTCTAGAAGAAATATCATGTTTTGGTTTACTTTGTGAGAATTTGAAAACAATTTGAACTGACATAGATCGGGAGTAGGTCGACATACAGCCTTTTGAGTAAACCTAGATGGAATGTACAATAAGGCAACTAGTATACACGTGTGCAATAATGTAGCGGGCACCGTATGCTTGTTGCAGGGCCGTCACGTAGCGTCATGCTTGTTGCAGGGCCGTCACATAGCGTCATGCTTGTTGCAGGGCCGTCACATAGCGTCATGCTTGTTGCAGGGCTGTCACATAGCGTCATGCTTGTTGCAGGGCCGTCACGTAGCGTCATGCTTGTTGCAGGGCCGTCACGTAGCGTCATGCTTGTTGCAGGGCCCTCACATAGCGTCATGCTTGTTGCAGGGCCGTCACGTAGCGTCATGCTTGTTGCAGGGCCGTCACATAGCGTCATGCTTGTTGCAGGGCCGTCACATAGCGTCATGCTTGTTGCAGGGCCGTCACGTAGCGTCATGCTTGTTGCAGGGCCGTCACGTAGTGTCATGCTTGTTGCAGGGCCGTCACATAGCGTCATGCTTGTTGCAGGGCCGTCACGTAGCGTCATGCTTGTTGCAGGGCCGTCACGTAGCGTCATGCTTGTTGCAGGGCCGTCACATAGCGTCATGCTTGTTGCAGGGCCGTCACGTAGCGTCATGCTTGTTGCAGGGCCGTCACGTAGCGTCATGCTTGTTGCAGGGCCGTCACGTAGCGTCATGCTTGTTGCAGGGCCGTCACATAGCGTCATGCTTGTTGCAGGGCCGTCACATGGCGTCATGCTTGTTGCAGGGCCGTCACATAGCGTCATGCTTGTTGCAGGGCCGTCACGTAGCGTCATGCTTGTTGCAGGGCCGTCACGTAGCGTCATGCTTGTTGCAGGGCCGTCACGTAGCGTCATGCTTGTTGCAGGGCCGTCACATAGCGTCATGCTTGTTGCAGGGCCGTCACATAGCGTCATGCTTGTTGCAGGGCCGTCACGTAGCGTCATGCTTGTTGCAGGGCCGTCACGTAGTGTCATGCTTGTTGCAGGGCCGTCACATGGCGTCATGCTTGTTGCAGGGCCGTCACGTAGCGTCATGCTTGTTGCAGGGCCGTCACGTAGCGTCATGCTTGTTGCAGGGCCGTCACGTAGTGTCATGCTTGTTGCAGGGCCGTCACGTAGCGTCATGCTTGTTGCAGGGCCGTCACATGGCGTCATGCTTGTTGCAGGGCCGTCACGTAGCGTCATGCTTGTTGCAGGGCCGTCACATAGCGTCATGCTTGTTGCAGGGCCGTCACGTAGCGTCATGCTTGTTGCAGGGCCGTCACGTAGCGTCATGCTTGTTGCAGGGCCGTCACGTAGCGTCATGCTTGTTGCAGGGCCGTCACGTAGTGTCATGCTTGTTGCAGGGCCGTCACATGGCGTCATGCTTGTTGCAGGGCCGTCACGTAGCGTCATGCTTGTTGCAGGGCCGTCACGTAGCGTCATGCTTGTTGCAGGGCCGTCACGTAGTGTCATGCTTGTTGCAGGGCCGTCACATAGCGTCATGCTTGTTGCAGGGCCGTCACGTAGAGCCATGCTTGTTGCAGGGCCGTCACGTAGCGTCATGCTTGTTGCAGGGCCGTCACATAGCGTCATGCTTGTTGCAGGGCCGTCACATAGCGTCATGCTTGTTGCAGGGCCGTCACATAGCATCATGCTTGTTGCAGGGCCATCACATAGCATCATGCTTGTTGCAGGGCCGTCACGTAGCGTCATGCTTGTTGCAGGGCCGTCACGTAGCGTCATGCTTGTTGCAGGGCCGTCACATAGCGTCATGCTTGTTGCAGGGCCGTCACATAGCGTCATGCTTGTTGCAGGGCCGTCACGTAGCGTCATGCTTGTTGCAGGGCCGTCACGTAGCGTCATGCTTGTTGCAGGGCCGTCACGTAGCGTCATGCTTGTTGCAGGGCCGTCACATAGCGTCATGCTTGTTGCAGGGCCGTCACATAGCGTCATGCTTGTTGCAGGGCCGTCACGTAGCGTCATGCTTGTTGCAGGGCCGTCACGTAGTGTCATGCTTGTTGCAGGGCCGTCACATGGCGTCATGCTTGTTGCAGGGCCGTCACGTAGCGTCATGCTTGTTGCAGGGCCGTCACGTAGTGTCATGCTTGTTGCAGGGCCGTCACATGGCGTCATGCTTGTTGCAGGGCCGTCACGTAGCGTCATGCTTGTTGCAGGGCCGTCACGTAGCTGCATGCTTGTTGCAGGGCCGTCACATAGCGTCATGCTTGTTGCAGGGCCCGCTGTCACCACAGTCCACCCTCCACGCTGGGCCGGCCCCCCCGCCCCTCCTGCCGTCTGCCGTGGAGGCGTTACAAGCCGTCGTCCCCGGACTAGATCCGGAAGAGGGGACGGCACCGCTGCCCGGAGTCACTCCCGCGCATCTGCCACAAGTGAGTGCACGATCTGGCTTGAACAGTGCGAGGCTGGAAACAATGGACTAGTTGTAACCATGAACTTGTTGTGTACAGATGGGCGTAGACAGCTCGGGCACCAACAGCAGCGGGGTAATGTCCCCCAGTCAGCTCCCCGCGGCCGGCAAGGACGACCGGCACCTCAAAGTGAGGCCGGCGGCCATAGATCTGCACGACCTCGAAAACGTAATTACCTCCTACATTTCCGTCTAGTCCATAGTCTAGTTCATAATATATAAAAATAAAAATAAGAATTACAATTATAACGCCCAGTTTGGACAGTTGAGTGTGACTAACGTAGTTGTTTGCGTGACAGGAGCTGGCAAAGATCAACACGGGCTACCGCAAGGACCCGACAGGCCAGCCCAGCCAGCCCCCACCCCCGGATGTTGCGCTCACACTGACTCAGCCCCTTGAGAGCGCGGAGACGACGGGGGGCAGCGTGGGACTCTTGCAGGGTGAGTTGGCTACACCGAGATGTGCTCCGTTACACGTTGAACACGTTCGTCGAGCAGTACTTTCTAAAAATTTACGAATTACTAATTTGCCAAACTTCTTCAAGGTCAACTATTGGTTCCTAGCTTTCTTCCTCACTCATCACTAATTAACATTCACAGTAAAACCTTCAATTCAAATTGCAAAGGACTTTTAAGATCCTTATTTAAGCTAAAAGTGTTGAATTAAAAGAACATTGAACATTTAGGTCCAGTCTTACAATGTCCCAATGACTACTTACACGTCGAATAGCTTGTTGTCTCCATGGCAACGACCAATCAAAACTCTTGAAATCTTCCAAATAGCTTAATTGCTACAAATAACTTTCCTATTAGGAGATTGTAAGACCGGCCCTTAGTCTTATGCCTTCACCTTCGGCTTGTGACAAGGAACAGTGATTAGTCCTTATACAGTACTAATAATAATTTTTGTAGGAATCCCTGTTATAGGGTGCACACCAGCTTTACCCTCTGTGCCCCTCTTCAGGTGACTAACTAGGTTATTAGGGTGTTTGGATAGTTGGGAAGGAATGTCCGAGGGCTGATAGTATGACTCAGTCCCAGCATTCGCCTTTACGACTGAGGAAAACCTCGGAAAAAACCTTCAGTCAGGACTGCCGGTGGCCGGAATCGAACCGGCGACCTCCCGAATTAGAGTCTCGCGTCTTACCGCTGAGCCACCTCTATCGGTATATACTAGGGATGAACATCGATAAAATAAAAACTATCGATAATCGAAAAGATGACTGCATTATCGGTCGATAATATCGAACGATAATAAATTTACAAAATTGAAGTAGGCCTAATCTTTTACAGTTTCAGTGATATGTCGCCTAATCGAGCACATAAGGATATGGCAACATTACTTGAACACATCTGACGTGACACTGTGATAAGGTAGCTTTCAATAGACGTCACGTGGCGGCCATTATGAGGTACACATTGCTTGTTTACATTTGTTTTGTCAATAGAAGACACATAGGTTATCCAGGAAATATCACACTTTCAAGCCGTATAGATTGATGTGTGCAGGTAAAAGTTCAAGAAAATGATAACACATGCAAATGATTGTCTTCAAACAGACTTTACGCGTTCTTATTTTGTTTTCAGTCATTTTGTTTCAAAACAGTTGATGTGTCAGTCAAAGGACATCTGCAATATTGCAACAATGCAGTGTCGGAAGAACGTAAACAAATGTTTACAGAGTACCTCAGTATGGCTACCGTGCGATACCGGAAATGACGTTATTGCAAGCTCCCTATAATCACATTTTGCGAGGCCCGAGGCCTAGTATTTTGGCAGTATCTTTGAGTATTTCAATACTAGAAAGGTCCGAGAGGAACGAAATAATGCTTTACGAACCCGCTTTTTTAGAAATCAGACCATTCGATAATATTTGTATTATCGATTAGCGAAATTTTATTGCATATCGAATATCGAACGATAATATCGATTATCGTGTGCATCCCTAGTATATACAGTACTAGCTGATATTACCCTACACCTATTCTACTATGTAACTTCTTTAATCTAACTATATATTGTGAAGAGAGTGATGTGTGTTGCGCAGTGGGGACGGCGCCCGATGGGCCCCCCGAGGACCGGCCGGGGACGGAGGGGGTGGCGGGGGAGACGGGGGAGAAGGTGGTCGCCGTGAGGAAGATCAGCAGGTTCCAGGTCAGCAAGGTGACGGAGACGCAGGCGCCAGCCGAGCCGCAAGGTAACTCGCTCGCTGACCACTCTGTTCATTGTCTTCCTTTGTACATCAGTTTTACTACCCAGTGAATAGGGGTGCTTACGCTTACTTGATCCGAGTTAACCAATCTGTTACTTTGCTTACGTAAACTTGATCCGGTGGTATCGACCTTGTTCTTTTACTTGACTCGATCACTCGTGAGATCACAAGATCTGTGATCATCTGTCTTTGGTGCAGATCATTTGGGTAGATCAGTCTAAAAGCGCGGTAGAAACAATAATGGCTGCAGCTGACCTGACATATTTATTTATTATTGACATCAGGTAAAAGAAGAGGGGGGCAATTATGTTTTCCGTAATGGAGGTAAGTCTAAATTTGGTAGGCATAGGTCTACCTAACCTCATAGGCTTTTGTGGAGCTAGGTCTAGGCTAGTCCTAGAGTAATGTAGAGGCCTACGTCACCCAATCAAGCAGGAAAATTAGTTATCAAGCCTATGTTGTAGAGGCCTACTCAAATTTGCTTATCCATATTTTCTCGTATTTGTGTTATCATTCTATCATTGCAATTCCCGCGGTTCCCACCGCTTGTGCGTTCTTAAACCTCAAGTGATCGGATGAACTGATCATGTGACATGGCTGATCTGGAAACACTGATCAGATCAAGTAAACGTAAGCACCCTCATATAGACGTTAGACAAGGCAACGCCAACGCGTCATGTGGTCGCAACGTTTAGTGTTGACAGACTCGACCAAGCTGAGCGTGTCGCCGGTGAGACGCGGTCGCTTCAGCGTCACGACCCGAGCCGACGACGCGACCTCGACCACGGAGATATCAGACTCGGTCGCCGCGCTCGACAGCGGATCAGGTGAGACTACGTTCGTCAACCTTGGCTTTGATGTTTCCGACAACAACCTACCCACTTCATGAGACAAGCATCTGTATCTTCCCCCCTCTTCCCCCCACCTGTCCCAGGGAACCCGCAACTGACCTCACATCCGGACTACAACAATGGAACAAATGAATTCAACTGATGGACAAACTATCAGCTGTCAAAGTAATAAAATTGCAACCATACAAATAAAAACAAGTGTAGCAATAGTAACTGCTCACCATTTATATAGCTTTTAATGCTGGACAACGACTAAGTGAAGGTTTTGTATGTGTATTTGTTTGTTTTTTGTTTTGTGTTCCAAAATCAGAAGAAATTATTTTTTGACAGCTTGTTGTTTGTCCATCGATTCAATTCATTTTGTTTCATTGTTGTCTTTTGGTGTTGCTAGTAGCCTATAGAGGGCCTTGATGTTTCTTGGTTCATGTCAAGTCAAGAAAAGTACAGAGGAAGAATAATATATTATATTATTTGTAATTAATTGTAAATTATAACTGCATTACATTGAAAATCACTGTAGTATTTACACAGTTAGAAAGTATAGTATCTTTTATTACAGTGAACTGAGCATCCACGACTTTATAACTATAGAAGAAGAAGAAGAAGTAATTAATTAAATTGATTGACTTAATGGCAAGACATTTAATCCCTAATCCTACCCCACAGTTAGAAAGTATAGTATTTTTTATTAATTAGCTACATTGATTGACTTAATGGCAATGGGTACATTTAATCCCAATTTGGGAGCCCACCCCCGAACGACGTGAATCCACCCTAACCGCGCTCTCCCGCTGGTTCCAGGCGTCGCCCCCCAGATCGTCTCCGACTCGAGTCAGTCCGGCCCGGTTGCTGCGTCGGCCCACGACGCTGACTCTCTCCAGCTGCTCCACCAGGCCGGCGCTCGCGAGACACAGGTGCGTCCACACTCGCATCGTCGGCGCTTTGTATGATAGCGCGTTAGTTGTTGTAGACACACTCACACGTATCGTTTGACCCGAGACCTTTATAGGAACCTGCGGTTAATACGGTAAACTGGTGTCTTAGAGCATCGTAATGATTGTAATAATAAATGGTTTATTTTCATAGAATCTACATTGTGCAAAAGATCAAGCATTTACAGATGTACAGACAATGTAGTCATCAAATACAGTTTCATAAAACATAAAATAAAATCTATAGATGTAATACATTTAAAATCTAAAAATATGTTTGGGGGCAAGAATCATCTTAGCTATTGAAGCGCCCTAAATTTACCAATCAATCAATAACGGGAAACTTTGACAGTTTGCCAATAAAGGCGGCGACATGAAAACAGCGCTGTCACGCGGTGTGGTGGATCTAGTTAATCTAGAGTCGATAAAGATGTTTTCCTGCCGAAAACTTCTTTATCGGCTCTTCCGTGCCAACCGAGCAGACTAGCGTCTCACTAGACTTAAAAATGTGTCGTCAATTGAAACGCGACGAGTTTCCCGTCTTAATCGTTGGGTTATTACTATATTAAGGTCTTTGGTTTGACCGCCTCTTGCTGTTCATTCCCGTAGTTGGCTCGAGTTGATTGCATTGTAGGCCTACCGACCCCCACAATCGGTCACTTCGACATGGAACCATCTAGACGAATGCATTGCTTGTATCGTTTAACTTAACAGAACCTTTGATTGTTGAGCTCACTTTGTGCCGAAGAAGCGCATTCTCTCTAACCCCGCCCTCACCCACTCACCCCACCGCCCGCGTATCATTTTGATTTTTTCCCCATTTTGTTTTTGTTTTTTCTCTTCTGTCCGTCCTCCCCGAGTGTGCATTTTGATTTGCGTTTGTTTTTCTTGGTCGTCGACGTCATATCAGGCTTCGGGAACGAATCTCGAAGTCCGATACCCCGAGCAAACGCAGTTTTACCAAGCGCACGCCGGCCAACAACAACAACAGCAACAGACACAAGGCCACACCGCGTTTGGTCACCCCCTCAACGGTTCGCAGATGTCGATACACCAGGTCGACGAGGGATATCACACGCAGAACCAGAACCTACTCAACAACGCGATGTTTCAGAGTTATCAGAACCTTCCCGACGTGCAGAACCTCGAGATGCGACAACACAGCAACGCGATTGGGTTTCAAAACTATCAGAATCAAAACGTCGCGGAAATGCAGCCGCAGGGTTTCCACGTCCAGTCGACGCAGCGCAACGCGCAGGAGATGGGCCACCCCCGTAACCAGTACCCGCAGGCTGAGGCGACGTTTCAAAACGTGCCGTTTGGTGCGCACTTTCCCCCCGCCCGCGAACCGACATTCCCTCCCGGACCGAACGGCTTCGCCCTGCGACCGCCGCCCAAGAACCGATATCGCACGGCGCTCAGACGCAAGATGTCCCAGCCTCAGACGTCGCAGCCCAAGCTCAAGCGCTTCTCGAGTGCCCGCGCCCCCTCGGAGCCCAACCTCGCGCACTTTGGCTCCAACCCGTCCTTTCCCCCGGGCCGGAACGTCTTTAACGTCCCCTACCCGCACAATGTTCCCAACAATCCCGCGTTCCCTCAGAACGCATACTCGCAGTTCGTACCACAGAACGCACAGATGTTTCCGAACAGCTTTCCTGCCGCACCCTTCAGTTTCGTTGAGAACCAGTTTGGCCAACCTCCGCTCCATCCGGGGGGTTTCTATCCCGGCCCGATCCGTCCGCACTCCCCCGGCGTCCAGATCCCTCCCTCGTACCCCTTCCCCGCACAATACCCCCCCTTCGTACCCCCACCGCACGTACCGCCCACCCCTCCCACCTGTCTGCAGCCCCCCTTCGATGCTGGCTCCTTCTCTGGACAGATCGAGCAGATATTCGCATCTGGTCCCAACGCGCAGACGTTCTACCAGCAGAGCCTGCAAAACAGTCCCGAGGTGGTCAAGGACCCGTGGGGCTATCCCCCCCCCTCGTCCCACGGCCGCAGCAGCCCCAACGTGAACCACGCCATGGTCAGGGCCCCCAGCCTCAACGTGGGACCCTCGAAACGGTCCGCGACGCACCAGAACAGCCTCGACGCAATTCCCAGAGACCGTAGGTTCGTCTCGGACGCGTGTTTGCCTCCTCCGCAGACCTCGCGCCGTTCTGCCTCCCCCAGGCAACAGTCGGAAGACGATAGGAGCGCCACCCCTACCAGACTGGCGGTGCCCAAGCCGTCGCTAACGCGACAGTACGCGGTAGACGAACACCTCACCGTGCCCGCGCAGCTCAGTAAACGTCGTCTGTCCTCGCCGGAGAACCGACGCGAGGGCTCGGACCTGTCGCACCGACGGTCCTCGGACGAGGGCAGGGTCCACTTCACGAAGCGCAAGCGCTACGTCTCGTCCGTGTCCCTACCGCGCTACCTCCAGGGCAGGCTGCGACAGCCGCCCAGGGACGAGCACGTTCGTCCGTCCGACACGCACATCCACCGGGCAAAGAGCACCGACGCGACCAGAGAGAGGTGGTCCAGCTTCAACAACCTGTGCGCTGGCGAGGAGGAGAACGTGTCGCAGGCCAGACCTCGCAGGGTGTTGCCGCAGCTGCCGTCTGGCGGGGGGGACAGGGAGCAGAGACGATACCTCTCGGTCGACAACCTGCGCAGGCACGATTCTCTCAACGACATGAGGCAGCGTTCGTCCACCGTCGGCTACCGGCCGGGCTCGCGCAATAGCCAGCTGGAGAGAGATAGATCGCACAACAGTGACTACGCGACAGATCAAAGCCGATCGCGTAGCAGGGAGTACCTAACGGACCGATCGCGTAACGGGGAGACAGATCAAAGCCGATCGCGTAGCAGGGAGTACCTGACGGACCGATCGCGTAACGGGGAGACAGATCAAAGCCGATCGCGTAGCAGGGAGTACCTGACGGAACGATCGCGTAACGGCGAGTACGAAACGGAGCGAGATCGACCGCGCAACAGGGAGTTCGAAGCGGCCCGAGAGAGACTGCGCAACAGCGAACACAGGAAGGACCGCACCAGGTCGACGTGTCCCGGCTGGGAACCGCGCGAACTGTTGCGCTCGAAGCTGCGCGAGGCAAAGAGCCTGAGTGACATTGCGGCCGCCGCCACCAAGGCCGGCCGGCTGCTCAAGCAGACGCTCAACGCGAGCAACCTCTCGCGTGACTCGGTCTACCACACGATACACGGCGGCATGAGTCTGGCGAGGGCGGGCTGCATCGCCGGCTGGGAGGGCCGGCTCGGAGACGCCGCGCTCGGCTCGTCGGAAGAGTCCATCTTCGAGGACAGCCGGTCGCACTTTGGGGACGGCTACGGGGAGGACGGCGAGGACATGTTCTACAGCCACCTGGTTCCCTCGGCGTCGCGCGACAACCAGACCACAACGTCGTCGGGCTCGGACGAACGCAGGCGGGAGCTCTCGCTCGAGATACGCGACCTCTACGAGAACTCTCGGCACTTCTACCGCAGGCACGTGATGCACCTGGACGCGATACGCGACCTGGAGCGCTACCTGGTCGGGGCGAGGCGCGAAGAGAAGAGACGAGCCCCGTCGGTAAGAGGGAGCGACCGGGCGATGCCGTGGGACGTTGGTTTCGGTGTCACGCTTGCGCACGTCCGCTTTCGATGCTTCCGATCCCTTCCCTGTCGAGTGGTACACGATAACGTTACTAACTCCTAGACGCACACACGCACGTAATGTTATCCTCGCTTTGTCTGGTTGCATGAGGCCGGGCTTGCGGCGATTGCTTTGGTGGAGGAAACGTGTCCCGATTGGCCTGGCCGCTTAATGGAGCCGCCCGTTAAAACGATTCACTTTAATGGTGGTCAGGTTCTTTGTTGCTTTTCTGTTTTCAGGAGTGTATTGTTGTCGTTTCACACGATTGTGCGCATCTATGTGTTCTTGATTCTTGTTGTGTTGACTTGAAACTCTAAATTTGTTTGTTTGTATTGTTTGTCTAGCCTCGTATTCAGTTATAAAACTGATGTAGTACAAAACAAGACATAAAAGCAAAACACATTTACGGTAATTATAATTGTGTGTGGGGCACTAAAGATACAGGTTTGAATCACAAACAAATATTGGTATTTTAGCGTCAAGGTGTTTGAACGATGAATCAGGACTAACTCACTGTGCCAACTGTGACAACCTTACCGGTTTATTGTTTTAACCCATTTCCACTGGTACTAAATTCAATCACACCCCACTTACACTGGCTCTGTGGTACATGAAGGTTAGCTACTTTCTTACGTATCTAACTCTTGAATAATATATTGGGATCTTGGGTAATAATACAGGATGAAGAATTTTTTTATCTTGTCTTCTGTGCTACATTTATATTTTGTTTGTTTGCTATTATTATTATTATTATTATTATTATTATTAGAGATGAGCCTATTCCACATTTGGACAATATCGATACTGGTTCGTGTACCAAACGAGCTTGCATAGTGACTACCTACTAAACTTAATGACTAAATGACAACTGAAATAAAATAATAACATTAAAATCAGAATAACAATACATAAAGTAATATCGGCTTAAGTTTGTGTAAGTGCATGTCGGTGCAAAAAATATAATTTCAACATGGAATAATGGTTTAAATTTAGAAATTTAAATACTGTATAACTAACCCAGTAAACTGATGTTTGTAAGGAAAGACTTTTAGTACTAACTCTGGTCTCGTTGATGCGTTGCAATGTTGGTGACGATGATGCAAGAGATAAATGCTCGGCAGCCACACTAGGGGCTTGGGACTAGTTACCAAGTCACACGTTTCTTGCGTAACGGCGAATGTTTTAGTACCAAATTGTGTCACTGCTTGTTTTCTATTGATAAGTCAATACATAATAGTAACCCTGGTGCTTCCTGTCCCAAATACGTGGTGCAATGGGTCGTTACTTGTTAAACATCATTTGTAACGAGTTATGTTTAGAATCAGACTGTTGGTATAACTCTTTTGCGTGTGAATTCTTCTCACCAGCAATGTGTCTGTAACATGCTGTTTGAAAACAATGCCAAGTTTAAATATGCCTAAATGAAATAATTATCAATTTTCCTACCTACCAAAATTAATGTTGAGTTTACAGTGCACAAGTACAGTTGTCATAGTTTAGAGCATCAGTTTTGTAAAGTACGTGTGCACTATCTGTTCGGGTGTCGGTTTCTATCGAAACACATCGTGTAAATTTTTATAATTTAACCGTTTTTATTCAAATCTACGCTAATTGTTTAAAAAATAAAATAAAAATACGTTACCGTGCTGCTTTCTGGATTTTATAAAACGAAATTAGTAATAAATAAAAAAAATAAAAAAAATAAAAATTCCTGTCGAGCGGGGTTGGTAACTGTGTGTGCGTGTGGTGGCAGGAGTGCGAGTCTGAGGAGGAGGTGGCGCACCTGGAGGCTTCCGATGAGGAGTTCCGAGCGCTGTTGCGTCGCCACCAGTCAGAGTTGGAGCAGATGCGGAGGCGACACCAGGACGAGCTGATCGCCTTCAGGCAGAAGCGATCGCTGCCCGGCGGTGAGTTGCCCGGCCTTACCATCGTGTTATCTTAACTAGTGTCAGTCTTGACAGTTTGCACAATAGAACAGATTCATTGTTATTAATTAATAGGGCACTAGCAACACCAAAAGACAACAATGAAACAAATGAATTGATTCGATGGACAAACAACAAGCTGTCAAAAAATAATTTCATCTGATTTTGGAAAACAAAACAAACACAAATACAAAACTTTCACTTAGTCGTTGTCTATCATTAAAAGTTTTTAATGGCGAGCAGTTACTATTGCTACACTTGTTTGTATTTCTATGGTTGCAATTTTATTATTTTGACAGCTTGTTGTTTGTCCATCAGTTCAATTCATTTGTTCCATTGTTGTGTTTCGGTGTTGCTAGTGCCCTATAAGGTAATTAAATTATACGACTTGATATATTTATGTGTTTATTTGCAACATGTGTCTGTGTGTTTAGCTTCCTCCCCCCGCGTGCCGGGGGCCAGCCTAGAGGACTACTACAACTACCACACGGCCCCCCAGTCCCCCACGGTCCCCCACACCAGCGACGCCCCCCGGACCCTCACGGCGGAGGAGATGGCTCGCCTGCCCCACCACTGCAAGCTGCCCCCGCAGGGCTCCGCCTCCGAGGGGGCGTGCCCCCCGACCGCGGGGGACTTCCTCAACTATGCCGGGGGCCTGCCGGGCTTCCGGAGGATGAACTCTGCGTCCGGGACCGTGTTCCCGTATCCGGGCTCGAGTCCGGGCAGTCCGGGGAGCTACTACCTCCAGGCGGCGCCCACCCCCCTCCTACAGGCGGGTATGAGGGTGGCGCAGTCGGGTCACCTCCCCCTCAACCCCGAGCCCGAGTCCAGTCTGGAGGAAGCCCCATCCCAGCTGATGACCTCCCACGATCGGTATAGCGATCGATAGCTATTTTATATTGATTATTAATTTAAATCTGCAATATTTGCAATATTTTAACACAAGAAAAATTGTAAAGTTTAAGCGACTGGAGTTCGGTGTGTATGTGTGTGACTCGACTACGTGTCGAGTTACGACGTTGCCTTGTGCGTAGTAGAGCGCTGGTCATACATATATATATATGTAGACAGTCTTCTGCCAAATTTCGTTTGTTTGTATCGTGCGTCGCGAGGCCAGTCTACGAGCGATGTGGCAGAGATGGCGCCAAACTACGCGAATGAGCCGAGCTTTCTTGGTAAACGAAATTCAAAATTAGAATTTAGTATATTATATATTACATGAATATCGAAAAGGGACGCCGACAATGTATTTATGATGCCTGTATGTCCGTTTCACGGGCAACGCTTTCTTGGCAAACGGTAATAATATTGGTTTACGTATCGAAAGAGCTTGGTTTGCAGTAGGTCTACAGGTGACAGTATACTGACTATACTCAGTTTCATTTAGCCAATGCTTTCAAGTCAATTGTGTTTGGTATTATGATAGTGTACATGCGATCGAAGCTAAACGTATAGTCATTAGGCTAGTATGTTATCGTAATATATTACTACGAGATAAATTGCTACGTTAGCAGATTTAGGTAGGAAGCAGAAGGCTATATTATAAGATGTGTTACGGTAACCGATCACGGAGATTACGTACTATTTAGTTCTGCCGGTCGTCGTTATTTTTAGCACGTAAATTACGTTAATTTCAGTACTACTACTACTACTACTACGCGGACACTTTTGTGAGACGAGAATTGAAGGCGTGATAGCCGAACAATGCGGTGCTGAATTTCACAAGGAAAATGCTGGCCAAATTAATTGATAACGATACTAATCTGTAAAGAGAAACGAAAGGGAGAGAGATAACGTAAACGTGAGACGAAGGTAAGGTAAGAAGGTTCAGTGTAGAGAGAGAAGCAGTGTGATTCTCTAAAGTTGAAAATTGTAAGACTGACAATATTGCTAAGGGAAATTCGAATAATAATAATAATAATAATGTAATTAGAAATTGAATAATATGGTTTATCCATGCCATTATAATGAATTTGATGTCGATATTGTTTTTGTAAAATAACGATTAAAATTTTTGTTGTTGGATTATGTATTTTTCTGTTTTTAATTTTATATGGGAAGGAGCGGGTATTACGGCAAGGCGTTTTCTTCACGAGGTGCTCCGTGTTTCTCCGTCAGTCGTTCGACTGTGTTTACCGACACCAACACCAAATAAGGTTGTTGAACGAGGTATAAAATTGTCGTTATGGATCCGATGATAAAAAATATTTATTTAAATGCTAAATAAGTCTTAAAGAATATTAATATTTAAATTGATATAGTAGATACAGTGTGAAGTATGTTTGAACTTGTTATTTAATTTACTTTTTTGGAGCATAATTTGGAATGATTTATGCGGTTTACTCTTGCGTTTGAATAACACGTGGGACGCCCCTGTGTGATGGATAGTTGGACGAGCCCCTGCCAGGGAATCTAGAAGAGCTCGCTCTCTTTAACACTAATGACTTGCGACGTTCTCCCTTGGGAGGGGTATCGTATTAATACTAACGGTGTCTTGGTCATGTACCGGCTTTAACTTCTTCCATTTCAAAGAGTTTAAATCGAAGAGATGACCGCTCCAAAGCCCAAAGGCTCGTTCAGACTTGACTAAGGTACTACTAACTTAAATGTACAACATGATGTTCAGCGTAAGGAATACTGCGGTGGCATTAACATCAACTTGCTGTAAAGTCTAAAGGAATGACAAAAGTTTTGAAGGTTCAGTTAGTAAACTGACGACAATTAGTAGCTTACGCTTAGGTTATTATCTTTAACGTCTAGGTCACCTTCAACTATTTGAGACATTGAAGTATCCAATTATTCACATCTTAACTTATCGCTCTAATTTATTTATTTTCGCCGTTCTACTCGTGTAGATACGACGAACGATCTGTCGGAGACTAAGTCAACGTACACCATAGGTTTCGTGAAGAGGACGTCTTGCCGAGAAACGAATATGTATACGATCGAATGGTACAATTATGTAAAACGAAAGGTCTTGTGGCTTATCATTAAATTAGATCCTGTTTTGTTTTTATCACATAGATCATATTTATGAAGTTGTAAGATGCAATTCTGAAACCAATCGTACTGTGTAAAGAAGCCTATATACAATTACATTATTATTTAAAGATATGAAGTGACTTGTTGTTATTCTGTGTGCTGCTTTTATCCTCGTCGTCAAATGATGCCGTTCCTGCCAGTAGTCCTTACCTTTTACAGGTGAATGGAAAAATAATATTTAAATGCGAACAAAAAATGTGTTCTGTAAATGTAGACAACATGTGCAACCTAAAGTGCTGGGTTAGATATAAAATGTTAGTGCCTGATGGATGTAGCTAATTTGGTTAGGGGTTGGAATTGGAATTTGAGGGAGGCATGAAGAGATTTAACGTGAAGACATACGAAGCTCAGAACGTGAACAAGCGAGTGACTGATTAAACATGTCAGCTGGCAGCCATGTTGTATAAGTACAGTTCTTTCTGGCCGGCAAAGAAGAAGAAGTACGCCGGTGAGTACGACATTCAGATTCTCTTAAGACTCTCATCGAGAGAAGCTAAGTATCTTTAAGGTGGATGCATTCAATTGAATGTAGCCTATGTACCAAATGTTGGCTACGCGTGTGCCAAGCTTTTATGACCATCGTCGTGAAGCGTTCCTCACAGAAATATCCACTTGTCTTGGTTATTTGTAGGGTTGCCATAAGTTGTGGTGGTAAAAAGAGGACATTTTAATAAAGAGTGGTATACTCAGGGTTGGATGCATATAGTCACTATATGCATCGAACTCTGAGTATACCACTCCACCCTGACCCACTATAAGTGGGTCAGGGTGGGGTGAAACCCATAAAAGGTGTACAGGCTTATGTAGATAAGCTTGTAGTGGGCTAGTGAGAGAAATGTGTTTTCGTAGCCTGAGGTGATCGCAGCTCGCAGTGAAACCAATAATAGGTGTGAAGCCTGGTGTAGATAAGCTTGTATGGGCTTGTGAGAGAAATGTGTTTTCGTAGCCTGAGGTGATCCCAGCTCGCAGTGAAACTCATAATAGGTGTAAAGCCTGGTGTAGATAAGCTTGTAGGGCTCGCAGTGAAACCCATAATAGGTGTAAAGCCTGGTGTAGATAAGCTTGTAGTGGGGCTAGTGAGAGAAATGAGTTTTCGTAGCCTGAGGTGATAGCAACTCGCAGTGAAATCAGAAATGTGTTCTCGTAGCTTGAGGTGATCGCAGCTCGCAGTGAAACCCATAATAGGTGTAAAGCCTGGTGTAGATAAGCTTGATCCTACAATCCATTATCTGTGCTCCTATATAGGCCTACATGTTTTAAAATTATAAGAATCGTTTTTGTAGGTAGGCCTAGTGGGGGGGGGGGGGGGGGTTAAGCCCCAAAATTCCCTTCGGTACCACTGAAAATAATGATACCATTTATACTTAAAGCAGTGTTGTAAGGGACCTGGGCCCTAAATGCGACTAATCGAATGGTGAACATGACACCTGCATTTTTCGTGAAAAAGACGCGATCCGGCCAAAGTGAAACCAAAAACCCGGACATTTCATGCTTTTATTAAAAAGCCGCCCGAACGCATGAAGAGCATACGAAAAAGAGGACATGTCCGGGTTTAACCGGAAAAATGGCAACCCTAGTTATTTGCCACTTGTCACCCACTTTCTATTCAACCCGTTGAACTTTGTAGGTTGTAGATTTTGTACGTACTTTACAGTGACCAGGAAAGGCAAAGAAAGAAACAATAGCCCAAGAACATTTCATAATATATTTATTTTGAGTATAAATTCATTCAGGCAATAATATACAAATAAGTAACCACAAGAAAAATGGAAACCGTACATTGTTTTCAATTTTATCATTTGTCATTATTAAAGGGAGATGTCAATGGCTGCGCAAAGGATTGAGAAGGACAGCCGATCCACAGCTGAACTCGAGTAAAACTGTGGGTTGCTAATAGCTGTTTAGTTTCCTATCCAGCGGTGCGATTCTGAATGGACGACGATACGTTTAACACACCTTTCTGTCGTTACAAAAGGCGAATGCAAGGCGGTGATTGGTTCATGTGTTTCTCTTAACGACAGAAAGCTGCGTTAAACTTAACGTCGCCCATTCAGAATTGCACTGCTGTTCACATTTGAGAACAATTAAGGGTTTTTATGTGTGCATATTTTCTGTTGCAATTTTTTTTTTTGCAGTTATGAGGTTGTTTCACACAAGGCAATAAAATAGTGCATTAGTGAAGTATACTCATCCATTTTACAATTAGTATTAGTATTGTGGTTTATTTATCATGCACAGTTCCAAATACATTAGAAAAAAAGCTTTCAAAGCTTGGAAGGCCACAAATGACACATGGTATTAGTTTATGTATAGGTATCTTCATTGTTTTAATTCCCAGACCCAAGGAAACTTCAATTAGGCAAAAGTGCATAGTTTGATGATGGTGCGAACTGCAAACGTCTGGACGTACAAGCGATGTGGAAGTCTCAAATCTGTACGGGGGCTTAGATTTGTTTCTTTAAAAATTGGTCCATTTTGTTTGGAGATTCTGAAACGAAACAAAACGTACATGAGTGCGGGCATTCAGAACTTCAGTATTAACAGTCGCAGGGTGTCTACGGCCACAAGGCATTGTATAAACTAGGATGTTCACGTTGGCCACAGTGCTACACGATGCTAGCTGATACGATGAGTAAAATATAAGATAGCGGCAGAAACTGGCTATATCTTTCATTGTGGTTTTGAATATCGTCATGATATCAAAAACCAAGTAACATGATGAAAGGGTGTGGAAATAGTGCATTTAAAATGTGTCGCCACCCTGCTTGATACATTTTTCGTGCCTTATCCTATCTTCTTCCAATTATTGGTTATGTCAATTGTTGAACTAAAAAATGCACTCGAACTAGGCCTATCCTAGGTAGGACCCAGGAAGAAACAGCTTTAAAGAATAAACTAGCCAGGGCCTAGGCCTACACAAGGACATTTGGTTCCTCCCTGCTGGGGGCAAATAACAGAGCCAAAGCCTTTTCTTACCCTCGTGTGTTGACAATGACTATTTAAGCCTTGCATTACAACGATTCAAAAGTTTGTCTTCTTGCATAGCAGCCCAAACAAGCACAAATTCCGACGAGTGAGACCCCTAACCCCAAAACCAGGGCGAGAAAATCTCCGAAATCAAAGCCACTCGATGCACTTGCGACATGGAAGAAACTTAGAAATACAAAGAGTAGATATTTCCACATCTTAAGGCTATTTTCGAGGAATTAACTTGTTTGCAATAACAAATAACGTTTCGGTACCACTTTCTGCAAAAATAAACCTGACACATGTGACAGTGACAGCAGTTGACCTTGTAAATCAGTAATACCACACCACTCATTAACAAATCTCAATAAACAATGTTGTTGTTGTTGTTGTTGTTGTTGTTGCTTTCACCCGCTGTTGATCACTGTGGACCGGTGGCAGGTTTCCATTCCTCTTCATCCTTCCATTCCTCTTTTCTTCCTTCTCTCCTTCCACTTCCTTAGCTCCGTCCCCTTCCTCTTCCTATTTCTCCTCGGAATTTGCCTTCATTTCTTCATCTTCTCCTCTCCTCCTCTCACCTCCTCTTCCCATTTTGCCTTCAGCCTTTCCATAAAACCCTTAGCCTTCTCCTGGCTCACTACCTCCTCACCCAGACCATTCCAATCCACAACCGTCCTGCCCAGGAAGGAAAACTTCCCGAGGTCCGTCCTCCAGGTCCTTCTTTCCAGTTTCCACGTATTATCCCCCCGGCCCATGTATGCCGCAGGTGCAGTGCTTCTATGCAGCTCCCCCCATCCCTCCATATTTCTTGTCACCTTAAACATCTTCCCCAGCCTGTCCCTTGCTCTCCTATCCTCCAGGTTTTCCCACCCCAGTTCCTTCACCATTTCTGTCACACTCTCATAAACCCTTTCCTTTCCTCCTTCACCCACTTCAACCTCCTCCCATCTCTTTCCCCTCCCAAGTACTTTCCTTGCCGCTTTCCTCTGCACACCCTCCAACACCTCCCTATCCTTACTTTTATACGGGTCCCAGACCGCCGCCGCATACTCTAACCCAGGCCTAACCAGTGTCTTATAGGCATGATCCCTTAAATCCTTTCCCGCCCCCTTCAGCACTCTCATCACAAAATGTAGATTTCTTATCCCTTTCTTCACCATTCTTTCCACATGCCCTCCCCAATCCAATGTATCCTCTAGCCACACTCCTAGGTACTTTATTTCCACCACCTTCTCCAGCCTCTGTCCTTGCAACACGTAACCCTCATTGATCCCTCCTTGCGTTCTCCTCCTAGTAAACCTAATCCACTTGCACTTCCCCGCATTTAGCCTCATCTTATTTCTATCCACCCAATCGCCCAGTCCCTCCATGTCCTCCCCCATCAGCAATTCATCCTCCTTTCCCCTTATCTCCCGATAGATCACGCAATCATCCGCGAACAATCTAACTTTCGCCTTCATACCTTCCGCCAGGTCATTCACGTAGATTGCAAATAATAGGGGCCCCAGTACACTGCCCTGGGGCACTCCCGAGGTTACATCTATCTCCCCTGACAACACCTCCCCAACCCTTACCCTTTGTGTTCTCCCCTTCAGAAAATCCCCTATCCATCTTACTACCCCTCCATCATCCACCACCCCTCCCACCTTCCCTAACAGCCTTTTGTGCGGCACCTTGTCGAACGCCTTCTCAAAGTCTATGAACACAGCATCCACTTCCCCTCCCCTATCCAATACCTCCGCTATGTCCCCTGTCATTCCCAATAGTTGAGTCTCGCACGAGTAACCCTTCCTAAAACCATGCTGCGCCTCGGCCATCCATCCCTTCTCCTTTATCACCTCCTTCACAAAGTCACCCACTACCCTCTCCATTATTTTTGACCCCACTGATGTCAGAGAGACTGGTCGGTAGTTAGTCATTTTACCCCTCTCCCCCCCCTTGTGTATCGGTATTACCACCGCCTCCTTCCAATCCATCGGAACCATTCCCTCGTGTAGAGATACCCTGATGATCTCCGTCATATACCGTGCCGATTCCCCCATTGCTAATTTGAGAAAGTCACCCGTCATTTCATCATTACCAGGAGCCTTCCCATTTTTCAGTCCCGCTATCACCCTTGCCACTCTATTCACACTGACCACCATAGGTTTACTCCCCCTTCCCTTCCTCCTCACCCCGTCTTCCTCCTCATCCTCATCCTGAAAAACCCCTGCATAGTATTGGTTTAGCCCTTCAGCCTTCTCCACATTATCCACCAATAACTCTCCTACCCCATTCTCCAGCGTTGGCAACGAGCCCCCTTTTCCCTTCTTCCCTCTCACATAACCGAACATCCTATTCCAACTTCCTTGTTTATCCCCCTCTTTCATCAGACCAGTCATATATACCTCCCAACTCCTCTTCTTCACCTCATTTAGTTCTTTCTCAATCCTTTTTGCCTCATCCCTGTCCATTATATCCCTTGTTCGTCTATATCTACCATAGGCTTGCCTTCCCCTCCTCTTTAATTTCCTTATCTTCATATTATAATATGGAGGGTCCTGTTTTTTTGCCATTTGCTTCCCTGGTACCCACCTACCCCTTACTTCCAAACATATGTCCACAAAACCCCTCCACAGTTGATTTGCCCCCTGATTTCCCCCCCTCCATCCCTCATAGCAATCCCTCAAATCCCTCCCGATCCCCTCCCTATCTGCCCTATTGTACAACCATTTCATCTTTTTCCCTTCCTCCTCCGCATGCATTTTTCTCCCCCTTCCTTCCAAGGTCGCTATCACTATCCTATGATCGCTAATGCCTTCTTCCACTTTACAATCAATCCATCCCTCCTCCCTCCTTACCAGCATGACGTCCAACAGATTTCCCCCATTCGCATTATCCCTGGTGTGCCCCCTCACAATCTGCACTAATCCCTGATTTATAATTTCCCTCACCAGACCCTGCTTTACCCCTCCTCTATCCTCAGATCCACCTTCCCAGTCTATCCCCGGCAGATTTAGGTCACCCGCCACTACAATTTTCCCCTCCCCCTTTACTCTTTCCCTTAATCTCCTTAGGGTCTCTGTCTCCCCATTATCTACTGGTCTATATACCGCGACCACCTCTGTTACAATTTCCCCCATGTTTACCTTCACCCCCATCATCTCGCAATCATCCTCCCTCCACACTATCCTTCCCCTCATCTCCTTCCTACATCCAATCATTATCCCTCCCCCTCTCCTTTCCCTATCCCTCCTAAATATGCTGTATTTCTTATGCCCTATTTCCTCATCCGTTATCCCTTCCTCTAGCCATGTCTCCGTTGCAATAATAATATCCGGCTGTTTCAGCTCCACCATAGACCAGAAGGGTACTAGTTTATTCCTCAGACTCTGACAATTTACCAGTAGTACCCTTAGTTCATCATCCCCCCCCTCCGTATCCTTTTTCCCACCCCCCACCCCCTTCTTCCCACCCCCCACATCCTTCCTCCCTCCCCCCTTCTCATCCCTACTCCCTTCCCCTCTTACATCCCTAGCCATATCTCTACTCCTACTTCCCCATCCTTCCACTCCCCCCTCAGGCTCCCTCCCCATCCCTTCCCTACTCCCTTCCCCTCTTACATCCCTAGCCATATCTCTACTCCTACTTCCCCATCCTTCCACTCCCCCCTCAGGCTCCCTCATCCTACCCTCCTTTCCTACCATACTCCTCTCCCTACCCACACCTCTATCCCTACCTTGTCGCCCCTCATACCTCCTCTCCCCCCTTACCTTCCTCACCTCTCTTCAAATCTCACTCCTCCCTACTATCTTCCCCTTTCCCACGTCCTGTATTACTTTAACCAGGAGTTCCCCCAACTTTGCATCTCCTTCCCTGTTCAGATGTAGCCCCCCCCATGTACATTTTCTGTACTAAATGTGTTTTTATATGTTCGACATTTATTAAGAGGGAATTTTAATGTTATTCTTCGATTATTTAATGTGTGAAATAATATAAAATAAGAATTCTGCATTTGAATTGTATAACGAGAAGTTGCGAATTGCTACCATTGGTACAATTGTATCCATAACGAATGTGCTGCTATCTATTTCAAAATAATCGCGTTTCTCTCGTCTGTCAATTGTCAGCTGTAATCATGGCTTCGCTGGATTCAGAAACCGAAGACAGTTCTTGTAATTTGTCAAAAAGTCCCAATTTTTCAGGCATTGAGTTCGATAAACTGAAGGCGCAGAATACAAAAGATGTGCCGCTAAATACCGCTTGGACATTTTGGCTCGATAAGTGAGTAAATACTGATTTATTTGATTATCTAACAGAATGTCAAACACATTTGGAAAGATCACCATTTTGACGTAAAAGAAGGTTATCGAAGGTCAAGAGCACTATCTTGAGCTAATTTTATCGTTGCTAAATAAACTTCTTCATTGGAGAATTACTTCTAATGGCAACAGTTTTGGGTACGGAGTCAATGACCTCTCGTTGTTTTCTTTCAGAGCTATTCCCGGAACGACTGCAGCCGAATACGAAGCCAGTTTAAAGAATGTTTACACCGTTGACACCGTCCAAAGTTTCTGGTCTGTTTATCATAACATACCTGCGGCTGCTGAGCTTAAGGTAAAGTTATAAAGTCACCCTAAAGCAGCACGCTTTACCTTACATGTAGACTGACCTTCAACTACTAGACCTGGGTAAACACAAGTAAATACTCTTTGTGCTGCCAGTCAACTTACAATGTCAACTTAGTGTTTAGTAAGTGATGTAATCTAGAGATTCTATTGTGTACACAATTCCACAGACGCTGAGATTAAATGCATTGTGCCTCGCAATGTGTGTACATCCAAATTGTGTACACCTGCACAATCTTTATTCACTGCGTTATTAGTATTTGAGTTGTGTAGATTCAAATAAGACTAGACTTCTCAGAGTGGATGCCCACAGCCACATGCAATCATGCAATGCTTGGATTGTCGTATGTCAACCTCACCAATTTGTGTGTCACTAGGTTCGGTACAGCTATCACTTGATGCGGGGCACCAGACGTCCAGTGTGGGAGGAGCCATGTAACCAGCGAGGGGGAACCTGGAGATTGAAGTGCCCCAAGAGGGATACTGTAAGTGTTGCACCGTGGGCTACTTGTCAGCTAATTGGCCACGGTGATAGTAACTAGTATTTTCGGCAGCATTGTTTTCTCGCTCTATTTGGCATTGTCTGGTGAAACGCGGTTCCAGCGTTCCAGGTTCGAATCTTGTGAATCGTGTGGCATTTTTATCATCCACTCGTCATCTCGATTGAAGCGTAATTGCCAAAACGTTAGACCTGAAGCCCAAATATTACTAGGCATGTCTTAAATCAAATGTCACCAGTAGACGCTCGTTATGAGTAGACTCTTAGGTCACTTACCTGGTATCTTTGAAATAAAAATGATGAAATATAAAATATCTATGGTCTGCTTTAGAGTATTATTGGAAGAAGTGCATGGAAACCAAGCTAACGACAAAGGGATCGCACAAAACAGGTCGATAAAACTCGCATTTAACCGACTCCCTGTTTGGGTTGTGGTTTTTCAACCTGGAAACTCGCCCCGAATGCATCGGTCGCGCATGTAACGACTAACGCGTGTGTGTGTCGGCACAGAACCGCGTGTGGAAGGAACTCCTGCTGGCGGCGATCGGCGAGCAGCTGTCCGAGTGTCTGGCCGACGGCGACGAGATCTGCGGCGTGACGGTGTCGGTCCGAGAGCGCGACGACCTCGTCCAGGTGTGGAACAGCGTCGCGACGTCGGCGCCCGACGCCAGCGTGGTCGCGCACGTCAAGAAGCTCCTGCCCGACGTCGTGTTCACGGCGCAGTTCTACAAGCGTGAGTCTCTGTCTTGTGTGTGTCGCTCGCTCGCTCTCGCGCCGGATTCACAATTAGGTGTGTCGCTCGACTCTATAGGGAGCTGGCGATAACGTCATTTCCGGTATCGCACGGTAGCCATACTGAGGTACTCTGTAAACATTTGTTTACGTTCTTCCGACACTGCATTGTTGCAATATTGCAGATGTCCTTTGACTGACACAACAACTGTTTTCAAACAAAGGTTCCGTATTATGACTGAAAACAAAATAAGAACGCGTAAACTCTGTTTGAAGACAATCATATGTATGTGTTATCATTTTCTTGAACTTTTACCTGCACACATCAATCTATACGGCTTGAAACTGTGATATTTCCTGGATAACCTATGTGTCTTCTATTGACAGTAACAAATGTAAACAAGCAATGTGTACCTCATAATGGCCGCCACGTGACGTCTATTGAAAGGTACCTATTGGAGATTGGCTTGTTCACTGCTGCTTTCTTTCGCTCGTTGCGCTAACGGGGAGCTGGGTTGGGAGACATTAGAGGAGAGGAGAAGGAGTGATTGGATGTGTAATCTATACAAAGCAGTTAGAGGGAAAAGAGGGTGGGGGGGAAACCCGTAGCAGATTGCAAGAAGAGGTATGGCCTACAGAGCGAGGGGGGATCATAAATGGAAGTTTCAGCGACAGGTGGTAAAGTGATCTGGGTAGGTTTGGATTTGTTGAAAGAACATTTAGGGAATGGAATGAGTTACCCGAGGAGGTTTTTGAGTGTGAATCAGTAAGGGAATTTAGAAATAGAATGAGGGATATGAAGTGATGAGGGTGGGAGGGAGGGAGGTTGGGACAGGTTGCCATTGGGTAGTTATGGCCCATGAGCAGCCTTGAAGTATTTAACATTAACATTAACGTACTAGTTCCCTTAAGGTGACCATACGTCCCGGATTTCCCGGGACAGTCCCGTTTTTTTACACTCTGTCCCGGCGTCCCGGAGACTTTTTGAAAAGCAATTACATGTCCCGGAATTGTGATACACGTTTCTAATGTCCCGGAAATTATCAAATGCAATAAATTATCAATTTAATACAGGCTATGTATTAAACTTCTTCAGGCTATGTTTCATAAATATTAATTTCGTAATTTTAACACTTATGTTTTAATAAACAATCTAATGAAACTATCCCATTATTTAGTAGTTAGTCTGAAGCCCAGAACTCATTTTAAAACGCTTAAAACCACATAAAAAACACACTTTTTAAAAAAATTGCCTGCAGCGCTGTTGTGGGGGGCTTCCCCCCCACACCCCCCATTGTCGCCGAAAGTTGTGTTTGTCCCGGAATTTTGATTTGTAAATATGGCCACCTTAAGTTCCCTACTCGTTGAGGTGTCGTGGCCGCTCACAGCTCTCCGTCAATGTAAAAAATATTCAGGGGAACAGAGTCCTAGAAAGTTTTTGAAACGATCTAGGACAAAAAAAAATTGCTCTAGTTTTGTTTTACTATATCCTGACTTTTTTTTTTGCTCGAGCGGGCAGAGTGCAGTGGCGCGCTCTGCCTCGAGCTTTGCGTGAACAAGCCAATTGGCACAAAAGTAATGAATAGTGACAACGTAAGAGAAAACTGCCTTAAAATAGAACGTTGTTTCTTGGTTGCAAAACTAACAGCATGCATACCTGGTAAAGTAATGAATAGTGACGGCGCAAGAGGAAAACCGCCGCAAAATAGAACGATGTTGCTTGGACGCAAAACTAACAGCATGCATCTAGGCAACCATGAGGAAAATGGGATAGGCCTAGTACCCCAATAACGCATGATTGCTTGCTTGCTATGCCAAAATACAGGCATATCAGAAGAAAACATTCCTGTAAGTATCATGTTCTTAATTACACAATCTCCTTTTGGGGTCAAACAGTTTATGGTAATTATTTTCATTTGTTATAACTCAAACCCTCTGTACTGTGTTTATACCTTAAGGATATTAACCAACCCCTCCTATCTCTCTTCTTCTCTTCTCTCATGCCCACATTGACACATTTATGTCATCATGCGTCTCGCCAACCAATAGACACAAGCCTCCTGCTCCTTCCTGTACAGCCCTCCTGGCATCTATCTCTCGGTCGATCAAATGCATGAACTACATTTGCAAACGGCAATTTGCTCACAACTGTAACGTCTTCCTTTCAGCTCACCAGACCCACCTCGCCTACGAAGGGGACAAGTCCAAGTTCATGTGATCGTGATCGGCATAGGCATAATATACGACCACAATATATTATATTTTCTACGAGAATCTACCCTTTTAACCAACTTAGATTATTCGTAAGGGGTGTCGGCTCAATTGACTGTGTGGAACGTGGCCCGCGTCCCTCCGATACAAGTACGTCCGGCTAACTCGGCATTCTAGCACAGACAGCGTGGCACGGGTAATAATTAATTATACATGCAGTATACTGTATTTAATATATTGGAATACAATGTTTAACAGTGTGACTTTTAAAGAAGAGTCAACTGTTAAAAGTTTACTTCTTAAATAAAAGAAAGAAAAACAAAACGAAGAAATATTTTGGGCGAGCACGTTTGGTAAGCCTTGTGTAAACCAAATTCTTTTTTTTAAAACACAGTTGGATTGTGTTTCTTTGGCACAGTTAAAGTACGTACGTACAAGATAAAAGAACTGAGGTAAATCTTGGGCGTCGGTAGATGTTTACAGCTACTTGGCCCGCAGCGAATATTTCGATGCTGGTTAATTTTATAAACGTCAATGAAGCATAAACTTGTAAAATAGGATAGGAATATTGGTGCAGGGGGGAGGGGGCAATATGCCCTCTTTGATATATGAAATTATTTTAAACTATGGCGAGCTCATACTATTCTTTATGGATTGTGCAACATTAAATTGTGTACGGTACCAGATCAAGTTGATTGATAATGATTAATTGTTTATTAATTTACTGTTATTAGTTGTCTGTTTTGTAAAACGATCAAAGCTTTAATTACTTTTGGTGCATACATTATCTTGTTCCCCATAGGAGAGTAGATGACACAAGATGTATGTTAAATGTGTGCATCATAAGTTAGGACATTTACATGTTATCGTTTCCGTTGTGGGTCTGCTAGCTCTTTGACCCAATGTATGCAATGTCAGGAGTGGCCCCCTGTCTCCCCTCCCTCCCCAAAATCCGATTGGGATTGTGATGACGGTTCTTTCTTACCGACTTCTGTGTTGTTTATAAACTTGAAAGGTGAATTTTTTAAGCCAAGCATTATCGCAGGATAGAAGAAGATGGAGAGGCTTATCTTCAATGCCTGCCGACCCAACGGAGAGTTGGACGTGGCAACAGATGATGATGATGAAGCATTATCGTTTAGAATCCGGTTCGGCGAGTCGAAAGTCGGTACACCGCGACAACAAACAGCTGTATTAAAGCGTTTTAACATTCAATACTCTTTAACGAACTACTACCTCTTTACGTTTGGCCCGACGTGGTGTGTCAAGAAGCGGCCGCCCGATCGTTACGTAGCTAAGAATCAAAATAGGGGTTGTCGACGAAAATCATACCGGCAGTAGATTTCTGCTGTTATATAGTTGTAGCAGGCTGTGAGTTCAGTTTCAATTCGCTTTATGATAGAGTCCGCTTCGGATCGCTGCGATGTACCAACGAGGAGTAACTTGGGTCGATCTATCGTTGTGGTATCGGTCTATCGTGGTGTGTTTTGCCAGCCGATGATACCGTCGTCGTTTACCGCGCTAAGTTCTAATTCAATCCGTTCTTTGCCTGTGCCTCTCTCGAATCGATAGTTTAGCTGTACATTTCTCACTTGTGCGGCCAGTAGGCATAGTAGGTACCTGTTTATGTGAAGTTTAAAAACAAGCACTGCGCATATATAAGTGTAATCGTGTAACGTAGCATACGTTGAGGTCCTAGAAACTGTTTGTACGTTTAGAATAACCAGAGAAGTCCACGTAAATAAAAGTGAAAAATCGACGCCCGGTGTCAATTGTCCATTTTCATCAATTTTGTGAATTATTGAGCGCTCGGTAATAAGGAAAAACAATAATTTTCATGAATTTTGTAAATTATGAATGAATATTGTAAATCTCGGTGCGGTTGGGCTCGATCCTGGATTCGAGGAATGGACCTGAAAAACAAGGTTTGCTCTTCCCATGCAGATACCGATTGTTTTAATGGACTATAAACACTTTAAGTTCTAATACTTTACTAGGCATTATGTTTAATATCTGGAAGCTCGTTTACATACCACTCCACTTACCCAAACTTGAAATCAACAAGAGAGAAAAGCACTGAATCAAATAAAAATATTGTTGCTAGCTCAAGTTTAAAAGATGAATATGATAATATATGGGCTAGTTGTTGCTATCCAAATTGAAGAATAAATGTGCAAAACATAAATAATAGATATTAATTGATAAAGAAAAAGATTTTAGAAGAAAGTAAAGCTCACCTCCTTGTAAAACACATTAGGCAGTTGTTTTTAATCTTGATGTGTGGTCAACCTACAAACCGTTACGAGAACGGAAGGTAATTGGTAACAATCCCAATGCCCATCGTTAACGAGCGTATAGGTTAGCGCACAAATTGACCGAACCCAGTTGACATTCATCGTTGACGGTCGTTAAAGTTTGCATCCGCTCGTTTAGATGAGCTCAAAAAGTCGTGTCAGACCGCAAGAGTACGAGTCATCAAGTGACATCGGCCCGTGTAATGAAATCGTTTCCCAGTTTGTACACGCACGGTGATGTACGACATTCGTGGGACGCACCGTGCAATGTCGCATGGTACTTCAAAGGTGATAATCAATCTTGTAAAAATGGGTGAAAGTGTTCAATAGTAATAAGGATGTTAAATAAACGTAAGTTTTTTAAAAAGGAATTGTCACACCCCTTATTGTTAGTAATATGTATCATAATCTTCAGCTGCCAATGCACTAAGTCGTGTACATCAATGTACTATATTGCACTGTGTACTGTGTAGTTGTGGATACGTGTGTGCTATTTTATTGATGAATGTAAACATAAGAACTGTATGAATAAACTATTTTTAGTACATTTGTAATGTATTTTTGTCTATGTAGTGTTTGGAATTGCCTTTGTATACTTGTATCGATGTATGAAGCAATGTGCTTTCGTCCTAGCTGTGAAATTCTCAGAACGGACGGTGGCTTTCAGTAGAATTCACTGCCGCATATCCCAGTACCTGCTTGTTCCTGTCATATTGCATAAAGTGCACTAGCTGTGGTTGAAATTCGCCAAACAACTGCCAAAAGATACGCTGATAGTATCACTACAATACCAGAAGCAGAGAACCAGATGCAACTAGATGCATGGAATGAAACAAAACAACTGGAAATTTTGTCTCATTCCATGCAACGTATATATTTCTCCAGGGACAGGTGTTCTCACATTATCAGACAAGTTGTAGAGCTATGTGAAAACACCTGTTTCTGGGAAAAGAAATACGTAACGTTTTACAATGAGTAATAACAAAGTAATGAGTAATAAATAACTACGAGGTGTGATTCAAGTAGTAGTTTGAACCCAGTATAATCAAATTAACACCCAAAAATGCATTCGTTCGCGAATCGCTACTCGAAAACACAGACAGCAAGTACTTCCTCATACAAAGCCACAGGTTTTCCCCAACTGTTGAATGTTTGAGTTTCCCGCCAAGCCTAACCTCGAAATTCCTCTCTCGAGGTCAACGTACGTCACCGCAGCTGTCATTCATCTATCGATCTTAATCATTTTCTTGGAACTCCAAAAGGAAAACGTAAATAGACTAGACAAAAAGCCCTGACATGCACACTGACGTAGTGGGGGGGGGGGGGGCCCTCATGCGTGACTTGTGAATATCCAATGAGTGAGCTTGAATCCACACTGTGCCAGGAACCGTAATGACTGCTAGATCAAGAATCTCCGGTAAGAAATTCTAACCTGTTCCGTCGACGTCAAATTTAAAAATACTAACAGTGACGGACTTAACCCTTCTATACAGATAGAGGTGGAGGAAGCTAACGCACTCAGCAACAGATGTAAGTAGCCTGGCTTGTATTGATAGATATGTAGTCCTATTTATAAACTAGGCGTTGCTTAGTCATAGCCTAGGCCAAGGCCTAGCCCTCCTAGATCGTAAGGTTTGACCTCTGAGGTCTGTTTGTTTATCTTGTTGCTGACTTGTAGGCAGTTTAGTTTTGTAGACTAGACTACTCTAAAACAATCTCCACTTGTTATAGCTTTGAGGTTATCATTCTTTGGATTGAGTAGCGACGACAAAGAAATGACAAACAGGAACTCTGTTCCGTTGTCGTACCTCCGAGACGATGGTAACACGAATAGAGCGAACGAGAGGCCGTTCACTGGCCCGGAGATTGACGACATAGAGCCGGCAGATTCGGGGATTGACGATGGATTATTGCCGCCGCCAAGGAGACCGTCGTTGACGCCGTCCAATCCAAACTATCCACCGAGTCCGTCGGGTTTTCCTTCATTCAACCCGGAAATACCGATAAATACCGTGAGTTCCAATTACTAGGTTTCGGGCCTACGTTTGTCATTGAAGCAAAGTCTGAACTAGCCTGCCAGTGTGAAACATAGGTCTAATGCAACAACAACAATTGTTAGATATAGACCACAAGCTCGCTTATTTTAGTTCAATATCGATGCGAGGATAAACAGAAATGCATCAAGCAGGCCTGGAGTAGGGCCTAGTTGACCTGTGATTTTGGTTTAACTCATGTCGTAAATCGTAATCCCTTTAAAGTAAATACTTTAAATAGTAGGATATAATAGAATTTAGGTGTGTGTCGTTCAGAAACGTTTACTAAAAACTGGCTTCATTAACTCTTGGATTGGAGGACATTTCGTAGTTGCCCTTTTTTATGTATGTACCGCATACACGTGCGTCGGTCTATTATGTCTATCGTTCTAAGTGTCGCCTGATATTGTAGGAACCGGGAAGGAGAGTGGATGTCAACGTCTACCAACAAAAGAAGACGCTAGCGCAGGGCATGATGGATCTGGCCCTGTTGAGCGCAAACGCCAACCAACTTCGGTACGTCCTTGGAATGAGAGCCACCCATCCGTATTTCTACCCGAGCATCGTGTTCATCAGTCTCTCGTTGATCTTGCAGGTAAGCTATGAAGATGAATGAGCTACAATCCATTAATTCAAATAACAAAATCAAATTTCTCGACAATTCAAGGCTCTCCTAATCTAAAAGACATGTGTATATATATCTGTCTTAGCCTGTAGGCCCTATCTGTTTTAAATTTTTACACCTAAATGGAAGCCAAAATTTCTTTAAGAAAATTAGAGAACGCCACACTTGTAGTTTGCAAGGTAGGACCACGAAGTGTTCATTCGGCACGACTTAAACTTAACGCTCTCGTTCCTGTGTATGCAGTAATGTAGGTAATTGATTATGCGCACCACTGAAGGCCAACTACCATTAAGATTAGGCATAACAGATTTACATTGCATAATGTCAGGTCTACTTGCATGTTAATTAGGTGACTGCTATGCTTGGCCTTGGTATTTCAGCTGTTGTTGGCGGTTTCAGTGTTCCCATTTTGTGTACGTACATTGTGTCATTTTAAATAGTATTGATTATTTATTCTAAAGCAGAAAACTAGAATGTTGTTACCACTTTGAATAGAGACTTGAAGCTATAAAAAAATGTCTGTGACTGGGATTCGAGCCCAAGACCCCTGTTACCGGGCAAGCGACGGGCTGACCTGGGTTTGAGAGGCCTATTTAAACATTCTCTTTCTCCTAAAGTGTGTGTATGTCCAGCTGAAATGTTGAGCATAAAATTGTCTCTAATAGATGATTATTTCAACAGAATATAAAGCCTGTATTACACAGTCAAACTTTTTCATCCAACTCCTTGAATTCAAGGACAAAAGCGCATCAAAAACAGTCAGTATGTTGTCAAATACAACAATAAGAATTATTTATTGATGCGCTTTTGTCCTTGAATTCAAGAAGTTGGATGAAAAAGTTTGACCGTGTAAAGCCTGTATTACACAGTCAAACTTTTTCATCCAACTCCTTGAATTCAAGGACAAAAGCGCATCAAAAACAGTCAGTATGTAGTCAAATACAACAATAGGAATTATTTATTGATGCGCTTTTGTTCTTGAATTCAAGGAGTTGGATGAAAAAGTTTGACCGTGTAACACAGGCTTAATACATATTAAGAAATTCCAACAAAATTCGAATTTTTTGTCAGTTAAACTTTGATTGTATCTGTTTGTTGATAAGTATTTGTGTGTCTGTTACGTGTGCAGGTGGCGGTGGGCGTGGGGCTCATCATGAACAGCCGCTACAACATCAACAAGGACCAGGACTGGATTGTATCTGTTTGTTGATAAGTATTTGTGTGTCCGTTACGTGTGCAGGTGGCGGTGGGCGTGGGGCTCATCATGAACAGCCGCTACAACATCAACAAGGACCAGGACTGGATTGTATCTGTTTGTTGATAAGTATTTGTGTGTCCGTTACGTGTGCAGGTGGGCGTGGGGCTCATCATGAACAGCCGCTACAACATCAACAAGGACCAGGACTGGATTGTATCTGTTTGTTGATAAGTATTTGTGTGTCCGTTACGTGTGCAGGTGGCGGTGGGCGTGGGGCTCACCATGAACAGCCGCTACAACATCAACAAGGACCAGGACTGGATTGTATCTGTTTGTTGATAAGTATTTGTGTGTCCGTTACGTGTGCAGGTGGGCGTGGGGCTCATCATGAACAGCCGCTACAACATCAACAAGGACCAGGACTGGATTGTATCTGTTTGTTGATAAGTATTTGTGTGTCCGTTACGTGTGCAGGTGGCGGTGGGCTCATCATGAACAGCCGCTACAACATCAACAAGGACCAGGACTGGATTGTATCTGTTTGTTGATAAGTATTTGTGTGTCCGTTACGTGTGCAGGTGGCGGTGGGCGTGGGGCTCATCATGAACAGCCGCTACAACATCAACAAGGACCAGGACTGGATTGTATCTGTCTGTTGATAAGTATTTGTGTGTCCGTTACGTGTGCAGGTGGGCGTGGGGCTCATCATGAACAGCCGCTACAACATCAACAAGGACCAGGACTGGATTGTATCTGTTTGTTGATAAGTATTTGTGTGTCCGTTACGTGTGCAGGTGGCGGTGGGCGTGGGGCTCATCATGAACAGCCGCTACAACATCAACAAGGACCAGGACTGGATTGTATCTGTTTGTTGATAAGTATTTGTGTGTCCGTTACGTGTGCAGGTGGCGGTGGGCGTGGGGCTCATCATGAACAGCCGCTACAACATCAACAAGGACCAGGACTGGATTGTATCTGTTTGTTGATAAGTATTTGTGTGTCCGTTACGTGTGCAGGTGGCGGTGGGCGTGGGGCTCATCATGAACAGCCGCTACAACATCAACAAGGACCAGGACTGGATTGTATCTGTTTGTTGATAAGTATTTGTGTGTCCGTTACGTGTGCAGGTGGGCGTGGGGCTCATCATGAACAGCCGCTACAACATCAACAAGGACCAGGACTGGATTGTATCTGTTTGTTGATAAGTATTTGTGTGTCCGTTACGTGTGCAGGTGGCGGTGGGCGTGGGGCTCATCATGAACAGCCGCTACAACATCAACAAGGACCAGGACTGGATTGTATCTGTTTGTTGATAAGTATTTGTGTGTCCGTTACGTGTGCAGGTGGCGGTGGGCGTGGGGCTCATCATGAACAGCCGCTACAACATCAACAAGGACCAGGACTGGATTGTATCTGTTTGTTGATAAGTATTTGTGTGTCCGTTACGTGTGCAGGTGGCGGTGGGCGTGGGGCTCACCATGAACAGCCGCTACAACATCAACAAGGACCAGGACTGGATTGTATCTGTTTGTTGATAAGTATTTGTGTGTCCGTTACGTGTGCAGGTGGCGGTGGGCGTGGGGCTCATCATGAACAGCCGCTACAGCATCAACAAGGACCAGGACTGGATTGTATCTGTTTGTTGATAAGTATTTGTGTGTCCGTTACGTGTGCAGGTGGCGGTGGGCGTGGGGCTCACCATGAACAGCCGCTACAACATCAACAAGGACCAGGACTGGATTGTATCTGTTTGTTGATAAGTATTTGTGTGTCCGTTACGTGTGCAGGTGGGCGTGGGGCTCATCATGAACAGCCGCTACAACATCAACAAGGACCAGGACTGGATTGTATCTGTTTGTTGATAAGTATTTGTGTGTCCGTTACGTGTGCAGGTGGCGGTGGGCGTGGGGCTCATCATGAACAGCCGCTACAACATCAACAAGGACCAGGACTGGATTGTATCTGTTTGTTGATAAGTATTTGTGTGTCCGTTACGTGTGCAGGTGGCGGTGGGCGTGGGGCTCATCATGAACAGCCGCTACAACATCAACAAGGACCAGGACTGGATTGTATCTGTTTGTTGATAAGTATTTGTGTGTCCGTTACGTGTGCAGGTGGCGGTGGGCGTGGGGCTCATCATGAACAGCCGCTACAACATCAACAAGGACCAGGACTGGATTGTATCTGTTTGTTGATAAGTATTTGTGTGTCCGTTACGTGTGCAGGTGGGCGTGGGGCTCATCATGAACAGCCGCTACAACATCAACAAGGACCAGGACTGGATTGTATCTGTTTGTTGATAAGTATTTGTGTGTCCGTTACGTGTGCAGGTGCAGGTGGGCGTGGGGCTCATCATGAACAGCCGCTACAACATCAACAAGGACCAGGACTGGATTGTATCTGTTTGTTGATAAGTATTTGTGTGTCCGTTACGTGTGCAGGTGGCGGTGGGCGTGGGGCTCATCATGAACAGCCGCTACAACATCAACAAGGACCAGGACTGGATTGTATCTGTTTGTTGATAAGTATTTGTGTGTCCGTTACGTGTGCAGGTGGCGGTGGGCGGTGGGCTCATCATGAACAGCCGCTACAACATCAACAAGGACCAGGACTGGATTGTATCTGTTTGTTGATAAGTATCTGTGTGTCCGTTACGTGTGCAGGTGGCGGTGGGCGTGGGGCTCATCATGAACAGCCGCTACAACATCAACAAGGACCAGGACTGGATTGTATCTGTTTGTTGATAAGTATTTGTGTGTCCGTTACGTGTGCAGGTGGCGGTGGGCGTGGGGCTCATCATGAACAGCCGCTACAACATCAACAAGGACCAGGACTGGATTGTATCTGTTTGTTGATAAGTATTTGTGTGTCCGTTACGTGTGCAGGTGGCGGTGGGCGTGGGGCTCACCATGAACAGCCGCTACAACATCAACAAGGACCAGGACTGGATTGTATCTGTTTGTTGATAAGTATTTGTGTGTCCGTTACGTGTGCAGGTGGGCGTGGGGCTCATCATGAACAGCCGCTACAACATCAACAAGGACCAGGACTGGATTGTATCTGTTTGTTGATAAGTATTTGTGTGTCCGTTACGTGTGCAGGTGGCGGTGGGCGTGGGGCTCATCATGAACAGCCGCTACAACATCAACAAGGACCAGGACTGGATTGTATCTGTTTGTTGATAAGTATTTGTGTGTCCGTTACGTGTGCAGGTGGCGGTGGGCGTGGGGCTCATCATGAACAGCCGCTACAACATCAACAAGGACCAGGACTGGATTGTATCTGTTTGTTGATAAGTATTTGTGTGTCCGTTACGTGTGCAGGTGGCGTGGGGCTCATCATGAACAGCCGCTACAACATCAACAAGGACCAGGACTGGATTGTATCTGTTTGTTGATAAGTATTTGTGTGTCCGTTACGTGTGCAGGTGGCGGTGGGCGTGGGGCTCATCATGAACAGCCGCTACAACATCAACAAGGACCAGGACTGGATTGTATCTGTTTGTTGATAAGTATTTGTGTGTCCGTTACGTGTGCAGGTGGCGGTGGGCGTGGGGCTCATCATGAACAGCCGCTACAACATCAACAAGGACCAGGACTGGATTGTATCTGTTTGTTGATAAGTATTTGTGTGTCCGTTACGTGTGCAGGTGGCGGTGGGCGTGGGGCTCATCATGAACAGCCGCTACAACATCAACAAGGACCAGGACTGGATTGTATCTGTTTGTTGATAAGTATTTGTGTGTCCGTTACGTGTGCAGGTGGCGGTGGGCGTGGGGCTCATCATGAACAGCCGCTACAACATCAACAAGGACCAGGACTGGATTGTATCTGTTTGTTGATAAGTATTTGTGTGTCCGTTACGTGTGCAGGTGGCGGTGGGCGTGGGGCTCATCATCAACAGCCGCTACAACATCAACAAGGACCAGGACTGGATTGTATCTGTTTGTTGATAAGTATTTGTGTGTCCGTTACGTGTGCAGGTGGGCGTGGGGCTCATCATGAACAGCCGCTACAACATCAACAAGGACCAGGACTGGATTGTATCTGTTTGTTGATAAGTATTTGTGTGTCCGTTACGTGTGCAGGTGGCGGTGGGCGTGGGGCTCATCATGAACAGCCGCTACAACATCAACAAGGACCAGGACTGGATTGTATCTGTTTGTTGATAAGTATTTGTGTGTCCGTTACGTGTGCAGGTGGCGGTGGGCGTGGGGCTCATCATGAACAGCCGCTACAACATCAACAAGGACCAGGACTGGATTGTATCTGTTTGTTGATAAGTATTTGTGTGTCCGTTACGTGTGCAGGTGGCGGTGGGCGTGGGGCTCATCATGAACAGCCGCTACAACATCAACAAGGACCAGGACTGGATTGTATCTGTTTGTTGATAAGTATTTGTGTGTCCGTTACGTGTGCAGGTGGCGGTGGGCGTGGGGCTCATCATGAACAGCCGCTACAACATCAACAAGGACCAGGACTGTATTGTATCTGTTTGTTGATAAGTATTTGTGTGTCCGTTACGTGTGCAGGTGGGCGTGGGGCTCATCATGAACAGCCGCTACAACATCAACAAGGACCAGGACTGTATTGTATCTGTTTGTTGATAAGTATTTGTGTGTCCGTTACGTGTGCAGGTGGCGGTGGGCGTGGGGCTCATCATGAACAGCCGCTACAACATCAACAAGGACCAGGACTGGATTGTATCTGTTTGTTGATAAGTATTTGTGTGTCCGTTACGTGTGCAGGTGGGCGTGGGGCTCATCATGAACAGCCGCTACAACATCAACAAGGACCAGGACTGGATTGTATCTGTTTGTTGATAAGTATTTGTGTGGCCGTTACGTGTGCAGGTGGCGGTGGGCGTGGGGCTCATCATGAACAGCCGCTACAACATCAACAAGGACCAGGACTGGATTGTATCTGTTTGTTGATAAGTATTTGTGTGTCCGTTACGTGTGCAGGTGGCGGTGGGCGTGGGGCTCATCATCAACAGCCGCTACAACATCAACAAGGACCAGGACTGGATTGTATCTGTTTGTTGATAAGTATTTGTGTGTCCGTTACGTGTGCAGGTGGCGGTGGGCGTGGGGCTCATCATGAACAGCCGCTACAACATCAACAAGGACCAGGACTGGATTGTATCTGTTTGTTGATAAGTATTTGTGTGGCCGTTACGTGTGCAGGTGGCGGTGGGCGTGGGGCTCATCATGAACAGCCGCTACAACATCAACAAGGACCAGGACTGGATTGTATCTGTTTGTTGATAAGTATTTGTGTGTCCGTTACGTGTGCAGGTGGGCGTGGGGCTCATCATGAACAGCCGCTACAACATCAACAAGGACCAGGACTGGATTGTATCTGTTTGTTGATAAGTATTTGTGTGTCCGTTACGTGTGCAGGTGGCGGTGGGCGTGGGGCTCATCATGAACAGCCGCTACAACATCAACAAGGACCAGGACTGTATTGTATCTGTTTGTTGATAAGTATTTGTGTGTCCGTTACGTGTGCAGGTGGGCGTGGGGCTCATCATGAACAGCCGCTACAACATCAACAAGGACCAGGACTGTATTGTATCTGTTTGTTGATAAGTATTTGTGTGTCCGTTACGTGTGCAGGTGGCGGTGGGCGTGGGGCTCATCATGAACAGCCGCTACAACATCAACAAGGACCAGGACTGGATTGTATCTGTTTGTTGATAAGTATTTGTGTGTCCGTTACGTGTGCAGGTGGGCGTGGGGCTCATCATGAACAGCCGCTACAACATCAACAAGGACCAGGACTGGATTGTATCTGTTTGTTGATAAGTATTTGTGTGGCCGTTACGTGTGCAGGTGGCGGTGGGCGTGGGGCTCATCATGAACAGCCGCTACAACATCAACAAGGACCAGGACTGGATTGTATCTGTTTGTTGATAAGTATTTGTGTGTCCGTTACGTGTGCAGGTGGCGGTGGGCGTGGGGCTCATCATCAACAGCCGCTACAACATCAACAAGGACCAGGACTGGATTGTATCTGTTTGTTGATAAGTATTTGTGTGTCCGTTACGTGTGCAGGTGGCGGTGGGCGTGGGGCTCATCATGAACAGCCGCTACAACATCAACAAGGACCAGGACTGGATTGTATCTGTTTGTTGATAAGTATTTGTGTGGCCGTTACGTGTGCAGGTGGCGGTGGGCGTGGGGCTCATCATGAACAGCCGCTACAACATCAACAAGGACCAGGACTGGATTGTATCTGTTTGTTGATAAGTATTTGTGTGTCCGTTACGTGTGCAGGTGGGCGTGGGGCTCATCATGAACAGCCGCTACAACATCAACAAGGACCAGGACTGGATTGTATCTGTTTGTTGATAAGTATTTGTGTGTCCGTTACGTGTGCAGGTGGCGGTGGGCGTGGGGCTCATCATGAACAGCCGCTACAACATCAACAAGGACCAGGACTGGATTGTATCTGTTTGTTGATAAGTATTTGTGTGTCCGTTACGTGTGCAGGTGGCGGTGGGCGTGGGGCTCATCATGAACAGCCGCTACAACATCAACAAGGACCAGGACTGGATTGTATCTGTTTGTTGATAAGTATTTGTGTGTCCGTTACGTGTGCAGGTGGCGGTGGGCGTGGGGCTCACCATGAACAGCCGCTACAACATCAACAAGGACCAGGACTGGATTGTATCTGTTTGTTGATAAGTATTTGTGTGTCCGTTACGTGTGCAGGTGGCGGTGGGCGTGGGGCTCATCATGAACAGCCGCTACAACATCAACAAGGACCAGGACTGGATTGTAGCTGTTTGTTGATAAGTATTTGTGTGTCCGTTACGTGTGCAGGTGGGCGTGGGGCTCATCATGAACAGCCGCTACAACATCAACAAGGACCAGGACTGGATTGTATCTGTTTGTTGATAAGTATTTGTGTGTCCGTTACGTGTGCAGGTGGCGGTGGGCGTGGGGCTCATCATGAACAGCCGCTACAACATCAACAAGGACCAGGACTGGATTGTATCTGTTTGTTGATAAGTATTTGTGTGTCCGTTACGTGTGCAGGTGGCGGTGGGCGTGGGGCTCATCATGAACAGCCGCTACAACATCAACAAGGACCAGGACTGGATTGTATCTGTTTGTTGATAAGTATTTGTGTGTCCGTTACGTGTGCAGGTGGCGGTGGGCGTGGGGCTCATCATGAACAGCCGCTACAACATCAACAAGGACCAGGACTGGATTGTATCTGTTTGTTGATAAGTATTTGTGTGTCCGTTACGTGTGCAGGTGGCGGTGGGCGTGGGGCTCATCATGAACAGCCGCTACAACATCAACAAGGACCAGGACTGGATTGTATCTGTTTGTTGATAAGTATTTGTGTGTCCGTTACGTGTGCAGGTGGCGGTGGGCGTGGGGCTCATCATGAACAGCCGCTACAACATCAACAAGGACCAGGACTGGATTGTATCTGTTTGTTGATAAGTATTTGTGTGTCCGTTACGTGTGCAGGTGGCGGTGGGCGTGGGGCTCATCATGAACAGCCGCTACAACATCAACAAGGACCAGGACTGGATTGTATCTGTTTGTTGATAAGTATTTGTGTGTCCGTTACGTGTGCAGGTGGCGGTGGGCGTGGGGCTCACCATGAACAGCCGCTACAACATCAACAAGGACCAGGACTGGATTGTATCTGTTTGTTGATAAGTATTTGTGTGTCCGTTACGTGTGCAGGTGGCGGTGGGCTCATCATGAACAGCCGCTACAACATCAACAAGGACCAGGACTGGATTGTATCTGTTTGTTGATAAGTATTTGTGTGTCCGTTACGTGTGCAGGTGGCGGTGGGCGTGGGGCTCATCATGAACAGCCGCTACAACATCAACAAGCACCAGGACTGGATTGTATCTGTTTGTTGATAAGTATTTGTGTGTCCGTTACGTGTGCAGGTGGCGGTGGGCGTGGGGCTCATCATGAACAGCCGCTACAACATCAACAAGGACCAGGACTGGATTGTATCTGTTTGTTGATAAGTATTTGTGTGTCCGTTACGTGTGCAGGTGGCGGTGGGCGTGGGGCTCATCATGAACAGCCGCTACAACATCAACAAGGACCAGGACTGGATTGTATCTGTTTGTTGATAAGTATTTGTGTGTCCGTTACGTGTGCAGGTGGCGGTGGGCGTGGGGCTCACCATGAACAGCCGCTACAACATCAACAAGGACCAGGACTGGATTGTATCTGTTTGTTGATAAGTATTTGTGTGTCCGTTACGTGTGCAGGTGGCGGTGGGCGTGGGGCTCACCATGAACAGCCGCTACAACATCAACAAGGACCAGGACTGGATTGTATCTGTTTGTTGATAAGTATTTGTGTGTCCGTTACGTGTGCAGGTGGCGGTGGGCGTGGGGCTCATCATGAACAGCCGCTACAACATCAACAAGGACCAGGACTGGATTGTATCTGTTTGTTGATAAGTATTTGTGTGTCCGTTACGTGTGCAGGTGGGCGTGGGGCTCATCATGAACAGCCGCTACAACATCAACAAGCACCAGGACTGGATTGTATCTGTTTGTTGATAAGTATTTGTGTGTCCGTTACGTGTGCAGGTGGCGGTGGGCGTGGGGCTCATCATGAACAGCCGCTACAACATCAACAAGGACCAGGACTGGATTGTATCTGTTTGTTGATAAGTATTTGTGTGTCCGTTACGTGTGCAGGTGGCGGTGGGCGTGGGGCTCATCATGAACAGCCGCTACAACATCAAGAAAGACCAGGACTGTCACAAGGCGGACCGAATCAACGACTTCACCGTGCTCGGGATCTTCCTCGTGACCATCATCAACGTGTTCATATCTGCGTTCGGGGTGGACAACGCCAACCCTTGGACCGGACTCACCGAGCAGCTGGTGCTGACTGGGGAGAACGCGACCACCTACTCATAGGTAGATGGGGTGGTCTACCAACCCCTGGACCGGACTCACCGAGCAGCTGTGCTGACGGGGGAGAACGCAACCACCTACTTGTAGACACGGTGGTCGTGTTTTCTAGCTTTTACCAAAGATTACTGAGTGGGGAAGATGTTTCATCGCCGTGTTAAAATATCTGCGCGAGTTTTAGCAAAAAATTTTAAGTCTCGCCGCTAGTTCGAATTCTGACCGCAAGGAGCGCTAGCCCTGCACGTTTGACCAAGGTCCACGAAATCCCCTGGCGGCTACTAGCGATCTAGTAGACCTTGCGTTTGACTTGGTTACCGTTAAACAAGGTCTACTAGATGCTAGTACGTGCCAGGGGATTTAGTGGACCTTGAGTTTTAAACTTTTGGAAGAGCGACTCTTGCGGTGAGAATTCGAACTACACGTCGGACTAGGAAAATTTTGCTCAGTTACGCGCAGACGAATTCCCATATGGATGAACTATCTACTCTAGTTTGTAATCTTTGCTGTTACTAAGCAAATTATCTTTCATGTTTCTGTATTGAGATGACCCTGTTTTGCCCCGTTTGTTTTTACCTTCAATCGACAAGGGATCCCCACTTGATGTGGAGGTGAGATTGGAGGGAGTGGGCTGGTGCAATATGTTATCTACAGCCACTACCAGGTTAAAAACAAGACATTTTTTAGCTATTTTTTATCTAGAATTAAGGTTTTATATTTGTGTTCGATTCAAACTCGTGTTTGGATTCACCTTACCATGCGCCGACAATTTAGAATCGAGGTGACACAAAACGTGTTATAAGTACGTGTTCACATGGCAGCTTCTTGTTTTTTGTTTCATATGGTTCGCCGGAAATCGGAGATGGAAATGAAATGAGCAATATTTTGTTAGATTACAAAGTGGATCTATTTTGTAACTCGATACCTACAAGGGAGTTTGAATCTGTATCTGTGTTTTTGTTTATAGAGATGAAATAGCAAAAGTCATTGCTAGAGCATGTACGTAGCCCCATATGTTCATCTGTCCTTGATCGCTATGCTTAGGTGTAGTAAAATAGTCGAACATAGTTGTCTATGTGGTTAGCTTCTTCCCTATATCCGTAGCGTGTGAACAAACAAGTAGTGGCTGCCGGAAGCCACTTGGTGTTCAATTGTGTTCTATTTAGCATCTAACATACGACACCGGTCATAAAATAAGCTAGAATAAAACTGCCAATAATTAGGTTTCACACACACTCGCACGTGAAACCTATATGCTCACCGTTACTTTGCGTTTGACTTGCCTTTAATCATCGGTGTTACAAGTGTAGGTTAGTGTTGCACGAGAGCTGTTTGGGTAGGGGAGGTGAGTTTGCTAGTGTAATTGATAATTATTAGGTGGTGCAAGAACAAGTCTCGGTTTATTTTCGTGCAATACATGTAACGTTTAGTAACTAGGTCTTTGCAATTATTTGAATTTCGAATAATGAGTTATCGAGATGAATCTCAAGGATTGTTATTCCTATCTAAAAATGTATTTTACGTACATATGAACCAAAGTTTGTAACATTGTGCAGTAGTACTATTGTATGGTACAATTGAGTGAGATCCAGAGTACATATTCTAAAACATTTCCGTCGAGTTCTTATAAAAGAAGACATTGATCATTGATTTAACTAAACATTGAAATTTGAGCCTTTCTATTTATTCATAAAACATAGTTTCTTTTTTACCATGACTTTTAAGCTGTAAGTTGTATGCTTAGTATCTATAGTGATATCCTTATAGTGTTTGTATTCATTTGGTATTTGATTGTAGTAGGTCATGTACCCTCTTACCGTAAGATTCAACACCAAACAGATTAATTCCAAGATGTGTTCCCGTGGCTTTAACGAGGTAAACTAGGGATGTCAATGGTAATCCAACGTCGATAACATGTTATTGCGATAAGAAGCTGGGTGTTGATTTATAATTTAGCGCCCGCCACGCGAGAGATCTTCAACAGCTTTGAGAGCTGATGACCCCCCCCCCCCCCCCCCCCCCCCGGAAACTGCTGTGTCGCTTTAATTAATAAATAGGCTAATAGTAAACAATGACATTATGATTAAATATTAATATTATGTGTCGGCTGTTATAAATTTAACGGTGTAATTTATAGGTGTGGGAAATGCCTACCGGCTGTAATTTGTAACTTTGATTTTAGGATATATCCTGAAAATACCTAAAACATGTCATATCACCACACGATATTATTTAAAGGTGGCTATAACCGCAAGATATTTCTTGTGAGCGATATTAAATTTTATATTTTAGCCGATTATCGACGAGGATTTTCATATCATTTGACATCCCTATGGCAAACTGTTGCAATATGTATATTTAGTCTCGATTAACCTTGTTGTATAAATTGAGCGTTAAGTCTCAACGTAGTTTACGTATAATAAGTACCGTTTGGAAAAGATATGTCTATATTCTTGGTGCAATAATATACATTGTACTTAATTGTACCCTCCTAGTATGTTCACAGAATCTCTTTTGCGATGTGATGCAAGTAGGAGCTCTACTTGCTCTCTTTACTGAAACAGCCACGTTCCTCATGTTTTGTTATTATTTATGTACTAAATCTCTACCGTGGGCATTAGACTATTTAGTATATTGTGACAAGTTTACCAGTTGTGTCATTCGCAGAGAAATATCAGCATTGTATACATTACAGTGTTCGGCATTGTTACAGTTGCTTCGAAAAGAAAGTTAATTTTCAAATCTATGTTGTCGACAACTGTTTTTTACCGCCAGAGTGCGGTAAGTAGGCCTACACCGTATTTCGTAGCGATATTGATGTTGTGAAAGTTTTCTAACTCGCTTGCCTGGGCCACTCAGTCGGTCAGGTTCTGTATGCCGACTGGGATCTTTGTCATGGTATTTAACACGAATCTCAGTTCACTAGATCTGAAACGTTGCGTCCGTTGCTGTACATTTGTTAAACGAGTCCTACGAGACATTACGGGGTAACGAGGCGAGATGCACAGCCTTCCAAGAGTGTCCGTCCCAAGGCTTTAACGTCTCTGCCGTTCAACGTGGCAATAATCAACCAATCAACCAATCAACCTGTTCATAAATTACCGTAGCTTGATTTAAAACAGAACTCTGGATTCTGGAAGCTGCTTGCCTAATTTCTATTCAATATATGTCGTTGATCCTTTAGAACAAGGAATGTTGTGTAGAACAAACTCTCCTTTCAATATAGTTGTTAACTTTTGCAATACTTTACATCTAGATTGTATTTTGTCTGTGTGTGATTCACTTTTTTTTTCAGACTCTAAACTTGATTGCCAATAGCACATCTTCACTAATAGTACACTTATTGGCTACATCAGTGGTGCACTATTATTTTTCTTAATCTAAGACAAATGTTGGTAACATTTCACATTTAATGAAAATGTTTGTTGTGATTCTGTACAAATTTTATTTGGTGCTCAATATATATCTATTTTTTATTTTTTTAAATTATATAACTATATTCTTTAAATAGTGTGTAACTGTAGCATTCATTTTATTTTGTATAATGTGATTATGTATTGTGAGCTTGTATGAAATGGTCTGACTGATGAGATGTGTTATTTTGAATTCTAATTTAAACTGAGGGTTGCTGTGATGCGAGTTGCCCACATTTCTACAAGTTGATTTATTGGTCTGCAAGAAAACTTGCACTGAAACGTCAGATTAGCGATGGCATACAGGGATTTATTTCAGAGTAAAATGCGTTCAAAATTATTAGTTATAATACAACCAACGCGGTCTCATCTTACGCAAGTTAAAAACTTCATCTGAAGACCAATGCCATATTTTTCAAATTTCTTGTATTTGAAGTGGTTAAAATTACCATAAAATTGAGTAAAACATTATATTTTCTAGTCTGAAAGAGTAAAATTAGAAAAAAGTAACTAGCAAATCTGTAGAAATGTGGGTTAAACTGAGTTGTTGTGCTTATTATAAGGGGAGCACAATACCGTGTATGTTCTATTAGAATGCGAGACACCTTCAAGCCTCTAGGTAAGGCATGGACTTTAACGGTGTTGTCCGTATGAATGGCAAAGCACTAGACTTGATACGAATGACGCACTGAGTAATACTTTACTATTACAAACTGTGCAGCTATATTCTAATCTAACCTGTAAAGGGAACTAAACGATATTACAATGCTTGGAATTATAATTGTAGCCGCCTGCAAACACAGTGGCTAACTACGTACGTAGTGCATTGCCGCAAGTAGTGGACGGTAAAAGAGTTACCAACCTGATTAATATTTATGATATAAATGTATATATATATTCTGTAACGCCTTTGTGAAAATGTGTTCTAACGTTAGTTGGCGCTTTTTAACGATTGTGATTGAAATGTTATGGTTGTTATTTTTGTATCGCTTAATGTTGTCAATGTTGTTAACAAAGATGTGGAACGAACGGTAACTTGACACTAGATCGCAGCATCGCCTTCATAAAGAGCTGCTTTTAGATAGTAACAAGTACTAAACAGGTACTAATACACTCACTGACATTGGCATCACATGCATTACATAATATGTACTCAGTAGCGAGACGTGAAATGTAACGCTAACTTTAACGTTATTATAATAAAGGAAGAATATGCAAAGATTGCAAGTTATTTCCTTGTACCTATTCTGATTTTGTTATGTTTTTCAGGTAAAGATAAGTAGATGAAGATAAATAAAAACACAGGTAATAAGAAAGTAAAAACATGTTTTATTTTAACATCTTTAAATACAAACTATGTAATAAGGTATTTACAAATGATGATAAAGATATGTAAAGCAACAAGAATCAGTCTGTGGTGACGTTGTATGCCTCCCATTCAACGGTGGTGCTGGTGTTGGTATCGTTGTAGGGGAGGCAACCCTCCTGTGGACACCTGTAGTGCGAGGGCTCGTTGTTGATGCACAGTATCAGCACGTTCATGATGAAGATGAGGAAGACGCAGACGGAAGTGAACCGATTGGACTCGGGTTTCTTGGCCGAGTCCCGAGTTGTGGTCGTGCTCTTGGTCATTATCATCACGATGCCGACCAGTATCTGCGGACAAGGAAACGGTTACTATGGTAACCGTCGCCGCGAGACATTCCCTTCTCGTCTCTTAGGTCACCATAAAGGTAAAGGATGTGTCGAGTGTGCTCACATAAAATTATCTGTGAATACACTATTGGCCAGGATTTATTATGATATTATTAATTATTATGTTTATATATATATAACGAAGTTGAAGCAGAAAGACTATGGAAAAACCGTGAGAGATGGAGGGAACTACTAAACAGCCCTCTGGTAACGCAAGAAGTGATCGAGGAAGAGGTTGAGGAGGTGGTTGTGTCAGGCCTGGCTAGCCGGCAACGAAGACATTAGCCCAAGACATGGAGTACTTTGCTACTCCCCCCTACCCGATAATTAATGTTGGAAACGGGGTCAAGATATATATATTATGTTTATGGCTGTTAACAGAATCTCAGAACTAGTTTTTGAGCTGAAGAATGAAAAAAGAAGATTGGGAAGACCTTGAGACTAGCAAGACAGGTAGGCCTACAGACATGTGGAAGAGAGTGAGTGTTTGTGTGGTGGGATGAGGTACCGAGCTCGGCAGGGCCGGTGCCGATTCCGTGATGCCCTAGACTGTTGGTGGGAACACCCGTTTATCCAACTGAATGATGTTGAAACTTAGGTTGGAATTCATAGTCGGCCCCTACACCTAGGGGCACCCATTGTTGCTATGGATTTGTTTTGTTTATGGGAAATAACATGGAAACAACTGTTACCCTAGTAACAATGGGCGCCCCTAGGTGTAGGGGCCGACTATGAATTTCAACCTAAGACCCTTTGGTCCAGTCTTACAATGTCCCAATAACTACTTATTCGTCGAATAGCTTGTTTTCTCCATGGCAACGACCAATCAAAACTCTTGAAATCCTCCAAATAGCTTAATTGCTACAAATAACTTTCCTATTAGAAGATTGTAAGATGGGAGGATTTTAAATGAAAACACACAAAACGGTAACGACGATCATAACTTACAAAAATCGCTTACCTAAGTGCGTTAATTTTCTAGAGCGTTCGCTCTCTTTCTCAGACGCGAAAGTAGCTCCCGTCTGAGGAAGAGAGCGGACGTTTCGAAAATTAACAAATTTACAAGGGTATGACTGTGGTTGCTGTTCGTGTTGTGTGTTTTTATTCAACTGAATGATGTTGGAACAAAGAGCGGAGACATATCAACATATTGTAGTGTGAAAATGGAAGTTTATTCATTTTCACACTGGATTCCTTCACTGTCGTGTTTTATTCTACTCGATTGTGTGTGATCAAAACAGAGTGTTGTTTACCCATGTCACAATCAAGTAGAATGAAACAAGACAGTGAAGGAATCCAGTGTGAAAATGAATCACACTAGAATATTACATGTCTGTGCAGCTATGCCCACCTGTAGCCCGATGGAAGAGCATATCAGCGCTAGACTGATTATCTCAAACAACTCCCACGTAGTCTCGAAGTTTGGCTTCCTCAGCACGTTGGCGAGCTGGTTGGCGTTGGATAGGAAGAGAGACACGTCCATCATACTGGACGCGATCTTCCGCCAGACCTCATGGTAGAGGTTTTTGTTGGAGTCTCCGTGCGACATACCCGGCTGTAAGAGAACACAATAACTCGAGTATAGGTCAGAGCCTCCCAAGCTTCTGTAAATTGTGTAGTAGCCTACCCTAAACAATTCCCCAAAAATGTAATTGACACTTGCACATTTAAACAATGTAATACCACTCTCGTTAACATTATTATGGTACGTTTACAGCTACGCGTTGCGAGCGAAGCGAGGGCGCGAGCTCCAATCAGTGGCCGAGTTTCAAGCAAAGAAGTTAATAGTTTCAGCAAACTCGGCCACTGATTGGAGCTCGCGCCCTCGCTTCGCTCGCAACGCGTAGCTGTAAACGTAGCATTACTATGCTTACCGCCCCCTCTCCTGTGTCCCCCCCCCCCCCCCCCCCCTCCCTTCTATATAAGACAACCTCATTTCCTACTATTATTTATGAGAACAGATGTGAAGTCAACCCAGTCTCATTCATGAAATAAAACATTAATTTATAACTACGAACATTATTTGTAAACTCATTAATTTTTACTCAATTTCGCGACCCTCCGTGTACCCCAGTTCGGTAATCTCATGGTATGGACAGCATGTATAGTCAATTAAAGCATTGAAATAGGCTCATACACACGACGTACAACGCCAATAGTTTCGGCTTACATGGAAAGAGTCTTCGTCAGTCAATTAAAGCATTGAAATAGGCTCATACACACGACGTACAACGCCAATAGTTTCGGCTTACATGGAAAGCATCTTCGTCAGTCTCGGGTGGCTCCGCTGGCTTCGTCATTTCGGACGACTTGAGTGGCTTCATCAGTTCGGGCGGCTGAAGAGGCTGCATCGCCATCGCATCTGCAGCGAGGTTGTTCAGGGACCTCGCGAAGGCCTTCCTCATGTCGCTTGCAACGCTCTGAAACTTAAAATTGTCACAAAGTTACCCTTAGAGTATTTAGTGCTCTGTCTTATCAAAGTCGATACTGAAGTTTTCCCGCCAAAGGAGAACGCTACCTTCACATTGTCCTTGTGTATAAATTAGTTTTATTACTGAATAGGATAGACATTGTCATTAAATAAATAAGATAGTAAAGAAATAACAACCAAGTTCATTACTAACTCAATAAAAATGTTATGCGATTTTTTTTTCAAACACAATTTACTATCTTGATTAAAATCCACAAAAATTAAAAACCCCTGTCATCACTAAAGAAGCAACCAACTTACTTGTCTGTCTATCCAGTCACTGTCTGTCCACTCACTGTATGTCCAGTCTACCTGTGTTCGACCAACACACTGTCCCAACTACTATAATGGCTACCGTACCAGACCACAACAATCATTATCAGGCCCGAAGGTCAGTAGGTCAGTGGCCACTCTCTCGCCATTGTCTTATATATCTGGACAAAGAAGCCGGAAGGTATGGCCCACGTCTTATCAATCATACAGGTGTGACATCACAGCCACTGTGATATTGCAACAGGTGATAACAAATCAGTGCAATGATGAACAAGTATATGGGCGACTCACTGCGACACATTTAAAAGGGTTATTTCGTACAAGATTGTAATGATCGACGAATTTAATCTATCACTATTTGAATAAAGCACGAAATGAGTTAACAAAAACATACAGATAACACGTTTATTGATGGGAGCGCGCAGTATAGATAATCTAGGCTAGGTGTATTATTATTGTAACAATACATAAGTTATCTATGGTGTAAATTAGATCCAGGTCAGTTAAGTGGGAGATTTTTCAGCGACCATTGCAACAGAGACATAGTGAAGTGAATAAATGGGGCGTTTTGTAATCAAATATGGTACCCTACGAATAAAGTCCGTTGGGTCACGTGGGAACAATAGACTGTTGGGGAGCCCCCGATTCCTGTATAGGGATCTAGCCAAAGGTATAGGGCACTAGCAACACCAAAAGACAACAATGGAACAAATGAATTGAACTGATGGACAAACAATCAGCTGTCAAAATAATATAATTGCAACCATGGAAATAAAAACAAGTGTAGCAATAGTAACTGCTCGCCATTTAAAACTTTTAATGATAGACAACGACTAGGTGAAAGTTTTGTGTGTGTATTTGTTTGTTTTTTCTTTTGTTTTTCAAAATCAGAAGAAATTATTTTTTGACATCTTGTTGTTTGTCCATCGATTCAATTCATTTGTTTCATTGTTGTCTTTTGGTGTTGCTAGTGCCCTATAGGCTTCTTGCAAGCTTGCTTTACAACAATGAAACAAATGAAATGAATCGATGTACAAACAACAAGTTGCCAAACAATAAAATATTCTGATTTTGATAACAAATCTTCAAAACAAACAAGAAACATACAAAACTTTCACAACTTGGTTGCCCATCATTAAACGTCTTAACTGGTGAGCAGTTACTATCGCCATACCTCGTTTTCTTCATAATGTTGCAATTTTATTATTTTGACAGCTCGTTGTTTGTCCATCAGTTCGATTCATTTGTTACATTGTTGTAGTTCGGCAGTGACGTCAGTTGCAAGTTCCCTATAAACAAAACAAACAACATTTTAGCAGTAATCTTTGATTTTAGCTAGGCTCCCTAAGATTCATGTACATTGTTAGTTAGCACCAGTGTTGGTTTTGGAGTACTTATTGTTTAACGACGCACTCGACAATTATGAATTATGATCATAATATGACGTCGGGGGGTGATTGGAGGACAGGGACAAGTAGGACGTGGACTGTCTTTCGTCTGGCTTCTCCATCACAAACCTATCCGGCTAGGTGGCCCTATCAGAAGCTCAAATAGCCAATCATCTCCCAAGCCCGACGAAGCTCCGCTAGACGACGCAGCTTTCAATGCAGAAGGTCTAGGATTCGATTCCCGGTACGGGTAGAATTTTTTAAAGTTGGAACTTGCCTTTATTTTTATCTAGATGATTCACCGAACCTCTGCTATGGGATTGACGGACCATGGGATAGATCAAAGATATTAGAATATTCCCTACGTGGGATAGATGATCGGACCTTGTCCACTTCTTTGGATTGATATACCAAAGATCTTGAGAAGTTTAGTATCAAGGAGGCCATGACTGTTCGTTTGTATTGTCACTTTGACAGCCTTTCCGTTCGGGCTTTATTTTTTTTGTAAACACTTTCACTTCGTTGAGGTTATTTTCGTATCTTATCCCAATAACTATTGGCAAGCAACAATATTGGAACATTTACAACGATACTTAGATTCAGTAACAGGTAAGTCTATAGGCTATATTTCTTGATAAGTTACAGGGTACTGGAAAATAATATTGACAGGTTGTTTATCGATGTTGTTTTTAAATCGGGGTCAAAACAGAAGTTCAAATGCGTTTTTTATCGTTGAAAAATGACCTCGTGGTGACCGGTGCCTGAAAAGAAGGCTCACGAGATTATTTTTCAAACACTTTCTATTATCCCTATCTAGACCCAGGGTAGAATTTAGGCCAGGGTGACTCTGCCAGTTGTAATAGGTGATAAACAATGATGAGGACCTCTAATTTCCCTTTTCACCCATTAACCCTTCTAAATCTATTGTTCCCTCCTACCTGGCCCTTCCACCAATCTCCTCCTACGTCATATAACCTCCTGACCTACCGTCGCGTACGTCGTACATTTTTCATTCTTCAATACCAATTGCTCACTTTACCCTTTTTTCATCCTTCCCTAGGGAAGGAAAAAGGGGTAAAGTGAGAGGGTAGTGAAAATGAAAGTGAAAGGGTAAAGAGAGGCAGCTATCTCTCTCCCCATTCTCATGCCTGTCGGTTCTCTTTGCTACCTATACGCCCTCTACACCCACCTAAGATCCCCCCCCTAAATGCTGTTGTTTCCCCCCTTTTTCCTTCCCTGTCCCTCTCACCATTCTCATGCCTGTCGACTCTCTTCGCGCCCCCCACCTTAGCCCAATGGTTTTGTTTCCTGTCGTGTGTACATCGTAAAGTAGCCTAAACCCCCCCCTTGTCACTGTCCAAGGGGAGGATGCATCACCAAGGTCACGCCGCCGTGCTGGAGGTCACAATGGAGGGCAAGCTGGCCGCCCGTCCCGGCTACGTCACGGCCAACGCCATCAACACGACACGCAAGATGTATCGCGACCCGCACAGCTTCCGCAGTCCCATGTTCGACCGTCGCGTGGCGCGCGGCAGCACCGTCACCCTGCAGCACGTCGGCTTCGGCACCGCCCTCGTGATGGGCACCGTCAAGGAGCGGGACGAGAAGGCGGTGGCCAAACGCGCCGCCAAGATGGCAAAGAAGATAGAAAAGCGTACGGCGAAGAGAACCTACGGTCAGATCAGTTGTGACCCGCCGATCGTCACGCAGCGCGAACCCGAACCGGTCGATCTATCGAAACATCTCGAAGAACAGATCGAAGTCGAAACGATTATGGAGAATTTTGAATGTCAAACGGATATCTTCATAGAACGTCCGGAGACGCCTCCGTACGTTCCCGCCAAGACCGGCATGGACGCGACCACACAGATCGAACCCACGGACCTCTGGGACTACGACCTGGAGGTGTGGCCGGTGCTCGACGTGGTCGTCAACAAGACGCTCGAACAGGCGCTGATCGAGGTGTTCGAAGAGGAGGAACTGGCGCGTATCCTCGAGGCGCAGCGGCGACTGATCGAGCACCGCGACTCCGAGGTGACGGAGAAACTGCGCCTGGAGGAGGTCGAGCGACTGATGGCCGAGGAGCGAGACAGACGCATCAGAGAGTTCACCATTGCCAAGGCGGTGCAAAAGGAGACGGAGGAGAGGGTAGCGGCGTCTGTGCTCGCGCACGGATACATGGCCGACCTGTTGCCCGACGTGCTGCGCGGGTTGGAGGTGTCTGGCCACCTGTTGGACGAGATCAGAGAGTTTCTCGAGATGGACTTCCTGCCGGAGCTGCTTGATCGCGTGGGCAACACGTGCGTACCTGTCTTCATTCCTTTCCTTCCTCGCTTTCATTCATAACAACATGATTTCTTGAGGATATTGAGGGAGTATTAGGCCCGAATGCATAGTTCAGACTCAAGCCTTCCTCTCCTCAGCCTCGCCCAACCACCAATCACGGAGAGGCATTGTCGTGTGGACGGCTCTGTGATTGGTGGCTAGGTGAGTCCGAGGAGAGGCTGAGTTGAGGAGGGCTTGAGTCTGAACTATGCTTTCGGGCCTAAAGCTTCGTTCCCATGCCTGCGTTTTCCCAACGCAACCCGCTGCCTTGACGTGGATTAATTCAATTTATGTAACTTGTCATGCAGATCTCCTAATGGGAATAGTAGGCCTGGATATAATTGTTTTAATGAACATTTTAATTAATTTCTCCTGTATGGTGGAGGGGCCGGGTCTGGGGAAGTACTCTTCACAAGTGCCCGGACAATGACAGATGACGATGACGACTATGACGATGACTATGAAGATGATGACGATGACGATGATGACTATGACGATGACTATGAAGATGATGACGATGACGATGATGACTATGAAGATGATGACGATGATGACTATGACGATGACGATGACGACGATGACGACGATGACGATGATGATGATGATGACGATGACGACGACGATGATGATGACTATGACGATGATGATGACGATGATGACGATGACGGGTCTCCCCCAGGTTGACGGCGCGCGTGACGGTGCACGATATCCTCACGACCATAGTGCGAGAGATCCAGGAGACCAACGCCGTCCTCTACCGACGTCTGGGCGAGGAGACGACCCCGTCGCCGCCCCTCATCCCCCGGGAGGTGATGAGTCAGCCGTGGGTGGAGCGCGACCCCTCGGCGACGGCGTCACACACCGAGATCAAGGTCATGGGCGGCGTGGAGGACGAGGCAACGCCGCCTGAACCGGAGCCGGAGGGCGTCAAGGGGAAGCGGCTGTGAGTATAATTATAGGGGGCGGCGTAATACAAGCGTAGCTACGCGTTGTGAGCGAAGCGAAGACGCGAGCTCCAATCAGTGGCCGAGTTTGCGTGAAACTATTAACTTTTTTGCATGAAACTCGGCCGCTGATTGGAGCTCGCGCCCTCGCTTCGCTCGCAACGCGTAGCTGTAGCATTAGAAGCGGTCCGGCCAACAGCAACTATAACGTTTGACAGTAGAATTCAAACTATTTGACTATCCTCGTCTAAACCCGTTGTAGAATTGATTCGGTGTAGCTCTGCCTGTCGTAACAGGCGCCTAAAAGGCCGGCATAGCTGTCGAGTACGTTGTAAATACAACAAATAATCAAACTCTTTGACTTCTTTGGAATCAGTGCCTCCTCACGAGGTTTTCGGTGACTTCTAGTAGCTCTGGCTGTCGTAACAGGCGACTAAAAGGCCGGCATAGCTGTCGAGTACGTTGTAAATAAAAAATAATCAAACTCTTTGACTTCTTTGGAATCAGTGCCTCCTCAAGAGGTTTTCGGGTAGTTCTAGTAGCTCTGCCTGTCGTAACAGGCGACTAAAAGGCCGGCATAGCTGTCGAGTACGTTGTAAATAAAAAATAATCAAACTCTTTGACTTCTTTGGAATCAGTGCCTCCTCAAGAGGTTTTCGGTGAGTTCTAGTAGCTCTGCCTGTCGTAACAGGCGACTAAAAGGCCGGCATAGCTGTCTAGTACGTTGTAAATCAAACTATTTGACTTCTTTGGAATCAGTGCCTCCTCAAGAGGTTTTCGGTGAGTTCTAGTACCTCTGCCTGTCGTAACAGGCGACTAAAAGGCCGGCATAGCTGTCGAGTACGTTCTGAATCAAACTATTTGACTTCTTTGGAATCAGTGCCTCCTCAAGAGGTTTTCGGTGAGTTCTAGTAGCTCTGCCTGTCGTAACAGGCGACTAAAAGGCCGGCATAGCTGTCTAGTACGTTGTAAATCAAACTATTTGACTTCTTTGGAATCAGTGCCTCCTCAAGAGGTTTTCGGTGAGTTCTAGTAGCTCTGCCTGTCGTAACAGGCGACTAAAAGGCCGGCATAGCTGTCAAGTACGTTCTAAATCAAACTATTGGACTTCTTTGGAATCAGTGCCTCTTTTCGGTGAGTTCTAGCAGGCAGTACTCAGTGGCCGGAACGCTCGCAGCGCTGCAGTCACCCCATAAGTACGATAAGTACTATGTGTAGTATATGAGGTCTTGCCTGAATGTGTCTGTTCCTCTTGCGTATAGAACGACGAAAATCCCCGCCGAAGGGTACAAGGGATTAGTGTTGCGTCCGCTCCCCACCACGGCAGCACCGGCGGCAAAACCGGCGGCGGAAGCACCGACCGAAGAGGACGCGCTGCCAGGCGAAGACGCGCTGCCTGGCGGAGACGCGCCGCAACAGCCTGAGAGCGAGCAGCCCACGGGCTCCTAGATCCTCGACGCTGCCTCTGGCAGTCACGTGATTCTGTACACCTTTGAAATTAAATTGTTATAATACCTACTACTATGGAACAATCTATTTTCAAATGTTACGTCAATGTGATCGTTACTCATTGTTGTCAGTGAAGATTTAGAGGACCGTGATTAACTCTATTTAAAACTGTTCTTAACGTTCTGTTCGAGTTTCAGTTAGAATTCAGGGACAAAAACAAATCAAAGAAAGTGGAGCATTGTTGTATTTTATTATCAACTCATGTTTTGATTCCTTTTTTGTCCTTGAATTGAAGGAAACTTGAAAGGAACATTGAACCGTCTAAAACGGTTAAGATTATTGGCCCGAACCCCAGGGCACCAACAAGTGGCAATGATTCGCAACCCCCTCCTCCTCCCCCTCATGGTCCTTCCTCAAGCAGCTATAGCAACATCAGACCACACCCTCATCTTGACTGGCTATTTGCTTATGTCTCTAACCACGACTGAAACCCTTTGAAGACGCCAGAATTACACGAGGTCTCGCAAAACGAAACGGAACTAGATGATTTTGGAGCCGTCATAGCACATAATGAGTGCTCTAAAAAAATCTACCACTGAAAATCGGTTATTAATGGGTAGACAATAAATACAAACATATTCGAATTATTTATTTCGAATTAAGCGCGTTGGGGTTGCCTAGCGACGATATACTGTAAGCAAGTGGTGCTACCTAGCGGAGAAATGTTGAACCCAGTTTTAAATACAAATATATTTTAATTATTTATTTCGAATTACGCGCGTTTGGGTTGCCTAGCGACGATGTCCTGTAAGCAAGTAATGCTACCTAGCGGAAAAATGTTGAACCCAGTTTTAAATACAAATATAATTTAATTATCTATTTCGAATTAAGCGCGTGTGGGTTGCCTAGCGACGATGTCCTATAAGCAAGTAGTGCTACCTAGCGGAAAAATGTTGAACCCAATTTCTACGGTGCCTTGCATTCGGTGTTTTCCGAGTTGGTTGAGTACTAGTGGCGAAAGTGCTGCGACCTAGCAGGTAATTGTTGAACCTGTAGTACGTCGGCCTCGGTGTTTTCCGAGTTGGTTGGAGCACTAGTACCGAAAGTGCTGCGACCTAGCAGGGAAACGTTGAACCTATATTTTGTTGTTTTCAGTGTTTTCTGAGTTGTTTGGAGTACTAATGGTGAAAGTGCTGCGACCTAGCAGGAAATGTTGAATCTATAGTGCATTGCATTCGCTACAATAATTAAAATACATTTAAAAAAAATATATTTCTAACATTTCTTATTTTTATCATTCCAATGTAAGAAAAGCTCTAAATCAATCTAATTTTCGGGGCATATCAAAATTCCCTTATCTTTAAACGCTCTTTGTAAGTAGGAATTTTGAAACGTCTCTAATGAAGGACCTCAATTCTATTGAAACGAAAATGATCACAATACTAAGGATTTAAAGAACTTTTATAGCTAGACCTTTATTATTTATGTAATTACTGGCTGTCCTTTTTAGTTATAAAAATAATTTACAAACGAGAATTATAATTGGGATTGATTGTTGTATGACAAAACGGTATTTACTATTTAGAATGAGAGTAATTGCTGTGACGGAAGTGCCAATGTCTTGTAGTACTATTTCAAATGTTTGCGTGTGCCCGAACCTGAGATTGTACAGTTAAAAGTGTTTCAAACATCATTGTACATGCACGCCCCTTATTATGAACGGTACACTTGTGATAAAAACTTTCATCAAAGTTGATGCATAAGATTACTCTTTCATTTGAATAAAGGCAAAGTTTAGAGACCATTGTCTTTCATATTATATCGTCTGAATAATATTATTAGTTTCGTCTGAAGTGGTAACAACTCAAGCAGCTGCGTGTAAGAATACTCCTGTGAAAAATCATTAACTGACTCGGTAAGTATTATTGTCGTTTATTTACCGTGATTATTAAAATGTGTACATTTAGCGTTCTGCACAATCCGTGTTATAATGTTCATTTTTAAAACACGGGGATGTGCGCCGTGTGGGGGTTTTACTTATTTCGAGGTTTATCAAAACATGAAAGTATGTAACCAACACATCAGCTCACTTGTTTTTATTTAATTTTAACGATATTTTCTAAAAAATTAATTTAAGTTCAGCCATATCAAATGTGACTGTGTATAACTAAGCAGAAATTACCTAGATATGGATTATTCCTAATGGTTTTTTAAACGTACCAAATACACCAAACCTGCCCCCCCCCCCCAACCCGGCTACTCGCTCCTTGCTTTTCCAAATATCCACTTTTCTTATCTCTACTCATGGTCGGTAAAATAGTGAAATAGTCTAGTACTATTTTAGCGACCTTAAACCACAGTCATTCCGTTATCACCGAAACGGGATAATGAATACTATTACTACCTGTGACGTGCTCTAGGTTGCCACGTGAATTACCCGCGCATTGATGCCAAGTCTCTCTCTTCTCTGATTGTTCAACTGATAAGATCCCGATCAGGCCGGCTCGCTTCTCCGCTTGTCCGGGCAACCAGTAGACTCGCGTTGCGGGATGAGCGCGTTCGACGACGGGGCTGATTCAGAGGGATGCAATTGCCCCCCCCCCCCCACCCACCCTTGAGTATTGAAAAGTTAAATTTAATTTGTAAAAATTAAGTGAGTACAACAAAAAGGTAGTTTTCCCCACAAATAATAGATTGATTTCATAAGACAATGAAGAAAATACAACCTTGCATACTAGTGTATTTATTTTGTAAATATTACCGCATTACCTAATGTTTTACACCACCCGCTCATCAAATCAGTACACAACCCCCCCCCCCCAGTTCCCCCCCCCCTTCACAAAGGTCCTGAATCCGCCCCTGTTCGTCATTATATTTGGTGTTTGTTCTGTGTAAGAGGGGGGGGGGGGGGGGGACCAGAGATTGATAATCGTCTTGCGATGTGTGTTTTATTTAAATTTCGACGTCATACATGATCTAATAGTTGAGTACGTCGTTCATTAAACACAAAACAATCCAGAAATGTTTAGTTTTAAAATAAATATTAGTTTTGAGCTATACACTCAGGATAAACCACGTTCTAAAGACCGTGGGAGGGGAAGGGAGGGGAGGGGGAGCACAATGTCATACATGTTTGGCGGTGATTCTAGCTGTGAGGCTCTAGTCGAGGCCCAAATGCATAGTCCACACTCAAGCCCTCCTCAACTCAGCCTCTCCTCAGCCTCGCCCAACCACCAATCACGAAACGGCATTGCCATGTGGACGGCTCTGTGATTGGTGGCTAGGTGAGGCTGAGGAGAGGCTGAGTTGAGGAGGGCTTGAGTGTGAACTATGCATTAGGGCCTGAGTCTGTTGGACCTGGAAGAGCTAAACAAGGAGTTTGTGACAGGAAAACGTCCCCTAGTTTAACTAGAGCCGCTCCGCGTGGAGCGCTGTTGTCGCATTTGGTAAATCCTGCAAGTTTTCTAACCACTATCCTGCCCTAAGACTGCTACCTTATCGTGATGGGCAGGTTTACGGGCTTTGCTGATCCCGAGAGCTATGCCGGCTGAAGCGTATGCTTCTGGTAGGGCCACCCTAGCCGGACAGGTCGAGGGAGAGAAGTAAGACGAAACGCAGTCCTTATCCCTCATTTTCCTCCCCTTCCCCTTTTCCCCCTTCCACTTTTCTTCCCCCACCAAACATCTTTATATTTCACCCACTCATCGTCTCGATAAACCAAGTTGCAAAAAAATATGGGACATAAAACCCAAATATAAATCAATAAATCCTGGCCGCTATTAAGGCCCCTGTTATGCTTGTAGTGCGAGCATCTCCTCAACAGATGTCAGCACTCCACGCTGCCGTTTGGGCCTGCTGTGCTATTGGCTGCCTAGGCGCCCACATCCTGGCCATATTCCCCGACCCCTCCAAGAGCCACATCATCGCCTACGAGCCGCTAACTAAGGAACTGGCCGCCAGGGGACACCACGTGACGGTCATATGTTCTCACCCCCAGCCGGAGCCCATTGAGAACTACACCGATGTCGCCGTCCCTCTAGCGTGGTTCGGGACAGGCAAGTCTACACACTTCAGTACCGTACTTAACACCTCCCCTTAGCATGTACTTAAGTACGAGATACTTAAGTCAGGTGCATACTTAAGTACGAGATACTTAATTCAGATGCATACTTAAGTGTGAGCTACTTAAGTCATGTACATACTTAAGTATGAGATACTTAAGTCAAGTACATACTTAAGTGCGAGATACTTAAGTCAAGTGTATACTTAAGTACGAGATACTTAAACCAAGTGTAAACTTAAGTGCGAGATACTAAAGTCAAGTTCATTCTTAAGTACGAGATACTTAAGTCAAGTGCAGTCTTAAGTGCGTAAGTTTAGTACCTCCCTACAGGGACTATTTTGTTAAAATGTGTGTTGACATAATTACTGTGATCTGTCAATAGAAGACGAACATGTTTTTAACAAACGCAGTAGAACTTGAACTAAACGCCTTTTGGAACATTTCTACAGTCAATTACCAATACAACAAAAACAAACATGTCGTTTTGCATCCAACATGGCCGCCAAGCGCATTTATACTATAAAGATATCAACTCATGATTCATTTCAAGTAGACATTAGACAAAGTTTCTATAGGGCACTAGCAACACCAAAAGACAACAATGAAACAAATGAATTGAATCGATGGACACACAACAAGCTGTCAAAAAATAATTTCTTCTGATTTTGGAAAACATAACAAAAAACAAGCAAATACACATACAAAACTTTCACTTAGTCGTTGTCTATCATTAAAAGTTTTAAATGGCGAGCAGTTACTATTGCCACACTTGTTTTTATTTCTATGGTTGCAATTTTATTACTTTGACAGCTTATTGTGTGTCCATCAGTTCAATTCATTTGTTCCATTGTTGTCTTTTGGTGTTGCTAGTGCCCTATAGCTATTTTGACAGCAAGAGATCGGTTTACTGACGCAGTTTGTTTCAGATTCCTACCACCAGTCGCTGTTGAACAAGGAGTCTACAACGGACGGTGTCGCAGCGACCAACTACGCGGGCCTCAGCCGTTGTCGACACTTCCTCGACAATCCCGGCGTACAAAGTTTGATTCACGACGATCGACAACGGTTCGATCTCATCATACTCGAGTTGGATCTGCATCAATGTTTCCTGGGGTTTGCTCACAAGTACAACGCCAGCATGGTGGGTATTCACGTGACGTCACCGACATTGTGTGGGGGGGGGGGGCTGCAACGTCATCAGGGATGGAGGTGTGGAGTTTGGGGTCTTCACGACACACATTTCGACGTGGAATTGTGAAAAGAAGATTTTTACAATCTTCAAATGAAACCCGCAACGATCAGATAGGAGTGTCCTGCTTATGATTGCGGTCTCCTCTTGAACGCGTCTGGTCTTGTGAGTGTAATGATCGAGACAAAATTGAGATGTTTTAGGTTTTATGGGTATCATTTTCTTCGTAAACATGTGCTGTATAACATATCCAAAATTAGCTAAAATCCGTGCGGGGTAAGATTAATAAAATTAGCTTTTAAGGGGACACTATACAACAAAAAATTGAAAGTTTAACAAATATTAACCGATCAACCTGAAATTTTATACACACATACATCAACACTTTAATATTATGTGGTAATATTTTAAACATTATTTTGCCCTTTTTCGACCTTTGTTGAGAGCATTCTCTTTGTTTAGTATAATTTTACCGGAAGGAATGAAAATTCTGTTTATAATGTCCATCCTTATCTTCATTCCTTGCAATATATTAGACATTTAATATTTTTGATATTCATGTTTGCAAAAATAATTTGAAGCTGTTATCGAAGCCCAGTTTTATGTAATTGCCAGTGTGGTATCAATATTAATTATTGAACACGAGGTATTAATAAACATTCGAATGTACACGGTGTTTTAAAACTGTATAGCTGTTCATTACTTAATTCAGGAAACTCAGAAGCACTGTAAACAAATCTTTCTTGAGTATGAACTGTAAGAAGATTTTTCTTAGATTGAAATTATATTGATTACGAATATTATTATACGTACCAGTATTGATGTCATAGAATTATTACTTTGTGTTTTCATTGCACATTTGAATGATGTCAACAACATCTAGCCAATCACCGTTCATTACCCTCTATGAGCTTACCTCCTCACTACTGTTATTTTACCGACCTTGATAGGCCCGGTAGAATTTCGCATCTGCTAAAGCCGCATTCACATAAATGACTACTGATTACTGACTATTGACTATTGACTAGTGATTATTGACTACCCAAAGAAAGATATGAACACTACACAACTAAGTTCTTTGACACGTATGATCTGCCACCTAGAACAAATGAATCAAACTGATTGACAAACAACGAGCTGTCAAAATAATAAAATTGCAACATTATGAAGAAAACGAGGTATGGCGATAGTAACTGTTCACCAGTTAAAACGTTTAATGATGGGCTTAACCAAGTTGTGAAGGTTTTGTATGTTTCTTGTTTGTTTTGAAGATTTGTTTTCAAAATAAGAATATTTTATTGTATGACAGCTTCATAAAAATAATAAATAAATAATATTCGCCGGAAATAGTCAAAAACAAATATACACTTGACAGTAATTGAATAGTGGTATTGACTTCCGTTGCTCCACATTCATTGGCTGAACGCGAACGTTGTGATTGGTTGTAACTATGACTTCCAGATATCTTCAATTCGTTAGTCAATAGTCAATAGTCATAAGTCAAAAGTAAAGTTGTGTGAACGTCAGCACGTATCGCCTATGGTTCAATTCGCTTAGTCACTAATCAATAGTCAATAGTCAATAGTCAATAGTCACTAGTCATTTATGTGAACGCGGCTTAACTTGTTTTATCAGGCTTCCCATTGGTTGTTGGCATAGTGAAAACAAGTTAGTAGTCTTCTAAATATTTACCCCTAGTTCATCAAGGTCAACTTGATCTCCGCCTAGCGGAGGCTCGTCGAACTCCCCGAGCCTCCGCTAGGCGGAGATCAAGTAGACCTTGATGGTTCATAATACCGGTTTCAATATGGCCGTTAAAACGTCACACCTCTAGATCGGTATCTACGGCCACTCCGGCTCTCACGCGGTCCACGATCTCGTGGGCAGCCCGAGCCCAGCTTCGTTCGTTCCCGACATCTTTCGGTTCTACTCGGATCGCCTCTCGCTGACGGAGCGGCTCGCCAACCTGCATCACGTGACAGAGACGCGCAACAACGCTGACGGTGACAGTCAGCACTACTCCCTGCTGACGGAGGAGTACTTCAGCCACCTGGGAGCGATACCCAGCACGCGAGAGCTGCAGAGAAGGTTCGCGTTTCTCTTCTTCAACAACGATGTCAGTCTCAACTTCCCGAGGCCGATGATGCCCAACGTTGTGGACATACCTGGCATGCACATCCGGCCTGCACAGCAGCTACCTCAGGTAAACACAAGGAGACCGCGTGACAGGTAGTTCCCATTCGAACACCGAAGTTAAGCAACCTCGGGCTAGGTCAGGAGGTGGATGGGTGACCACTCACCTCTGAAACACTAGTTACCGTTGGTTAGAGCAGATTGGAGGGTTCGAAAGCTTGTGTAACAGCTTCGTTCTTCTCGTCAACTGCTCGGCAGTCCAGGTTAGTGGAGGAACCTATATGACTGGTCAAAGTTACACCGTCCTTTTGGATGGGACGTAAAGCCGATGGTCCCCTTGGTACTTTTCGACAGGAGTAGGCTACGTGCCGGTACCAGGCTTCCCCTCCTACCTTCCTCATTATCATCAATCATCACTCATCAGGCTAAAGGGGCATTGTGCCCTACACTGGCCTTAATTACAATAAAATAAATAAATAAAATATGACAGGTAGAGTGCGCTGTGAGCGATGACCTTCAGTTTACCCCGTTATCTTATAATGTTCCAGGTTATCAAAACAAGTCTGTATGTTATCGCTAGTGGACCTGTTTCAACTTGATGGCATAGGAACTAGAGAGAGAAATTAAGTTGCATTGTATAGTTGGCCCAACGAAAGTATTCTGATGCTTACGACACAGCCGAGTCCAAGGTGACAACTTAATTTTCTACTTCACTAATTTCTACCATCTAATCTAAACAGGTCCATTGGGGATAATTTAAGATGGGTACCCTGTAACCACAGACAACTAATCCCTTATCTGTGCTGTAACAGTGGGTGTGTCCAAACCGCCTGTGCAATTGACTAAGCCGAACCATGCATTAACGAATGAGTGAAAGTGAAAGAACGCCAGGTATCAGTTGATTTTCTTTCAATTGGCGCGGTTGAAAGGGGCAGTAGACAATGACCAGAGATCGGTATGCTAATACTTTCGTTGGGACTAGTATACTATAATTATTGCACTCTGCTATTTAGAAGTATGTGATCGCTTCATACCACATATTGGACAAGACCTGCCCAGGGACTGCTACCTTATCGTGGTGGGCAGGTTTGTCCGCTTTCATGATTTATGGAGCTATGCCGGCGGAAGCGTATGCTTCTGGTAGGGCCACCCTAGCCGGACAGGTCAAGTAGGAGAAGCCAGACGAAATGCAGTCCACAACCTCCCCACTCCCTTTTCCTCCCCCTTCCCCTATTATCCCCCCTCCTAATTGCCCCTTTCCACCAAACAGCCCCCTACTTCATCTTCATATTTCACCCACTCATAGTCTAGATTAGCCAAGTTGCAAAAATATGAAACGTAAAGCCCACACATCAATCAATCAATCTCTTGGACAAGACGGTACTCGTCTGTTTCCAGGACCTCCAAGTACTCCTGGACGAAGCTATGGACGGCGTGGTGGTGTTCTGTATGGGGTCAGTGCTGGGGAACTTCATGAACTCATCAGATAAGATACGAGCGTTCGCAGGGGCCTTCGCCAAGCTGAAACAGTTGGTGATCTGGAAGAGGAAGGAGCCGATACCGGGTCTTGCCGCCAACATTAGGGTCCTGCCTTGGCTTCCTCTAGCGGACATCTTTGGTGAGCTGCACTATAGTCACATGTCGACAACATTAGGGTCCTGCCTTGGCTTCCTCTAGCGGACATCTTTGGTGAGCTACACTATAGTCACATGCCGACAACATTAGGGTCCCGCCTTGGCTTCCTCTAGCGGACATCTTTGGTGAGCTACACTATAGTCACATGCCGACAACATTAGGGTCCCGCCTTGGCTTCCTCTAGCGGACATCTTTGGTGAGCTACACTATAGTCACATGCCGACAACATTAGGGTCCTGTCTTGGCTTCCTCTAGTGGACATCTTTGGTGAGCTACACTATAGTCACATGCCGACAACATTAGGGTACTGCCTTGGCTTCCTCTAGCGGACATCTTTGGTGAGCTACACTATAGTCACATGCCGACAACATTAGGGTCCTGCCTTGGCTTCCTCTAGCGGACATCTTTGGTGAGCTACACTATAGTCACATGCCGACAACATTAGGGTCCCGCCTTGGCTTCCTCTAGCGGACATCTTTGGTGAGCTACACTATAGTCACATGCCGACAACATTAGGGTCCCGCCTTGGCTTCCTCTAGCGGACATCTTTGGTGAGCTACACTATAGTCACATGCCGACAACATTAGGGTACCGCCTTGGCTTCCTCTAGCGGACATTGTTGGTGAGCTACACTATAGTCACATGCCGACAACATTAGGGTACTGCCTTGGCTTCCTCTAGCGGACATCTTTGGTGAGCTACACTATAGTCACATGCCGACAACATTAGGATCCCGCCTTGGCTTCCTCTAGCGGACATCTTTGGTGAGCTACACTATAGTCACATGCCGACAACATTAGGGTACTGCCTTGGCTTCCTCTAGCGGACATCTTTGGTGAGCTACACTATAGTCACATGCCGACAACATTAGGGTACCGCCTTGGCTTCCTCTAGCGGACATTGTTGGTGAGCTACACTATAGTCACATGCCGACAACATTAGGGTACTGCCTTGGCTTCCTCTAGCGGACATCTTTGGTGAGCTACACTATAGTCACATGCCGACAACATTAGGATCCCGCCTTGGCTTCCTCTAGCGGACATCTTTGGTGAGCTACACTATAGTCACATGCCGACAACATTAGGGTCCTGCCTTGGCTTCCTCTAGCGGACATCTTTGGTGAGCTACACTATAGTCACATGCCGACAACATTAGGGTCCCGCCTTGGCTTCCTCTAGCGGACATCTTTGGTGAGCTACACTATAGTCACATGCCGACAACATTAGGGTCCTGCCTTGGCTTCCTCTAGCAGACATCTTTGGTGAGCTACACTATAGTCACATGCCGACAACATTAGGGTCCCGCCTTGGCTTCCTCTAGCGGACATCTTTGGTGAGCTACACTATAGTCACATGCCGACAACATTAGGGTCCTGCCTTGGCTTCCTCTAGCGGACATCTTTGGTGAGCTACACTATAGTCACATGCCGCCAACATTAGGGTCCCGCCTTGGCTTCCTCTAGCGGACATCTTTGGTGAGCTACACTATAGTCACATGCCGCCAACATTAGGGTCCCGCCTTGGCTTCCTCTAGCGGACATCTTTGGTGAGCTACACTATAGTCACATGCCGCCAACATTAGGGTCCCGCCTTGGCTTCCTCTAGCGGACATCTTTGGTGAGCTACACTATAGTCACATGCCGACAACATTAGGGTCCCGCCTTGGCTTCCTCTAGCGGACATCTTTGGTGAGCTACACTATAGTCACATGCCGACAACATTAGGGTCCCGCCTTGGCTTCCTCTAGCGGACATCTTTGGTGAGCTACACTACAGTCACATGCCGCCAACATTAGGGTCCCGCCTTGGCTTCCTCTAGCGGACATCTTTGGTGAGCTACACTATAGTCACATGCCGACAACATTAGGGTCCCGCCTTGGCTTCCTCTAGCGGACATCTTTGGTGAGCTACACTATAGTCACATGCCGACAACATTAGGGTGCCGCCTTGGCTTCCTCTAGCGGACATCTTTGGTGAGCTACACTATAGTCACATGCCGACAACATTAGGGTCCCGCCTTGGCTTCCTCTAGCGGACATCTTTGGTGAGCTACACTATAGTCACATGCCGACAACATTAGGGTCCCGCCTTGGCTTCCTCTAGCGGACATCTTTGGTGAGCTACACTATAGTCACATGCCGACAACATTAGGGTCCCGCCTTGGCTTCCTCTAGCGGACATCTTTGGTGAGCTACACTATAGTCACATGCCGACAACATTAGGGTCCCGCCTTGGCTTCCTCTAGCGGACATCTTTGGTGAGCTACACTATAGTCACATGCCGACAACATTAGGGTCCCGCCTTGGCTTCCTCTAGCGGACATCTTTGGTGAGCTACACTATAGTCACATGCCGACAACATTAGGGTCCCGCCTTGGCTTCCTCTAGCGGACATCTTTGGTGAGCTACACTATAGTCACATGCCGACAACATTAGGGTCCCGCCTTGGCTTCCTCTAGCGGACATCTTTGGTGAGCTACACTATAGTCACATGCCGACAACATTAGGGTCCCGCCTTGGCTTCCTCTAGCGGACATCTTTGGTGAGCTACACTATAGTCACATGCCGACAACATTAGGGTGCCGCCTTGGCTTCCTCTAGCGGACATCTTTGGTGAGCTACACTATAGTCACATGCCGACAACATTAGGGTCCCGCCTTGGCTTCCTCTAGCGGACATCTTTGGTGAGCTACACTACAGTCACATACTGACCTCAGATCCTTTTCTTCAGCCCACCTCCCATGCGCGTTCTTTCAACACTATAGTAGCTGCCTTTGGATCTATTTTTAATTGCATTTTACAGCTAAACCGTGCATCGTAGAGGGAAACGGGGCTTATTCTGGCATCACACAGGCACCCTCACTAGACTCCCATACAACACTAGTGGCTGCCTTGGGATCCATTTTTAATTACATTTTACAGCTCAACCGTGCATCGTAGAGGGAAACGGGGCTTATTCTGGCATCACACAGGCACCCTCACTATACAACACTAGTGGCTGCCTTTGGATCTATTTTTAATTGCATTTTACAGCTAAACCGTGCATCGTAGAGGGAAACGGGGCTTATTCTGGCATCACACAGGCACCCTCACTATACAACACTAGTAGCTGCCTTGGGATCCATTTTTAAGTGCATTTTACAGTTAAACCGTGCATCGTAGAGGGAAACATGGCTTATTCTGGCATCACTTAGGCACCCTTACTAGACTCTCATACAACACTAGTAGCTGCCTTTGGATCTATTTTTAATTGCATTTTACAGCTAAACCGTGCATCGTAGAGGGAAACGGGGCTTATTCTGGCATCACACAGGCACCCTCACTAGACTCCCATACAACACTAGTGGCTGCCTTGGGATCCATTTTTAATTACATTTTACAGCTCAACCGTGCATCGTAGAGGGAAACGGGGCTTATTCTGGCATCACACAGGCACCCTCACTATACAACACTAGTGGCTGCCTTTGGATCTATTTTTAATTGCATTTTACAGCTAAACCGTGCATCGTAGAGGGAAACGGGGCTTATTCTGGCATCACACAGGCACCCTCACTATACAACACTAGTAGCTGCCTTGGGATCCATTTTTAAGTGCATTTTACAGTTAAACCGTGCATCGTAGAGGGAAACATGGCTTATTCTGGCATCACTTAGGCACCCTTACTAGACTCTCATACAACACTAGTAGCTGCCTTGGGATCCATTTTTAAGTGCATTTTACAGTTAAACCGTGCATCGTAGAGGGAAACAAGGCTTATTCTGGCATCACTTAGGCACCCTTACTAGACTCTCATACAACACTAGTAGCTGCCTTGGGATCCATTTTTAAGTGCATTTTACAGTTAAACCGTGCATCGTAGAGGGAAACAAGGCTTATTCTGGCATCACTTAGGCACCCTTACTAGACTCTCATACAACACTAGTAGCTGCCTTGGGATCCATTTTTAAGTGCATTTTACAGCTAAACCGTGCATCGTAGAGGGAAACGGGGCTTATTCTGGCATCACACAGGCACCCTCACTAGACTCCTATACAACACTAGTGGCTGCCTTGGGATCCATTTTTTATTGCATTATACAGCTAAACCGTGCATCGTAGAGGGAAACAGGGCTTATTCTGGCATCACACAGACACCCTCACTAGACTCCTATACAACACTAGTGGCTGCCTTGGGATCCATTTTTTATTGCATTATACAGCTAAACCGTGCATCGTAGAGCGAAACGGGACTTATTCTGGCATCACACAGACACCCTCACTAGACTCCCATTCAACACTAGTAGCTGCCTTGAGATCTATATTTAATTGCATTTTACAGCTAAACCGTGCATCGTAGAGCGAAACGGGACTTATTCTGGCATCACACAGGCACCCTCACTAGACTCCCATACAACACTAGTGGCTGCCTTGGGATCTATATTTAATTGCATTTTACAGCTAAACCGTGCATCGTAGAGGGAAACGGGGCTTATTCTGGCATCACACAGACACCCTCACTAGACTCCCATTCAACACTAGTAGCTGCCTTGAGATCTATATTTAATTGCATTTTACAGCTAAACCGTGCATCGTAGAGGGAAACGGGGCTTATTCTGGCATCACACAGACACCCTCACTAGACTCCCATACAACACTACTGGCTGCCTTGGGATCTATATTTAATTGCATTTTACAGCTAAACCGTGCATCGTAGAGCGAAACGGGACTTATTCTGGCATCACACAGACACCCTCACTAGACTCCCATTCAACACTAGAAGCTGCCTTGAGATCTATATTTAATTGCATTTTACAGCTAAACCGTGCATCGTAGAGCGAAACGGGACTTATTCTGGCATCACACAGGCACCCTCACTAGACTCCCATACAACACTAGTGGCTGTCTTGGGATCCATATTTAATTGCATTTTACAGCTAAACCGTGCATCGTAGAGTGAAACGGGGCTTATTCTGGCATCACACAGTCACCCTCACTAGAATCCCATACAACACTAGTGGCTGCCTTGTATAATAATGTCTACTATGTTGCCAGCTCACCCCAACATGCGGGTGTTCATCACCCACGGCGGGCTGCTCAGTCTCCAGGAGGCCGTGTACCACGCGGTACCCATATTGGGGATCCCCATCTGCGCCGATCAGTTCTTCAACGTCCAACGGGCCGTGGATCACGGCTTCGCGATCCAGCTGGACTACGAGACCATCACTAGTGAGAAGCTAGAGGCGGCGGTGGAGAAACTCCTCACGGACGAGAGGTGAGTGAACCACTTGAGTCAAGTTAACTCTCATCTCACACAACTATCTAGTAACAGCATAGTGGATAGGGATATTTTCCCGCTGGGAGAATACGGCGTCTGCACACATGCTACATATCTTTTCTGTACATGAATATGAGACGTTTAGCCAAATATCAATCAATCATAAACAACTCTTTGGATTCACTCTAATATACTTTAACAATGATTCTGGACGGTAGATTAAGATCTTTGGTTCTATTCCAAGCTGTTTGGTTGCAGCTATCGTATGCTAGCGACCGAGGCGGCCTCTAGGTTCAGAGACCAGCTGACCCCGCCGCTAGAGAAGGCTGTGTTCTATACAACACTAGGTTACTAAGATCTTTGGTACTATTCCAAGCTGTTTGGTTGCAGCTATCGTATTCTAGCGACCGAGGCGGCCTCTACCGCTAGAGAAGGCTGTGTTCTATACAACACTAGGTTACTAAGATCTTTGGTACTATTCCAAGCTGTTTGGTTGCAGCTATAGTATGCTAGCGACCGAGGCGGCCTCTACTGCTAGAGAAGGCTGTGTTCTATACAACACTATGTTACTAAGATCTTTGATACTATTCCAAGCTGTTTGGTTGCAGCTATCGTATGCTAGCGACCGAGGCGGCCTCCAGGTTCAGGGACCAGCTGACCCCGCCGCTAGAGAAGGCTGTGTTTTGGACGGAGTATGTCTTACGTCACAACGGAGCTCATCACCTGCGGTCGGCCGCTCTCGACCTCAATATGTTCCAATATCTGTTGCTGGACGTGTTCGCCGTCCTCCTTCTGGCGGCCATCTTGGGGCCACTCAGCTTCTACGTCGTGTACGGACGCATTCGGGAGAAATAGTTCCCCCCACTCCTCACGTCCTTATCTTCATAGCCTTATCTTTACATCCTTATCTTACCTTCCTTATCTTCACATCCTTATCTCTACATCCTTATCTTCACCCCCTTATCTTCACATCCTTATCTTCACTTCCTTATCTTTCCATCCGATCTGTGTGTGTGTGTTGAGTTCTCATCAATATATAATTATGCACTATAAACTCATAAAGATATAAAAGATATAGTAATATATCAACAACAAAACTGATAGCATTTGATTTGTGCATGACCCAGCGATGATTCATTGCGTTTTAACCAACGATTTAGGAGTTGGGTAACTTTGTGGATCCAGGAACTTATGTTTGGCTATGTTTGTAATTTTATTTATAACACGTATTTATATTCTATTCAGTTATAAAACTGATTTATACAAAGGAGGATAATACACAATTAATAATGTAAACATCATAAAATAGCAAGTTTATCAACACAAACAACTATTTAAAAGAGATCATAAAACAAACATTAATAAACTGTTTTCAGAACTGATCTATGGTTCTTAGTTAGAAGTAATCACGGCTCTCTAGATCAATTTTTAAAAAATATTGTTCATTTATGCTACGTCCACACGTGTCATTTAAGTGGCTGTGCTTTAAAGTACTTTCATTTAACAACCACTACACGAGCTATCTGTCATATTTTCGTATCACAAGAGGTCTTAACTAAGGACCGGTCCTAAGTCCTACTGTACCGTGTGTGCTATTATAAATCCATGGTAGGCCTACTACACGGCCCAATTGATAGCTACTTTCGTAGAAATCACAGTGAACTTAAAATATTGCAAGGCGGTGTTTTAAAGTTTAGTGTTTTGTTTTCTTATACCTCCACAATCTAAAAACAGAGAAATGTGTATGTCAAGGTAAGTAAATGATATTTATTTATGTTCACACTTCGAAGTCATAGACGCATTGCCACCATCTTTGAAGAAAGATAAGACCAACTCAGACCGGGCCTAAATATTTGTCTCAAATGTTTGTTATTTACTAGGGTTTCTTAGCAACGTGGAGTCGAGGCTATGTGTAGGTCCGTATCAGCCAATGGCGTAGTAGTCCTAAAGTTAGGCCAGGCCTAAGTTAAGACCCCTTGTGAATCCGGCCCTGGTTTTTACTGCTCAGCTTCGTAAGAATTTGTTTAAAATGATGAATTTCGCCGAATTTTTGGTTCAAGTCTTTCCTTTTGTGTGGCAATGGCGCGAAATATGTAGTTTGACAGTGGACACTTCAATTTAGAGGTTATGTTTTATTGTTTACGGTAGTCTCACTGCCACCGAATTTGAGAAAAGTAACATTTTAAGAAGGCCGCCAGTCATTTAAGATGGGGTCCTGCAGAACTTTAAATGACATTGACATCTGATTTAAGTGAGTGGAGAATCGACTACACAGTACACAGTCATTTAAAGGAGTCGTTTAAATGACACGTGTGGACGTAGCATTAAGGACACCACGTGTTAAACAGTTCGGCCGTCTTCGGGTGGCGGCACGAAAGCTCGGGTACGCTCGGGTTCCATCTTCGCACAACAGAGTAATCTGAAGACCCTCTTGGCTATCTTAACGAACAACAGCGCCGCCAGGATCGCGCCGAGCGCCGTTGCGCCGATCAAGTCCAGCAACAGGTACTTGTAGAGTTTCAAACCGCGCGCCGCGGATCGCAGGTGTTTGGCGCCTTTATGTCTGATGACGTACTCGGTCCAGAACACAGCCTTCTCGAGGGGCGGGACCGGATGGTCGCGGAATCTGGCGGAAACGAGGCGGGCGTTCTCGGTGTAGCTACAAACACACAGTGATAATAATAGACTGTATTAGTGATGACGTCAGATTGAATGGCGGACGAGCTATCTGACTCCAAACAACTTTCCTGAAAAGTAGTTATTATTTAAAGTAGTAATTGTATCATTACAATACTTGACTTATCAATTTAATCAACTTCTTTATCACTGTTTCGTGTTAGGGAAAACGAATTATCTGAACGGATAACCCTCGCTACAATGTTTGCAAAAAGAAAACTATCTGTCAACTGTCAACTGTCATGATTGTTTGGAGTCACAAATACGGTTCGTCATTGGTTGACAGGGGAAACGTGATGTCACACTAATATACTGTATTAATAGTATAATCGTTTGAATGAAACCTGCAGATGCCCCTTTTCAGGGGACCATGTATTTTGGGCTGGGCAAGAGTGACAACACCAGTATTTGCCTTCTGACTGAGGAAAATCTCTGAAAAACTTTCAATCAAGGTTCCCTATGGTGAGGCGAACAACAAACGACTACACTGCAGCGCTTCGAGCGTTCCGGCCACTGAGCTCTGCCTGCTAGAAGTCACCGAAAACCCCTCTAGAAGGCAGTGAAAAGATTCCAAAGAAGTCAAGTAGTGTTTCCAACGTCTTAGAAATTCGCGTTGTTGAAAGTTGTGTGTATCCAATATTCAGTGACTGTTGGCCGGATCGCTCGCAACGCTCTCTGTGCACTTGTTACGCCTCCCCTTAGAACCGGCGACCTATAGAATGCGAGAACACGCAAGTACCTGTAAATCTTCTCTACTAAGAATGTTACAGCTGTGACGACAGCAGATTGCTCGATATGTCGAGCCGACTATATAAAACTATATCAAGATCACCTTCTCTTGTGAATGACGTCATTCAGAGCCCAGAGCAGTGATTGGCTGGTGATGTTGTCATAGTCTAGATAGATGCCGAACCCCGAGCGCTGAGCCTTGTGCACGTTGAAGAACTGGTCGCCGTAAATGGGGATGCCGACTATAGGCTTGGAGTGATACACGGCCTCCTGCATACCCAGCAGGCCGCCGTGCGTCAGGAAGGCCTTGACGTTAGAGTGCGCTGGAAACAAGAGAACATCGATAACAGAAGGCAAAGACCTTAGGATATACAATTAAGATCTTTGTCCTCTAAAAATCCTCCTAGCAGAGTTTTTTAGCTGCTCCACGTGCAGCGAAGTTTATTAGCCTCACGGGGAATGTGTCCAGTGACAACGCCTGCCAACAGACGCACCGATAGTGTCACATTTGTCACTGCACTATATTATAATCTATGACGACCACACCTGGCTGGATACGTGGAGGAACTATATTGTTAAACTTGTCCCAACTCTCTAACTTGTAAGAAATACCAACCTAATTTTCTGCCATCTACTGTAAACAGGTAGATTAAATATACTTTACGCCACTGGGTTGGATACACGGTCATTAGTATATTACAGATGCCGTGACTAATGCGGCTTGTGCACTCTGCTAAGTGGAAGACCGTTTTTACGAATATGTACACGAAAGCAAGAGTTGAAACAGCGTGCATGAAAGGTAAGATTGCTGGGTTTGCATAAAATATTATGTTGGAACTACCTAAGACGTCCGCTTGAGGGATCCACTCTTCCAGTCTCACATTCTTGGGAAGCCTCGGTAGCAGACCTCTCCTCTTCCACAGCACCACCTGCTTTAGCCTCGAGAAGGCGGACAAGAATGCTTCTAGCTTCTCGGGGGCCTCAAAGAACTCGCCCACATGAGAGCCCATGGTGAACACGACCACTCCGTCCGTTGAAGAGTCCAGGAACGCTTGGAGGTCCTGTAAAGTAGCCTGCTTTAGTCTCGAGAAGGCGTCCAAGAAGGCTTCTAGCTTCTCGGGGGCCTCAAAGAACTCCCCCACATGTGAGCCCATGGTGAACACGACCACTCCGTCCGTTGAAGAGTCCAGGAACGCTTGGAGGTCCTGTAAAGTAGCCTGCTTTAGTCTCTAGAAGGCGGACAAGAAGGCTTCTAGCTTCTCGGGGGCCTCAAAGAACTCGCCCACATGAGAGCCCATGGTGAACACGACCACTCCGTCCGTTGAAGAGTCCAGGAACGCTTGGAGATCCTGTAAAGTAGCCTGCTTTAGTCTCTAGAAGGCAGACAAGAAGGTTTCTAGCTTCTCGGGGGCCTCAAAGAACTCGCCCACATGAGAGCCCATGGTGAACACGACCACTCCGTCCGTTGAAGAGTCCAGGAACACTTGGAGGTCCTGTAAAGTAGCCTGCTTTAGTCTCGAGAAGGCAGACAAGAAGGCTTCTAGCTTCTCTTGGGCTCCTGCTTGGAGGTCCTGTAAAGTAGCCTGCTTTAGTCTCGAGAAGGCAGACAAGAAGGCTTCTAGCTTCTCTTGGGCTCCTGCTTGGAGGTCCTGTAAAGTAGCCTGCTTTAGTCTCGAGAAGGCGTCCAACAAGGCTTCTAGCTTCTCTTGGGCTCCTGCTTGGAGGTCCTGTAAAGTAGCCTGCTTTAGTCTCTAGAATGCGTCCAACAAGGCTTCTAGCTTCTCTTGGGCTCCTGCTTGGAGGTCCTGTAAAGTAGCCTGCTTTAGTCTCTAGAAGGCGTCCAACAAGACTTCTAGCTTCTCTTGGGCTCCTGCTTGGAGGTCCTGTAAAGTAGCCTGCTTTAGTCTCGAGAAGGCAGACAAGAAGGCTTCTAGCTTCTCTTGGGCTCCTGCTTGGAGGTCCTGTAAAGTAGCCTGCTTTAGCCTCGAGAAGGCGGACAAGAAGGCTTCTAGCTTCTCGGGGGCCTCAAAGAACTCCCCCACATGAGAGCCCATGGTGAACACGACCACTCCGTCCGTTGAAGAGTCCAGGAACGCTTGGAGGTCCTGTAAAGTAGCCTGCTTTAGTCTCGAGAAGGCAGACAAGAAGGCTTTTAGCTTCTCTTGGAGCTCCTGCTTGGAGCTCGTGTAAAATAACACTCGACTGATCTCTTAGTTGACTGTATTTACGAATGTGTCAAGAAATATGTTGGTTTTCGTTGAACCACCGTGCATGAAGCGGGATAAAGATGATGGAAGGAAGATGGAAAGTGGAGGAAAAAGAGGAATAGAAAATAGTGGAGGGATTTGATGAACACATTTTCGGATTAATTATTCTAAAACAAAGGAACAGCCATATTTTAAACGTGTCAGCGTTGCTTACGCCAACTACACGCTATACTTAAATATATCTTTAAGTAATGTTTATAATTAAATGTTCCGTGTAGTCATCCAGAAATTGTCATTTAAATAAGACAGCCATTTAAAAGTAGCCATTTAAGTATAGCGTGTAGAACCCGTATTAGAAGAAGGTTAGCGGGCAATTAAATCTAACAAAATAAATGGCTTTCTCGCTATGCTCATCATTATTTCTGACACATTTCGGAGATCAGTGCAAAGTTAACCGATGGTCAGTCAGTCAGTCAGTTTCTTTTGGAGTGCTAGATAACCTGTTACCGCCCCCCCCCCCCCCGCCCCCACCTCCCCCCGGACTCACCGCTGGCAGTTTCCGTGCAGATCCAATGTGCATCCCCGCAACATCCATCACATTCGGCAACATCGGCCTGGGTAGATTCATGCTGACGTCATTGTTGACGAAGACGAAGGCGAGCCTCCGTTGCAACTGTTCAGTAGTCGGCCCCTCTTCCCCCCCGTAGAAGTATTGGCTGGTGATCTCGTCGTATCTGTCCATCTCACCCATCTTGGTCAGCTTCTTCTCGAGGATGTAGTGAGCGTTGGTGAGGCGCTGCCAGAAGGACATCCGGTCTTTGTAGGCGATGTGCACATCCGGTACATAAGAGTAGGGGCTGACGTTGCCCATCATGTCGTGGATCTAAGGGCATGGAGACAACACACTCGTTCACGAACACTTAGGTCCGAATGCATAGTTCACACTCAAGCCCTCCTCAACTCAGTCTCTCCTCAGCCTCACCTAGCCACCAATCACGGACCGGCATTGCCATGTGAACGACTCTGTGATTAATGGCTAGGCGAGGCTGAGGAGAGGCTGAGTTGAGGAGGGCTTAAGTGTGAACTATGCATTCGAGCTTTAGATACGTTAGGAAAGTTGAACGCTCATCCACAATGAAAATGAACAGTGCCAGTAAGGTTTTAACCAAGGAGGATTTAGTGTTATGGAGAGGCCTTGCCGTATACTGCGCCGTGCGAGCGCGTGAAGCCGTCTAGCGCTTCCCCCACTCTCGCACCTCGCCACCACCTTCCCCTACGACAGGCAAGCGGCAAGAGGAGCAATGCTGTTGCACGTTGGAAGTTCAGTCATTGCAATCTTACCATTTAATGTTGGGATCGGTTTACTGAAGAATACCTTTTTCATCACGCTTGATTTTATAATGGTACCTCGCACTTTCATAGTATATAATAACATATTGTATGTCACACAGAATTATGTATTAATGAACGAAGGAATAACAGGAGGAAAGCTTATAATCAACAAATAAATGTTAATATATTATATATACGTTTGAAACTTTGTCACGTTTATTTGCACACATACACAATAAAATAGTGTAAAGTATAATGCAATGTTATTAATTATTAATTTAATCAAAAGTAATAGGACTATTGGTTTTAATATTACTAATAATTTGTGCCTACTAAGAGTATAATAGTAGAATACATAAAATAGTACAGTATAAAATAAATAGTAAATAATATATAAAATAATAAATAAAATAATATAGTAATAGTAATAGTAATAGTAATACATAGAATAGTATAAAATAGTAGAATAGTAGAATGCAACAATGTAGCAATGTAGTTATGCGTTAAATGTTTATTTGCCAATAGAAATTACCTTCTTCAGATGAGCTGGAAATGCAGGGAAAACCGATGGGACGACATTAGGACGAAGACGAACCGTCTGACCAGTCTTATCAAAATCGTCGGGTGTAAAATGTACAGAGCACAAGACGTGTCGTGGTTTGGATTTCCAATCTTTCCGCCTAACAGCGTTCTCCCACTTTCGTCTTAGGTCTTCATTTTTTGGAAACCTGTAGCACAACAATATAATGCAGTTTAAATGGGACATAACTATAACTATGCCTACTTAGTTAATTATTCCAGTTAATCTAAGCTCAATTATTGCACTTCGATTTACACTTACCTATGGAAAGTTATCTTGTTTGGTTCACAACACTTCGTATTCCTGTTCGTGCAACCATAAGCCTCGCAGTTATACACCATCGTAGCATACCAAGAAATAGAAACAAATAGACCAAGACAAAGGCTAGAACACAAAATCGTACAGAACGTTTGGTCTTTAATCCAGAACAATGAACGTGGTGTTCGCGCAGTGCCGCGCAGTGCCTGCCTGCCCGACTGCCCGTCTTTCTTGCCTGTACTAATATGGCCGCTCGGGCGTTTGAGGGGAAATGCTTCCATGGGAATCGGCTTCACGCCGGCGGAGTCAGGGCCTCTCCTCTACACTAAATTCTCCTTGGTTTTAACCAATCGTGTTGGCTGTTGAGAGCTCATTGTTGCTCATCGGCCAAAAGGAATTCATAGTTGGCCCCTACACCTAGGAGTGCCCATTGTTACCAAGGTTACAGTTGTTTGCATGTTATTTCCCATAAACGAAACAAATCCATAGCAACAATGGGTGCCCCTAGGTGTAGGGGCCAACTATGAATTCCTCATAATAGTTAGTTTTCTTGCCACCAGATAGTTGTTGACTACTCACGTTGTTGTCGACGCAATGGACGTAGATTCCGATAACGCTCGCGTCGAACTTGTGCGCGAACCCCAGGAAGCATTCGTGAAGGTACAACTCTGTGATGATCAGATCGAAGTGAGCGGTCGTCGAGCGGATCAGAGCGCTCACTTGGGGATCGTTCAGAAAGTGATGACATCGGGGGAAGCCGGTACCGTTTACAAAGATGTCGTTGTCGGCGGAGACATTGTCGCGGTTTAGTTTGGTGTTTAGCGCCACGTCTGTGGACAGAACGCGTATTGTTTCTATTGTTGCAGAATTGATCTAGAAGGCCGTGATTTGCTCTATCAAAGGGTCCTTGATAGTTATGTTGAGGAGCAATTTTCATTGTTGTGCATTGTTGTCATTGAAGATCTAGAGGGCTGGGATTAGCTCCATCTAAGAGTCCTAGATGAATTCTGAAAAAGGTCTATTAGTTACGTTGAGGACTAATTTATTCTTGGGCTTAACGTCTCATATTTTTGCAACTTGGCAAATCGAGACAATGAGTGGGTGAAATATGAAGATGAAATAGTGGTCTGTTTGGAGGAAAAGGACAAGTAGGAGGGCGGGGAGGAATGGGGAAATGGGAGGAAAAGGGAGTGGGGAGGTTGTGGACTGCATTTCGTAAACTGACTACGTCATGCGTATGTCAAATTCCTTTTGAACGCGGCAAGTATACTGTATACTGGATTTTTCTGTAGGAACGCTTACATTGCCGCTGTCATACTGTCTGCCATATATAGATATACATACTCGGAATATTGTTTCTCACTTGCTTACCAGATCCGAACCATTTATGCACCACTGCCAGGTCTGTGTAATTGGCCAATGGTTTCTCCTGAGGATGTGAGCTGATGACAGTCACGGAGTGTCCCCTGGCGGCCAAAGCTTTAGTTAGCGGCTCGTAGGCAATCACGTGACTTTTCGAGGTGTCTGCGAAGATAGCTAAGATGTTTGCACCGCTAGCTGGCGTCGCTAGCGCCAGGAACAGTGTGGTACATATCTGCGGGTACAAGAGCTTTGGTCAGCGTGACTTTCTGCTAAGATGTTTGCACCGCTAGCTGGCGTCGCTAGCGCCAGGAACAGTGTGGTACATATCTGTGGGTACAAGAGCTTTGGGCAGCGTGACTTTCTGCTAAGATGTTTGCACCGCTAACGAACAGTGTGGTACATATCTGTGGGTACAAGAGCTTTGGTCAGCGTGACTTTCTGCTAAGATGTTTGCACCGCTAACGAACAGTGTGGTACATATCTGTGGGTACAAGAGCTTTGGTCAGCGTGACTTTCTGCTAAGATGTTTGCACCGCTAACGAACAGTGTGGTACATATCTGCAGGTAGAAGAGCTTTGGTCAGCGTGACTTTCTGCTAAGATGATTGCGTCGCTAGCGCAAGGAACAGTGTGGTACATATCTGCGGGTAGAAGAGCTTTGGTCAGCGTGACTTTCTGCTAATGGCGGGTTTACATAACTGACTAGTGACTAACGACTAGCGACTAAGAGCGCGTTCATGAAACTAACTAGCCGCAACAGGCTTCTCTCATTGGCCGACAGTGGGAATACTGCGTGCTGATTGGCCGTGACTAAGGACTTGACCAAGGAGTTGAGCTATGTTCAACTTCTTAGTCAAGTCAAGACAAACCTTAGTCACAGCCAATCGGAGAGCAGTATTCTCAATCGTAGCCAATGAAAGAAGCTCGTGGCTTAGTCACGGGCTCGCTTAGTCGCTAATCGTTAGTCACTAGTCAGTTATGTAAACCCGCCATAAGATGTTTGCGTCGCTAGCGCAAGGAACAGTGTGGTACATATCTGCGGGTAGAAGAGCTTTGGTCAGCGTGACTTTCTGCTAACATGTTTGCACCTAAGGTTTGCACCGCTAACGAACAGTGTGGTACATATCTGCGGGTATAAGAGCTTTGGTCAGCGTGACTTTCTGCTAAGACGAAAAAGGATGTTTTTGCATGAATTCATTGTTCAAATTTGATTTGATTTGATGTTGTTACTTTTGATTGGAACTCACTCGTCGATGGTGTTCGGAGCCGACAGGGTTGGTTAAGTCGCTATAAATTAAAAGTCCCCCGTTGAAAATCAGTCTTGTTACTAAATGTGTAGACTCTAAATGTGAATGTATTTATTACCTTATTAATCTAGATATTTTCAGTTGACTCTTACCATCTCCATCTGAACGGTTAAGGGGTAGAGTGGTGTATCTTATCACCGGCCACAGACTAATGCACAACATATCCTAGAGTTTATTGCATATCGACCTGCTGTAGGAGTCATCCAAGGAGACAATCTCGCATATTAATGGCCGGGACAAAAACTCGTATTGTAATTTACATTAATTATTTGTATTCGTGATTCAATTGTGTTCTCAACTTGACTTGAGCTTATTAACAGTCACTGTCAGATCTGAACACCATAATTATTTCGTGTGCTTGGAAATACTTCCTTACCACCTCAAATTCAAGGGTGTCGAAAGCAAAGACGGGGAAGGCAACATTTAGAAGAACACAACAAACACAACAACAAACAACAAACAACTAGCGTCTTGTCTCACACTCAGTGATGATTTCAGGCATATCCCGGGGGGGGCGGAGCCCCCCCCGGCAGTTGTGAATGCCCCCCCCCCCCCCCTAGCAGATTGAAAAAATCACATGATGTAAATTTGCAAAAAAAAATGCAAAATACAAGAAAATGAGGTATATTTTTCCACCTCATATAGGCCTAGGAAATAAATCGATTTATTTTCTATAGAAACGATGTTAGGTAAAGGTAAGAATGGAAAATAGGAATCACCTCATATTCGGAAACTGAAAGGATGGCATCAACAGAGACCGTAACCCCCTCCACCCCTGCCTTTTGTCACGGCGCATCCCTTCCTCTCGTCAACCAAGTTTTGGGTAATTACGCTCGGAAGAAACCCCGTAGAATCCGACTGCTCTAAACTGTGTAAGTAAATACCTGGTATTTAAAATAATAAATAGAATTGTTGATTTTATGATTATCTACATTCTACACAACTATAATATGGCGCTAGATTTCACAATTCGTGTGTATCAGGCTCCCCACTGGTTTTAGTATAAACATCACCCATTTTGTGCATCTTGTATCCCACACACAGGAAGACAATTTGTTTCTAAACCCTAAGCCATAAAATGAGTTACTAATTTAGCAACACCCCAGATTTTTATCAGCCCCCCCTAGGAAAAATGTCTGAAATCATCACTGCTCACACTGCGTTGCACGACGATTCACAATCGTTCATTAACATTACCAATAACAACCGTAATGATTCAAATACTTGTAACTTTTTAATCCAGTTTTTAGTTGTTACGAAACCACATCATGCTAATTAATAACTTACATATCGCCATTATAAATAAATAGTAATTTTCAGATAAAATTTTGCAGTGATTTTGAATTTCAAATGTCCCGCATAAAACACACCTCGCCATTATCCAATCAAAACATCGTAAACTGGTGGACCAATAGGAAGCTTGGAGGTGACGTGTCATGGCCATCGCAAGTGTCATGGCTGTTGGGGGGCGTTGAAGGACGAGCCGGCCGTATGGTGATTTTAGCGAATTATGTGGTATTTAAATGTTTTGGCCGTATTATGTATTGAAAAAAGTGAAAAAATAGTTATCTGCGACAAATATAACACCGGCTCAAGAACTGGGCTTCTAGCATGCTTCAAGGTTAGCTGATACACCCCCCACTATCTTCATTAATTATTTAAATGTTGCATATCAACCCTTTTGTATCATGTCTCGTCCCAGTGTAGGCCTAGGCGTGATAAATTTCGAACTAGCTAGGACTAACTGGCTAGGCCTAGGTCACAGGGTTAGGGCCTAGGCCTAGGGCCCTAATCCTAACCCAGGCCTAGGCCCTAGGCCTAGGCCCCTAGCATGAGAGCCCGAAGGGGGCATGGCAAAGGATGTCACTCATAATCGTTACCTGAAACTTCTTCCTTTCCTCCTTCCCTTTTTCCTTCTTTCCTTTTCCTTTTCCTCCACCTAGACCCTAGACCTAGATCTTCCAACCCGGCCCACCTGGCCCAGTTCATCATATCCTAGTCGTTAATCTTCGCATTCGTCATTGGTCTTCGTTACTCCCAATACCTTGACTAGGCCTAGGGCCTAGGCCTACCTCCGCCCATATCCTTTTCCTCACACTCCTGGCAGCTTGCCTCTGCACCACCTGTAGCTTTCTCATTGTTCGTCTTATGTTGATCCCATACACAATTCCACGTAGGCCCTACTCTGTACCCGGCTTAACTAATGTTCTGTTTCAAGCTCCATTCCCGTTCCTCCTAATGTATTTGCACTTACCAATCACTCCACTTGTTCCTTCCAATCCAATGAACTCTCAAGCAGCCAAGTCTCAAACACCATATTCGCCATGTCACGAGACAACCGATTGGCTAAACGAGAAACTCAGACGGCGAGTCGTAAAAAGAGCAGAGAGTCTAGGCTACTTGAGAGAACTTGGTGCGCTTCAGTTTATAACGTTTCACATGTTTTCAGTAGTTGGTTGCGTGAGTGCCGTACCCCCTTTATCTGCTCGCGGACTGGACTCCTCTCCTCTCACTCGGCTTCAATCGTGTTCACGAATCAGACACTTTGCTGGTTGGTTCCACTACAACCTGAATGCAGTGGGCCTATACTAGGTAAGCAATGCATTGATTGACTGATTGTGTTTTATGTTATATTGCAAAATTGTGGGGCAAAAAATGCATAGCCTAGAGTTGGTAAGCAAAGTTGGTAGGGACCAGTGGCGTGCCGTCCATGGAAGCAATGGAAGCATTGCTTCCATTTTATTTTTAACTAAATTACCTATGTATACCCTCAATGCTGGCTAACAATATCGCTTACCAGTAACACTAAAATAGAATTAATGAACCAAACTTAACTACCCGAATTATGCGAAATAACTGACAGCGTAATGAAAAATCCTTGTACCATATTCTACGAGTTTGAATTCGAGCGCCAGGCCTTCGCTGTGGGAGTTGACGAAGAAAAGCCGAGTGGAAGCAATGCCTCGGGTTGCATCCACCCAGCACCCATAAGCCAGACTGTTCCGAGAGACACGTGGGTTTGAAAGTTGTTCGTGTTTTTACCTCTTTATAACCGTAAAACTGTTTCGTTTATTTTCTAAATTCATTCAGTGTGAGAAAGAATGCGATTCTACATTGATTAGTTGATTATTTGAGTATAATTGTAGTGTGTGACAAATGTTTGGTGTGTTGTTCATCTACGCGCGAATAAGCAATATGAAGGTTTGCTTCCGAGTCTGCGGGCTCGATCGGATCGCTTGCTGTGGGCCAAGGATCTAGGTCTAGCGCGGATGTGGAGGATCTAGGTCTAGCGCGAATGTGCACTCCTTTCTGAATTTGTACTATCAACTTTCAATAACCATGAATATGATTGAATGTTATGTAATCGATGAATTATTTGCGCGCCCATTTAGCACTCGATCTTTTCAAGAAAAATGTGCAATTATTGAGAGTGGCCGACCAACATCAGCTCTGCCAAATCTCAATTCAAAAACCAAAAAATGCACTCGGCATTTTAGCACTGATATTTTATAATGGATCAGATTTTTGTTCGTAAATTTCTAATGGTAAATTGCCTAAAACTCGTTAAAAGGCTCGTACGGCAATCACGATAATCCAAAAAAATCCGGGGCTATGCGCCCCGGACCCGCATTGACTGGGGGGCCTTCCCCCCAGACCCCCCATGCATGTATTAGGTGGGGGGGGGTCTCACAAGTGCCATTGCCAAGGGATTACTTAAAAAAGTAGTTGCTTCCCCCATTAGAAAAGTCACGGCACGCCACTGGTAGGGACGGTCTAGCTTGATGAGTTATTACTTCCAACATTGTACATTTGTTTACAGTGAGTGTCTGCATAACACATCCCAGGTGATGGGGGAGAGAACAAACACTTGTGTCTACATGATGCCGCCTCGCCCGGGTCTTCAATCGTCGGAAATGAATTTACTTCCGGACTACGGCCGTTGAGGTAAGCTCGCAGCATCAACCAATCGGTTGGAATAGTAGCGATACGATCCAACAGTTAACCTTTGTGTAAGATGATGACTTTGAGAGTTGAAAGGACTTGAGAGTAGGGATGTCAATACCCGGAAATAGTTGTACCCGGGTACCCTTGTGCCCTACCTGGACTACCCGGGTAGTAAATAATACTAAATATGCGTTTTATCATCATGGGTGTCAAATGATTTGCAAAGTTGTGGAAAGAGACATTATATTGTTAAACGGTATCAGGTTGCATTGTCTTTGATGAAAACGATCACGGTAGTATTCAACCATGGATTTATAATAGTACCTAAGATACAACTCCATGATTCAACAAAGCTTCAAAGCTTGCGTCTCCGCTACGGTAGGCGGTGGTCGGCCGCGTCAAAGCGATGACGTCATAGTCCGAGCTCGAACACGAGAACATGATTGCGGTAAAGCTACAACGGGCGGGTGCGCTCACTTGGACTCGCAACCGTTCTTCAGCATTCTTCCATAGGCCTACCGCCTACAGAAGATGATAGGCCTACTAATTGGGCTTTACGTCTCATTTTTTTGCGACGATAACTAATCATGACGAGGGGGGGAGGGGGGTGGGTGTCAAGTTAAATGCTGGCAAATTGAAAAGCGTGGCTCGTACGCTCGCACAAAGATGCCAGTAGGGAAATATCGCAATGTTTAATTGATTTCGTTTTGAACAGAAGAAGGGACCGGGTAGTATCGGGTAACGGGTATTGAAAAGTTGGAACCGTACCTGTGTGTACCGGGCGGGTAACGGGTACCTGGGTACCCGTTGACATCCCTACTTGAGAGCTAACTTCCCGTGCGTTAATTTCTAATGTTTCACATGTTTTCAGTTGATGGTCCTGGTGAGTGCCATGCCCCAGAACTGGACACCTCCACACGACCTCTCCTCTCGCTCGGCTTCGATCGTGTGAATGAGGCGCTCTGCTAGTTTTGGTTCCACTACACCCTGAATGCAGTGGGCCTATACTAGGTAAGCAACGCATTGATTGTGTAGATTTTATATTTCTGATGAATTATGTCTAGGCCTTAGTTTATTACATCATTAGTTATATTCATTTTATTAGAAGTTAAATTATGGTTCCAATATTGAGCCTTTGTACTTGACGAGTTTTTATTTCCAACATTTTACATTTGTTTTCAGTGAGCGTCTGCATCACACGTCACCCATTGTGATGGGGGAGGGGGGGGGGGGGAGAGAAGGATCACCTGCGTCAACATGATATCTTCAATCGATGGAAAAGGATTTTCTGTACATCTAGCTCGCCGCGGCAAACTACATCTGGACTATGGCTGTTGAGGTAAGCTGACAGCTGATAGTTTAGATAGGGCCCATGGGGGGGAGGGGGGGGGGGGTGAATAATCAAATTTTGAGTTGTATTTGCAAATAATTAATACCTTTTATTCATATAAACTACAGTTCAACGTCTTTTAATACATTCCACTATAGTTCATCCAAAACAACTAAATTAATAATTTTGTATTAATTAAGGCGCTTTCATAGCAACACGGCAACACGTTTTTTCCGGACCGGCAGATCACGTGAACCAATCAGAAACTTGCCGTGCCTGCCCTGATTGGTTCACCAAACTTGCCGGTCCGGAAAAAACGTGTTGCCGTGTTACTATGAAAGCGCCTTTAGGCTAATACTATTAGGCCCTATCAAATTACTTGCCTTACGTTCCTGAGAGATTCAATTCCACCATCTAATGTGTTCCAAATATTGTTTTCAAAAGTCAGTTTTTTACCCCACACTTCTGCTTAGGCCGACACTTGATGACATTGCATCACTGATATCTCCCATTTGTTTTCAGTTAGTGTCGCGCCTGATGCTTGGCTCGTTGATCTCTCCGTGCGACGGTTTGCTCCGACCGGGTCTGGACTGCTTAGTCTGCGAGGTGAGCTCAATACGTACACGTACTACTTTCATAAGTTTCATCCACGCCAACTAGAGATCGAAGTGTTGAAATATTTCAAGAAATTGTGAAACATTGATAGGCCTATATAAGGCATTCCTGTATTACTAGATTGATTTTGTAAAGTTTTAGGTAGTTATAGGGTTTATATGTATGTTATGTTGGTAGTACCAACCTTCAGCTCACTGTGCTGCACACTGCAGCTGTGTGTGTCATATATTTGATTGACTGATAAAATTTTCAAATCAAAAGCTATTGAAGATTTCAAAAGCTTCAAATCTGCCTGGAAGTTGTTTGTGTTGAGTCCTTTGCCAGAGTAGCATTGGCATAAATCATATACATATATTATATACATCAGTGTTAAACCCATCGATTATATTATAGATTGATAACTTTCAAAACAATGAACAGCTTTAGATTAGTGCAAGGGCGGTGCTATCATTAAATCGTTTAGAACTGTATTTGACCATACCATGAAGGTCAAAGTATGGTCATGGTATGGTCAAAGACAGTTCTAAACGATTCAATGATAACACAGCCCTTGCACTAATCTAAAGATGTTCATTGTTTTGAAATCGATCTATATAATCGATGGGTTTGACACTGATATATATGTATATGATTTATGCCAATGCTACTCTGGCAAAGACTCGACACAAATGACATCCAGACAGATTTGAAGCTATTGAAATCTTATGCATTTGAGAAACAACCCAAAGGCCTACCCTGCCTCGGTAATTATTATTATTATTATTATTATTATTATTGTTGGTGTTTAACGATGTACTGGACAGCTTGCGTCATAATATGACGTCTTCCGAATCAGGTCCACCTACATCGCAGGGGTCAACATAAGAGGAGTCCAGCATGGGAGGGCAGGGCCAAGTAGGAGGAAAAATGATTTGACTGATTTATTAAAAATTTTGTTTGTATTCCTGAAAATCTTCTGGGAAATCGAATACAGTAGTTCCCGGAAAATTCGAACTCGCTTACTTCGAAAACTCATGTAGATTGAAGAGGTTTCCATGTCCCAGAAAAACTACATGTTATTTTCATCTGTTAATTCGAAATTCAGCTATTTCGTAATTCGAAGTGAATTTCAGAACGAAGGTACTGACATTCTTTCATTTGAAGTCGTTTATTTCGAAATAAATGACGGTGACTGTAGTGCAGCTTGAGCCATTTCCCGGTAATTCCAGTTTTTGTAAACAACGCAACGACTATAGCGAGCGGTCGCCCCGAGATGCGTTGCCTGCCTGCAACATTCCACCCCCCCTCCCCCTCCCCAATCCTAATAGCTGTTGCCGACCGACCACAGATGGGCAGCCTCGAAGCAAGTCGGCCGGACGGACGCCTGCGCATGCGCTGGCATTGACTCATCACTTGTTGTTGTTCGAGTGAGCTGGTAGCACGTGTGGTCGAGTGTGTTGTTTGGAGCATATCAGTGTATCAAGTGTGTGATAGTGAACATCAAACTGTGTGAAAAATGTCGGCAACCAAACAAAAGTACAACGAGACTACAATATCAAGTATTACAATATACAATATCGAGTATTTCAGTCGCGCCCGTGTTGCGAATATACCCTTGACTGGTGTAATTTTAAAACAACAAGCGGACATGATCGCGCTCAAATTAAAGATCGATGGGTTTCAATGTTCAAGTGGGTGGTTATGGCGTTTCCAGCGGCGATACAACATAGGTTCTTTGGCGATATGCGGCGAGGAAATTTATATATTTCGAATTTTTATATTTCGAAGTTGGTATTTTGAGGGCCCCTGAATTTCGAATTAAAGGGGGACTACTGTATTTCACAAAATTTCAATATTTTTGAAAACTTTCATTGAAACTTTCAGTGAAACTATCAAAAAGGTAAATTTCATGAAATTTTCGAACTCTGACGCCAACTCACGCAGACACTTTTATAGGGTTTTTACTTTAAGGCTGTATGTAGACATATCCTACAAAACCCCCGATCTGGATTTAAAACCCTTTTAAAATTGTTGAAAAGTAAACCAAATTAGTACATAGCGTCCTCCAGAGAATGTAGCACTGTTCTTTCTTGTGGTCGTGATCGAAAAAACAAAAATGGGTTGGAACAGCCTGAAGAGTTTTAGTGTTGGTTGGTGGCTACTACATTTGCAAACTTCTTGTGAACCATCTACTAACTATGCTCTCATCTCTCGTAGACTCTCCATTGAAAAAGCTTCAGTAGACTACTTTTCAAGCATGCAACACCGATCTTCAACACCAATCTTCAACACCGATCTTCAACACCAATCTTCAACACCGATCTTCGACAACAGCAGCTGCTCCGAGACTTCGCACAGATGTACAAGGGAATAAGAAAGGTCTGAAAATATCAATTATCCCTACGTAAAACTATCGATATCAATAAATTACAGTCCAGCCTGCTTTCAATAAACTCGAAAGAACGTGATTTTTACTAATTGCTTAAACAGAACGATTGTGTATTTTGTTGAAGTGGAATCAAAATGACTTTTTCAAATCCAGAATTTGCGTAAAAGAGAGTTCTTTAAAAGTCGGCTGGCCTGTATCCGAAGTTTAGCACCTTAAATGTAAAATCACTGGAGTAGTGCGAATTTTTTCGAGTACGAGTCACGTTGCATTTTAAACTTTTAAAAACGTTCCCAGCTGGTAAAATAGCACGCCGATGACAGTATTTTTTTTCCGTAATAAGGCGGCACAATACCAGTCCACATCCTCTGATAAACAATCGAGAAACTTGCTACGGTTGGCCAGCGGGAGTTTGTGATATTTGCCCAGCTCGTTTGCTCGCGATTGATTTGCTAGTGTCGTGGAATACAAGTAGCCTCGATTGGATGGGGAGTCCTGGTTTTCTCGATCGTGTGTCACCGCCGCCGCAATTCTGTATTCTCAGCCCACTTCCAGGTTCCCTTTTGGTTTGTGAATAAGAAATATAATAAATACATACATATAGGTAGCTTTCAATACACGTCACGTGGCGGCCATTATGAGGTACACATTGCTTGTTTACATTTGTTCTGTCAATAGAAGACACATCTAGGTTATCCAGGAAATATCACAGTTTCAAGCCGTATAGATTGATGTGTGCAGGTCTGGTAAAACTTCAAGAAAATGACAACACATGCAAATGATTGTCTCAAACAGAGTTTACGCGTTCTTATTTTGTTTTCAGTCATAATGTACGGAACCTTTGCTTGAAAACAGTTGATGTGTCAGTCAAAGGACATCTGCAATATTGCAACAATGCAGTGTCGGAAGAACGTGAACAAATGTTTACAGAGTACATCAGTATGGCTACCGTGCGATACCGAAAATGACGTTATTGCAAGCTCCCTATTGCTGTGTTCCTTTGTCTTGTTGGTAATCCCTTATATAAATTGCTCTTATTTTAGGACAACAATGTCTAGAGCTGTACCAATTCCACTAGTTTCGATGCCGTTTCCAATACTAATTATTGATTGAATGCCGTCAATGCCGTTTCCAATGCTTATTATTATTCAATGCTGTTTCCAATGCTTATTATTGATTCAATGGCGTTTCCAATGCTAATAATCTATTGATTATTAGCATTTTCCAATGCTAATAATCTACTGATCCAATAACGTTTCCAATGCTAATAATCTATTAATTCAATGCCGTTTCCAATGCTAATAATCTATTGATTCAATGCCGTTTCCAATGCTAATAGTCTACTGATTCAATGCCGTTTCCAATGCTAATAATCTATTGATTCAATGCCATTTCAAATGCTATTAGTCTATTGATTCAATGCCGTTTCCAAAACAAATAATCTATTGATTCAATGCTGTTTCCAATGCTAATAATCAATTGATTCTATGCTGTTTCCAATGCTAATAATCTATTGATTCAATGCCGTTTCCAATGCTAATAATCTATTGATTCAATGCTGTTTCCAATGCTAATAATCTATTGATTTAATGCTGTTTCCAATGCTAACAATCTATTGATTCAATGCCGTTTCCAATGCTAATAATCTATTGATTCAATGCATTTTCCAATGCTAATAATCTATTGATTCAATGCTGTTTCCAATGCTAATAATCTATTGATTTAATGCTGTTCCCAATGCTAATAATCTATTGATTCAATGCTGTTTCCAATGCTAATAATCTATTGATTTAATGCTGTTTCCAATGCTAATAATCTATTGATTTAATGCTGTTCCCAATGCTAATAATCTATTGATTCAATGCTGTTTCCAATGCTAATAATCTATTGATTCAATGCCGTTTTCAATGCTAATAATCTATTGATAAATGCTGTTTCCAATGCTAATAATCTATTGATTCAATGCCGTTTCCAATGCTAATAATCTATTGATTCAATGCATTTTCCAATGCTAATAATCTATTGATTCAATGCCGTTTCCAATGCTTATAATCTATTGATTCAATGCCGTTTCCAATGCTAATAATCTATTGATTCAATGCCGTTTCCAATGCTAATAATCTATTGATTCAATGCTGTTTCCAATGCTAATAATCTATTGATAAATGCTGTTTCCAATGCTAATAATCTATTGATTCAATGCCGTTTCCAATGCTAATAATCTATTGATTCAATGCATTTTCCAATGCTAATAATCTATTGATTCAATGCTGTTTCCAATGCTAATAATCTATTGATTCAATGCATTTTCCAATGCTAATAATCTATTGATTCAATGCTGTTTCCAATGCTAATAATCTATTGATTTAATGCTGTTTCCAATGCTAATAATCTATTGATTCAATGCCGTTTCCAATGCTAATAATCTATTGATTCAATGCATTTTCCAATGCTAATAATCTATTGATTCAATGCTGTTTCCAATGCTAATAATCTATTGATTCAATGCTGTTTCCAATGCTAATAATCTATTGATTTAATGCCGTTTCCAATGCTAATAATCTATTGATTCAATGCCGTTTCCAATGCTAATAATCTATTGACTCAATGCCGTTTCCAATGCTAATAATCTATTGATTCAATGCCGTTTCCAATGCTAATAATCTATTGATTCAATGCCGTTTCCAATGCTTATAATCTATTGATTCAATGCCGTTTCCAATGCTAATAATCTATTGATTCAATGCTGTTTCCAATGCTAATGATCTATTGACTCAATGCCGTTTCCAATGCTAATAATCTATTGATTCAATGCTGTTTCCAATGCTTATAATCTATTGATTTAATGCTGTTCCCAATGCTAATAATCTATTGATTCAATGCATTTTCCAGTGCTAATAATCTATTGATTCAATGCCGTTTCCAATGCTAATAATCTATTGACTCAATGCCGTTTCCAATGCTAATAATCTATTGATTCAATGCCGTTTCCAATGCTAATAATCTATTGATTCAATGCCGTTTCCAATGCTAATAATCTATTGATTCAATGCCGTTTCCAATGCTAATAATCTATTGATTCAATGCCGTTTCCAATGCTAATAATCTATTGACTCAATGCCGTTTCCAATGCTAATAATCTATTGACTCAATGCCGTTTCCAATGCTAATAATCTATTGATTCAATGCCGTTTCCAATGCTAATAATCTATTGATTCAATGCCGTTTCCAATGCTAATAATCTATTGACTCAATGCCGTTTCCAATGCTAATAATCTATTGATTCAATGCCGTTACCAATGCTAATAATCTATTGATTCAATGCCGTTTCCAATGCTAATAATCTATTGATTCAATGCTGTTTCCAATGCTAATAATCTAGTGATTTAATGCTGTTCCCAATGCTAATAATCTATTGATTCAATGCATTTTCCAATGCTAATAATCTATTGATTCAATGCTGTTTCCAATGCTAATAATCTATTGATAAATGCTGTTTCCAATGCTAATAATCTATTGATTCAATACCGTTTCCAATGCTAATAATCTATTGATTCAATGCCGTTTCCAATGCTAATAATCTATTGATTCAATGCCGTTTCCAATGCTAATAATCTATTGATTCAATGCTGTTTCCAATGCTAATAATCTATTGATTTAATGCTGTTCCCAATGCTAATAATCTATTGATTCAATGCATTTTCCAATGCTAATAATCTATTGATTCAATGCTGTTTCCAATGCTAATAATCTATTGATAAATGCTGTTTCCAATGCTAATAATCTATTGATTCAATGCCGTTTCCAATGCTAATAATCTATTGATTCAATGCTGTTTCCAATGCTAATAATCTATTGATTCAATGCCGTTTCCAATGCTAATAATCTATTGATTCAATGCTGTTTCCAATGCTTATAATCTATTGATTTAATGCTGTTCCCAATGCTAATAATCTATTGATTCAATGCATTTTCCAGTGCTAATAATCTATTGATTCAATGCTGTTTCCAATGCTAATAATCTATTGATAAATGCTGTTTCCAATGCTAATAATCTATTGATTCAATGCCGTTTCCAATGCTAATAATCTATTGATTCAATGCAGTTTCCAATGCTAATAATCTATTGATTCAATGCTGTTTCCAATGCTAATAATCTATTGATTCGATGCCGTTTCCAATGCTAATAATCTATTGATTCAATGCCGTTTCCAATGCTAATAATCTATTGATTCAATGCCGTTTCCAATGCTAATAATCTATTGATTCGATGCCGTTTCCAATGCTAATAATCTATTGATTCAATGCTGTTTCCAATGCTAATAATCTATTGATTCAATGCCGTTTCCAATGCTAATAATCTATTGATTCATGCCGTTTCCAATGCTAATAATCTATTGATTCAATGCCGTTCCCAATGCTAATAATCTATTGATTCAATGCTGTTTCCAATGCTAATAATCTATTGATTCAATGCTGTTTCCAATGCTTATAATCTATTGATTCAATGCTGTTTCCAATGCTTATAATCTATTGATTCAATGCTGTTTCCAATGCTAATAATCTATTGATTCAATGCTGTTTCCAATGCTAATAATCTATTGATTCAATGCCGTTTCCAATGCTAATAATCTATTGATTCATGCCGTTTCCAATGCTAATAATCTATTGATTCAATGCTGTTTCCAATGCTTATAATCTATTGATTCAATGCCGTTTCCAATGCTAATAATCTATTGATTCAATGCCGTTCCCAATGCTAATAATCTATTGATTCAATGCCGTTTCCAATGCTAATAATCTATTGATTCAATGCCGTTTCCAATGCTAATAATCTATTGATTCATGCCGTTTCCAATGCTAATAATCTATTGATTCAATGCCGTTTCCAATGCTAATAATCTATTGATTCAATGCTGTTTCCAATGCTAATAATCTATTGATTCAATGCCGTTTCCAATGCTAATAATCTATTGATTCAATGCCGTTTCCAATGCTAATAATCTATTGATTCAATGCCGTTTTTAATGCTAATAATCTATTGATTCAATGCCGTTTCCAATGCTAATAATCTATTGATTCAATGCCGTTTCCAATGCTAATAATCTATTGATTCAATGCCGTTTCCAATGCTAATAATCTATTGATTCAATGCCGTTTCCAATGCTAATAATCTATTGATTCAATGCTGTTTCCAATGCTAATAATCTATTGATTCAATGCCGTTTCCAATGCTAATAATCTATTGATTCAATGCCGTTTCCAATGCTAATAATCTATTGATTCATGCCGTTTCCAATGCTAATAATCTATTGATTCAATGCCGTTCCCAATGCTAATAATCTATTGATTCAATGCCGTTTCCAATGCTAATAATCTATTGATTCAATGCCGTTTCCAATGCTAATAATCTATTGATTCATGCCGTTTCCAATGCTAATAATCTATTGATTCAATGCCGTTTCCAATGCTAATAATCTATTGATTCAATGCTGTTTCCAATGCTAATAATCTATTGATTCAATGCTGTTTCCAATGCTAATAATCTATTGATTCATGCCGTTTCCAATGCTAATAATCTATTGATTCAATGCCGTTTCCAATGCTAATAATCTATTGATTTAATGCTGTTTCCAATGCTAATAATCTATTGATTCAATGCTGTTTCCAATGCTAATAATCTATTGATTCAATGCCGTTTCCAATGCTAATAATCTATTGATTCAATGCCGTTTCCAATGCTAATAATCAATTGATTCAATGCCGTTTCCAATGCTAATAATCTATTGATTCAATGCCGTTTCCAATGCTAATAATCTATTGATTCAATGCTGTTTCCAATGCTAATAATCTATTGATTCAATGCCGTTTCCAATGCTAATAATCTATTGATTCAATGCCGTTTCCAATGCTAATAATCTATTGATTCAATGCCGTTTCCAATGCTAATAATCTATTGATTCAATGCTGTTTCCAATGCTAATAATCTATTGATTCAATGCCGTTCCCAATGCTAATAATCTATTGATTCAATGCCGTTTCCAATGCTAATAATCTATTGATTCAATGCCGTTTCCAATGCTAATAATCTATTGATTCAATGCCGTTTCCAATGCTAATAATCTATTGATTCGATGCCGTTTCCAATGCTAATAATCTATTAATTCAATGCTGTTTCCAATGCTAATAATCTATTGATTCAATGCCGTTTCCAATGCTATTAATCTATTGATTCAATGCCGTTTCCAATGCTAATAATCTATTGATTCAATGCCGTTTCCAATGCTAATAATCTATTGATTCAATGCTGTTTCCAATGCTAATAATCTATTGATTCAATGCCGTTTCCAATGCTAATAATCTATTGATTCAATGCCGTTTCCAATGCTAATAATCTATTGATTCAATGCTGTTTCCAATGCTAATAATCTATTGATTTAATGCCGTTTCCAATGCTAATAATCTATTGATTCAATGCCGTTTCCAATGCTAATAATCTATTGATTCAATGCCGTATCCAATGCTAATATCTACTGATGCAATGCTGTATGCAATGCTAATATCTACTGATTCAATGCTGTATGCAATGCTAATATCTACTGATTCAATGCCGTATCCAATGCTAATATCTACTGATTCTATGCCGTATCCAATGCTTATATCTACTGATTCTATGTCAATTCTTCCCCCCTCCCCCCCCCCCCCCCCCCCACTCCCCTATCCCCCGCTCTTAATTGAATTAGTCGAATGCTAGTAGGGCCTACATTTGAATGACTTCATTGTTGTATTTCACTAGATTTAATATAAAAGTATTGGGCTTGTGCTGACAATGATGGACAACATTTAACTGCCCACATAGACTTAATAAGTAGGGATTCAGGGATCCCAAAACGGGAAAGGGGGAAAAAGTAAAATAATTTTCTCCTTGTTGTTTTTAGTAAAATCTCGTGCATTACCCATTGTTCAATGATTTCTTCAATTTTTAATTATAAATTTGTCTTTATTTCAATTTTGTCTCGATTGTCTTATGTGTTCATTTTCACATTTATGACGTCACGAGTATCACTTTGAAATGTTTGGAAATGCACATCTAAACGTAATTATCTCGAGCAAGGGGGCGTTTCATACAGTTCTGTATATATCTGCCAATAGTGAGCATAACGCCAATTAAGATGCACTGTTTAAGTCAATTAAACATTCAAACATCTTCTCATAAATCAATATTTTACGCGTAAACGCGTAGTCTTTGAAATGTTTGGAAATGCACATATAAACGTAATTATCTCAAGCAAGGGGGGTTGTCATGCAGTTTTGTATATATTTGCAAATAGTGGGGTTAATTGCAATTAAGATACAGTGTTCAAGTTACTTAAACATTTAAACATCTTTTCTCAAATCAGTACTTTACGTGGCAATGCGTAGTCTCTGAAATGTTGGGAAATGCACATCTAAACGTGATTATCTTGTACAAGGGGAGGTGTCATGCAGTTTTGTATATATCTGCCAATAGTGGTTCTTATGCCAATTAAGATACAGTGTTCAAGTTACTTAAACATTTAAACATCTTTTCTCAAATCAGTACTTTACGTGGAAATGCGTAGTCTCTGAAATGTTGAGTCATGCATATGTGAACGTAATTATCTCAAACCAGGTGGGGTTTCTTGCAGTTTTGTATATATCTGCCAATAGATTACCCAATGCCAATTAAGATGGTGTTTTTGATTTTACTAAGCATACCCACGGCTTCGATCTTATTAATAAAATTCATGTAAAAGCGTCGTCCATGAAACGTTGGATCAAGGAACTCTAAACGAAGTTATCTCGAGCAAGTTTGAATTTGTTGCTGTTTTGATTATATCTGCTAATAGACAGTCTCACGTCTGTCAAATCAGTAATATCCTTGTGAATGCGTTTTCTATGAAATGTTGTATCATGGAAATGAGTCGGTATAATTTCCGGTTGAGAATCACTGTAGGAAACATCGAACTTTACTTGCTACTACAGAATACAATTTGAGGCATTCATTATTTAGAATTTGAATTAGCCAAGTGGTAGAATTGAAAATAGGCCGCCATACTAGAGGTGACCAATGGAATCTTTTTATCGTCGTGATCTGTCAACACTGTAACATTAACAGATTGAATTGAGGTAAACACTTTACTTTCTTATCTTTTCATCCTTTCCTTATCTTTCCTTCCCAAGGCAAACCTGCTAGATTAGACTAGGTGATGGTGTAGCTGCCCTAACTAATAGGGCGGCCATGATAAAACACCCTCATACATTTATTAAAATGTATTTAATATATAATCCGGTTAATAAGCTGAAGAGGTTGAATAAATTGAAGAGGCCAACTCTGCACAGGACAAAAAAAAAAATATATCAACTGAATCAAACTTCTTCCGGATGGGAAATCGAAAGCAATCGGCATCAAAAATAGTGTTTAAGAAATCGGCATCCCTCGCGATATTCTATCGAAATTGATACGGCTCTAATAATATCCGGATAATTAGTGCTAGTGCTTTTTCAACATTTTTAGTTGACCTTTTTTTTTAAATTGTGTTCCAAGGTATCGATATCGAAAGTGTTCCGTAATCTTTATATTTATACAGTGAAACTTCTTTATAGCAAACTCTTGGGTCTTGCTCTTTAGTTTTTGTTACAGTGAACATTTCTTTAAAGAGATGGTACCTTTACATGCATAAGAACCTTTTGTGACCTCAAAAACAGTTTGTTATTTTTACTATAAAGACGTTTGTTTGTCATATCAAGAAGTTTCACTGTACTGTGTGTGAATCAAACAGCAAGATGCATGTCCTTGCAATGATGCAAGCATAGTGCACAACAGCTGTCCTGTCTACTGTACATAACGTGTACACCACAACACACCGCATGTCCTTGCAATGATGCAAGCATATTGCACAACAGCTGTCTTGTCTACTGTACATAAGTGTACACCACAACACACCGCATGTCCTTGCAATGATGCAAGCATATTGCGCAACAGCTGTCTTGTCTACTGTACATAACGTGTACACCACAACACACCGCATGTCCTTGCAATGATGCAAGCATATTGCGCAACAGCTGTCTTGTCTACTGTACATAACGTGTACACCACAACACACCGCATGTCCTTGCAATGATGCAAGCATATTGCGCAACAGCTGTCTTGTCTACTGTACATAACGTGTACACCACAACACACCGCATGTCCTTGCTATGATGCAAGCATATTGCGCAACAGCTGTCTTGTCTACTGTATATAACGTGTACACCACAACACACCGCATGTCCTTGCAATGATGCAAGCATATTGCGCAACAGCTGTCTTGTCTACTGTACATAACGTGTACACCACAACACACCGCATGTCCTTGCAATGATGCAAGCATATTGCACAACAGCTGTCTTGTCTACTGTACATAACGTGTACACCACAACACACCGCATGTCCTTGCAATGATGCAAGCATATTGCACAACAGCTGTCTTGTCTACTGTACATAACGTGTACACCACAACACACCGCATGTCCTTGCAATGATGCAAGCATATTGCACAACAGCTGTCTTGTCTACTGTACATAAGTGTACACCACAACACACCGCATGTCCTTGCAATGATGCAAGCATATTGCGCAACAGCTGTCTTGTCTACTGTACATAACGTGTACACCACAACACACCGCATGTCCTTGCAATGATGCAAGCATATTGCGCAACAGCTGTCTTGTCTACTGTACATAACGTGTACACCACAACACACCGCATGTCCTTGCAATGATGCAAGCATATTGCGCAACAGCTGTCTTGTGTACTGTACATAACGTGTACACCACAACACACCGCATGTCCTTGCAATGATGCAAGCATATTGCGCAACAGCTGTCTTGTCCACTGTACATAACGTGTACACCACAACACACCGCATGTCCTTGCAATGATGCAAGCATATTGCGCAACAGCTGTCTTGTCTACTGTACATAACGTGTACACCACAACACACCGCATGTCCTTGCAATGATGCAAGCATATTGCACAACAGCTGTCTTGTCTACTGTACATAACGTGTACACCACAACACACCGCATGTCCTTGCAATGATGCAAGCATATTGCACAACAGCTGTCTTGTCTACTGTACATAACGTGTACACCACAACACACCGCATGTCCTTGCAATGATGCAAGCATATTGCGCAACAGCTGTCTTGTCTACTGTACATAACGTGTACACCACAACACACCGCATGTCCTTGCAATGATGCAAGCATATTGCGCAACAGCTGTCTTGTCTACTGTACATAACGTGTACACCACAACACACCGCATGTCCTTGCAATGATGCAAGCATATTGCGCAACAGCTGTCTTGTCTACTGTACATAACGTGTACACCACAACACACCGCATGTCCTTGCAATGATGCAAGCATATTGCGCAACAGCTGTCTTGTCTACTGTACATAACGTGTACACCACAACACACCGCATGTCCTTGCAATGATGCAAGCATATTGCGCAACAGCTGTCTTGTCTACTGTACATAACGTGTACACCACAACACACCGCATGTCCTTGCAATGATGCAAGCATATTGCACAACAGCTGTCTTGTCTACTGTACATAACGTGTACACCACAACACACCGCATGTCCTTGCAATGATGCAAGCATATTGCGCAACAGCTGTCTTGTCCACTGTATATAACGTGTGCACCACAACACACCGCATGTCCTTGCAATGATGCAAGCATATTGCGCAACAGCTGTCTTGTCTACTGTATATAACGTGTACACCACAACACACCGCATGTCCTTGCAATGATGCAAGCATATTGCGCAACAGCTGTCTTGTCCACTGTATATAACGTGTACACCACAACACACCGCATGTCCTTGCAATGATGCAAGCATATTGCGCAACAGCTGTCTTGTCTACTGTACATAACGTGTACACCACAACACACCGCATGTCCTTGCAATGATGCAAGCATATTGCGCAACAGCTGTCTTGTCTACTGTACATAACGTGTACACCACAACACACCGCATGTCCTTGCAATGATGCAAGCATATTGCGCAACAGCTGTCTTGTCTACTGTACATAACGTGTACACCACAACACACCGCATGTCCTTGCAATGATGCAAGCATATTGCACAACAGCTGTCTTGTCTACTGTACATAACGTGTACACCACAACACACCGCATGTCCTTGCAATGATGCAAGCATATTGCGCAACAGCTGTCTTGTCCACTGTATATAACGTGTGCACCACAACACACCGCATGTCCTTGCAATGATGCAAGCATATTGCGCAACAGCTGTCTTGTCTACTGTATATAACGTGTACACCACAACACACCGCATGTCCTTGCAATGATGCAAGCATATTGCGCAACAGCTGTCTTGTCCACTGTATATAACGTGTACACCACAACACACCGCATGTCCTTGCAATGATGCAAGCATATTGCGCAACAGCTGTCTTGTCTACTGTACATAACGTGTACACCACAACACACCGCATGTCCTTGCAATGATGCAAGCATATTGCGCAACAGCTGTCCTGTCTACTGTACATAACGTGTACACCACAACACACCGCATGTCCTTGCAATGATGCAAGCATATTGCGCAACAGCTGTCTTGTCTACTGTACATAACGTGTACACCACAACACACCGCATGTCCTTGCAATGATGCAAGCATATTGCGCAACAGCTGTCTTGTCCACTGTACATAACGTGTACACCACAACACACCGCATGTCCTTGCAATGATGCCAGCATATTGCGCAACAGCTGTCTTGTCTGCTGTACATAACGTGTACACCACAACACACCGCATGTCCTTGCAATGATGCAAGCATATTGCGCAACAGCTGTCTTGTCTACTGTACATAACGTGTACACCACAACACACCGCATGTCCTTGCAATGATGCAAGCATATTGCGCAACAGCTGTCTTGTCTACTGTACATAACGTGTACACCACAACACACCGCATGTCCTTGCAATGATGCAAGCATATTGCGCAACAGCTGTCTTGTCTACTGTACATAACGTGTACACCACAACACACCGCATGTCCTTGCAATGATGCAAGCATATTGCGCAACAGCTGTCTTGTCTACTGTATATAACGTGTACACCACAACACACCGCATGTCCTTGCAATGATGCAAGCATATTGCGCAACAGCTGTCTTGTCTACTGTACATAACGTGTACACCACAACACACCGCATGTCCTTGCAATGATGCAAGCATATTGCACAACAGCTGTCTTGTCTACTGTACATAACGTGTACACCACAACACACCGCATGTCCTTGCAATGATGCAAGCATATTGCGCAACAGCTGTCTTGTCTACTGTACATAACGTGTACACCACAACACACCGCATGTCCTTGCAATGATGCAAGCATATTGCGCAACAGCTGTCTTGTCCACTGTATATAACGTGTACACCACAACACACCGCATGTCCTTGCTATGATGCAAGCATATTGCGCAACAGCTGTCTTGTCTACTGTACATAACGTGTACACCACAACACACCGCATGTCCTTGCAATGATGCAAGCATATTGCGCAACAGCTGTCTTGTCTGCTGTACATAACGTGTACACCACAACACACCGCATGTCCTTGCAATGATGCAAGCATATTGCGCAACAGCTGTCTTGTCTACTGTACATAACGTGTACACCACAACACACCGCATGTCCTTGCAATGATGCAAGCATATTGCGCAACAGCTGTCTTGTCTACTGTACATAACGTGTACACCACAACACACCGCATGTCCTTGCAATGATGCAAGCATATTGCGCAACAGCTGTCTTGTCTACTGTACATAACGTGTACACCACAACACACCGCATGTCCTTGCAATGATGCAAGCATATTGCGCAACAGCTGTCTTGTCTACTGTACATAACGTGTACACCACAACACACCGCATGTCCTTGCAATGATGCAAGCATATTGCGCAACAGCTGTCTTGTCTACTGTACATAACGTGTACACCACAACACACCGCATGTCCTTGCAATGATGCAAGCATATTGCGCAACAGCTGTCTTGTCTACTGTACATAACGTGTACACCACAACACACCGCATGTCCTTGCAATGATGCAAGCATATTGCGCAACAGCTGTCTTGTCTACTGTACATAACGTGTACACCACAACACACCGCATGTCCTTGCAATGATGCAAGCATATTGCGCAACAGCTGTCTTGTCTGCTGTACATAACGTGTACACCACAACACACCGCATGTCCTTGCAATGATGCAAGCATATTGCACAACAGCTGTCTTGTCTACTGTATATAACGTGTACACCACAACACACCGCATGTCCTTGCAATGATGCAAGCATATTGCGCAACAGCTGTCTTGTCCACTGTATATAACGTGTACACCACAACACACCGCATGTCCTTGCAATGATGCAAGCATATTGCGCAACAGCTGTCTTGTCTACTGTACATAACGTGTACACCACAACACACCGCATGTCCTTGCAATGATGCAAGCATATTGCGCAACAGCTGTCTTGTCTACTGTACATAACGTGTACACCACAACACACCGCATGTCCTTGCAATGATGCAAGCATATTGCGCAACAGCTGTCTTGTCTACTGTACATAACGTGTACACCACAACACACCGCATGTCCTTGCAATGATGCAAGCATATTGCGCAACAGCTGTCTTGTCTACTGTACATAACGTGTACACCACAACACACCGCATGTCCTTGCAATGATGCAAGCATATTGCGCAACAGCTGTCTTCTCTACTGTACATAACGTGTACACCACAACACACCGCATGTCCTTGCAATGATGCAAGCATATTGCGCAACAGCTGTCTTGTCTACTGTACATAACGTGTACACCACAACACACCGCATGTCCTTGCAATGATGCAAGCATATTGCGCAACAGCTGTCTTGTCTACTGTACATAACGTGTACACCACAACACACCGCATGTCCTTGCAATGATGCAAGCATATTGCGCAACAGCTGTCTTGTCTACTGTATATAACGTGTACACCACAACACACCGCATGTCCTTGCAATGATGCAAGCATATTGCGCAACAGCTGTCTTGTCCACTGTACATAACGTGTACACCACAACACACCGCATGTCCTTGCAATGATGCCAGCATATTGCGCAACAGCTGTCTTGTCCACTGTACATAACGTGTACACCACAACACACCGCATGTCCTTGCAATGATGCAAGCATATTGCGCAACAGCTGTCTTGTGTACTGTACATAACGTGTACACCACAACACACCGCATGTCCTTGCAATGATGCAAGCATATTGCGCAACAGCTGTCTTGTCTACTGTACATAACGTGTACACCACAACACACCGCATGTCCTTGCAATGATGCAAGCATATTGCGCAACAGCTGTCTTGTCTACTGTACATAACGTGTACACCACAACACCCCGCATGTCCTTGCTATGATGCAAGCATATTGCGCAACAGCTGTCTTGTCTACTGTACATAACGTGTACACCACAACACACCGCATGTCCTTGCAATGATGCAAGCATATTGCGCAACAGCTGTCTTGTGTACTGTACATAACGTGTACACCACAACACACCGCATGTCCTTGCAATGATGCAAGCATATTGCGCAACAGCTGTCTTGTCTACTGTACATAACGTGTACACCACAACACCCCGCATGTCCTTGCTATGATGCAAGCATATTGCGCAACAGCTGTCTTGTCTGCTGTATATAACGTGTACACCACAACACACCGCATGTCCTTGCTATGATGCAAGCATATTGCGCAACAGCTGTCTTGTCCACTGTATATAACGTGTACACCACAACACCCCGCATGTCCTTGCAATGATGCAAGCATATTGCGCAACAGCTGTCTTGTGTACTGTACATAACGTGTACACCACAACACACCGCATGTCCTTGCAATGATGCAAGCATATTGCGCAACAGCTGTCTTGTGTACTGTACATAACGTGTACACCACAACACACCGCATGTCCTTGCAATGATGCAAGCATATTGCGCAACAGCTGTCTTGTCTACTGTACATAACGTGTACACCACAACACACCGCATGTCCTTGCAATGATGCAAGCATATTGCGCAACAGCTGTCTTGTCTACTGTACATAACGTGTACACCACAACACACCGCATGTCCTTGCAATGATGCAAGCATATTGCGCAACAGCTGTCTTGTCCACTGTATATAACGTGTACACCACAACACACCGCATGTCCTTGCAATGATGCAAGCATATTGCGCAACAGCTGTCTTGTCTACTGTACATAACGTGTACACCACAACACACCGCATGTCCTTGCTATGATGCAAGCATATTGCGCAACAGCTGTCTTGTGTACTGTACATAACGTGTACACCACAACACACCGCATGTCCTTGCAATGATGCAAGCATATTGCGCAACAGCTGTCTTGTCTACTGTACATAACGTGTACACCACAACACACCGCATGTCCTTGCAATGATGCAAGCATATTGCGCAACAGCTGTCTTGTCTGCTGTACATAACGTGTACACCACAACACACCGCATGTCCTTGCTATGATGCAAGCATATTGCGCAACAGCTGTCTTGTCTGCTGTATATAACGTGTACACCACAACACACCGCATGTCCTTGCAATGATGCAAGCATATTGCGCAACAGCTGTCTTGTCTACTGTATATAACGTGTACACCACAACACACCGCATGTCCTTGCTATGATGCAAGCATATTGCGCAACAGCTGTCTTGTCTGCTGTATATAACGTGTACACCACAACACACCGCATGTCCTTGCAATGATGCAAGCATATTGCGCAACAGCTGTCTTGTCTACTGTACATAACGTGTACACCACAACACACCGCATGTCCTTGCAATGATGCAAGCATATTGCGCAACAGCTGTCTTGTCTACTGTATATAACGTGTACACCACAACACACCGCATGTCCTTGCAATGATGCAAGCATATTGCGCAACAGCTGTCTTGTCTACTGTATATAACGTGTACACCACAACACACCGCATGTCCTTGCAATGATGCAAGCATATTGCGCAACAGCTGTCTTGTGTACTGTACATAACGTGTACACCACAACACACCGCATGTCCTTGCAATGATGCAAGCATATTGCGCAACAGCTGTCTTGTCTACTGTACATAACGTGTACACCACAACACACCGCATGTCCTTGCAATGATGCAAGCATATTGCGCAACAGCTGTCTTGTCTACTGTACATAACGTGTACACCACAACACACCGCATGTCCTTGCTATGATGCAAGCATATTGCGCAACAGCTGTCTTGTCTACTGTATATAACGTGTACACCACAACACACCGCATGTCCTTGCTATGATGCAAGCATATTGCGCAACAGCTGTCTTGTCTACTGTATATAACGTGTACACCACAACACACCGCATGTCCTTGCTATGATGCAAGCATATTGCGCAACAGCTGTCTTGTCTACTGTACATAACGTGTACACCACAACACACCGCATGTCCTTGCAATGATGCAAGCATATTGCGCAACAGCTGTCTTGTCTACTGTACATAACGTGTACACCACAACACACCGCATGTCCTTGCTATGATGCAAGCATATTGCGCAACAGCTGTCTTGTCTACTGTATATAACGTGTACACCACAACACACCGCATCTACAGTATGCGACATACGTAAATCAAGATTAGGTGAGAAAAACCTCGAACATCTCTCTACGCTTATTTTTTTTTAGTCGATATCCTGATGGTTGTTTCTAATAAATGTATCTTGCCTATTATCGATACATGTATATTTGACAAGGTCCAGTCTTACAGTGTCCCAATAACTGCTTGTTGTCTCCATGGCAACCACCAATCAAAACCCTTGAAATCCTCCAAATAGCTTAATTGCTACAAATAACTTTCTTATTAGGGGGTTGTATGACCGGCCCGTGGCCATTAGAGTGATTAAGAGTAAGAGATATGTTCTGTTTTACCCTGTCTTGTTTTACTTATGTCGGAGGGGAGTACTGTACATGTGATGCAACCAGGGCTCGAATTTACTCGTCCGAAAATGAATCACTAGTCCAGTTCCACTGCTTGCTTACTATTTATCCTTGAATACGTAATTTTAAAATACAATTATTAACTACCTACCAATTAATTAACCACGTCGTAACTATTTGTACACCGGTATCACTATTTGGCTCATCTCGTCTTCGCCTGCAGGTCTATATAAGGTTTGGTGGCAGACCTGTCTCTTCTCGGTCTCGTTGTACGTCACACTAATATACTCTATTAATTAACCACGTCGTAACTATTTGTACACCGGTATCACTATTTGGCTCATCTCGTCTTCGCGTGCAGGTCTATATAAGGTTTGGTGGCAGACCTGTCTCTTCTCTGTCTCGTTGTAGCCTACGTCACACTAATATACTCTATTAATTAACCACGTCGTAACTATTTGTACACCGGTATCACTATTTGGCTCATCTCGTCTTCGCCTGCAGGTCTATATAAGGTTTGGTGGCAGACCTGTCTCTTCTCGGTCTCGTTGTACGTCACACTAATATACTCTATTAATTAACCACGTCGTAACTATTTGTATACCGGTATCACTATTTGGCTCATCTCGTCTTCGCGTGCAGGTCTATATAAGGTTTGGTGGCAGACCTGTCTCTTCTCTGTCTCGTTGTACGTCACACTAATATACTCTATTAATTAACCACGTCGTAACTATTTGTATACCGGTATCACTATTTGGCTCATCTCGTCTTCGCGTGCAGGTCTATATAAGGTTTGGTGGCAGACCTGTCTCTTCTCTGTCTCATTGTAGCCTACGTCACACTAATATACTCTATTAATTAACCACGTCGTAACTATTTGTACACCGGTATCACTATTTGGCTCATCTCGTCTTCGCCTGCAGGTCTATATAAGGTTTGGTGGCAGACCTGTCTCTTCTCTGTCTCGTTGTACGTCACACTAATATACTCTATTAATTAACCACGTCGTAAATATTTGTACACCGGTATCACTATTTGGCTCATCTCGTCTTCGCGTGCAGGTCTATATAAGGTTTGGTGGCAAACCTGTCTCTTCTCTGTCTCGTTGTACGTCACACTAATATACTCTATTAATTAACCACGTCGTAACTATTTGTACACCGGTATCACTATTTGGCTCATCTCGTCTTCGCGTGCAGGTCTATATAAGGTTTGGTGGCAGACCTGTCTCTTCTCTGTCTCGTTGTACGTCACACTAATATACTCTATTAATTAACCACGTCGTAACTATTTGTACACCGGTATCACTATTTGGCTCATCTCGTCTTCGCCAACAGGTCTATATAAGGTTTGGTGGCAGACCTGTCTCTTCTCTGTCTCGTTGTACGTCACACTAATATACTCTATTAATTAACCACGTCGTAACTATTTGTACACCGGTATCACTATTTGGCTCATCTCGTCTTCGCGTGCAGGTCTATATAAGGTTTGGTGGCAGACCTGTCTCTTCTCTGTCTCGTTGTACGTCACACTAATATACTCTATTAATTAACCACGTCGTAACTATTGGTATACCGGTATCACTATTTGGCTCATCTCGTCTTCGCGTGCAGGTCTATATAAGGTTTGGTGGCAGACCTGTCTCTTCTCTGTCTCGTTGTACGTCACACTAATATACTCTATTAATTAACCACGTCGTAACTATTTGTACACCGGTATCACTATTTGGCTCATCTCGTCTTCGCCAACAGGTCTATATAAGGTTTGGTGGCAGACCTGTCTCTTCTCTGTCTCGTTGTACGTCACACTAATATACTCTATTAATTAACCACGTCGTAACTATTTGTACACCGGTATCACTATTTGGCTCATCTCGTCTTCGCCTGCAGGTCTATATAAGGTTTGGTGGCAGACCTGTCTCTTCTCTGTCTCGTTGTACGTCACACTAATATACTCTATTAATGTACCACGTCGTAACTATTTGTACACCGGTATCACTATTTGGCTCATCTCGTCTTCGCGTGCAGGTCTATATAAGGTTTGGTGGCAGACCTGTCTCTTCTCTGTCTCGTTGTACGTCACACTAATATACTCTATTAATTAACCACGTCGTAACTATTTGTACACCGGTATCACTATTTGGCTCATCTCGTCTTCGCCTGCAGGTCTATATAAGGTTTGGTGGCAGACCTATCTCTTCTCGGTCTCGTTGTACGTCACACTAATATACTCTATTAATTAACCACGTCGTAACTATTTGTACACCGGTATCACTATTTGGCTCATCTCGTCTTCGCGTGCAGGTCTATATAAGGTTTGGTGGCAGACCTGTCTCTTCTCGGTCTCGTTGTACGTCACACTAATATACTCTATTAATTAACCACGTCGTAACTATTTGTACACCGGTATCACTATTTGGCTCATCTCGTCTTCGCGTGCAGGTCTATATAAGGTTTGGTGGCAGACCTGTCTCTTCTCTGTCTCGTTGTACGTCACACTAATATACTCTATTAATTAACCACGTCGTAACTATTTGTACACCGGTATCACTATTTGGCTCATCTCGTCTTCGCGTGCAGGTCTATATAAGGTTTGGTGGCAGACCTGTCTCTTCTCTGTCTCGTTGTACGTCACCCTAATATAGTCTATTAATTAACCACGTCGTAACTATTTGTACACCGGTATCACTATTTGGCTCATCTCGTCTTCGCGTGCAGGTCTATATAAGGTTTGGTGGCAGACCTGTCTCTTCTCTGTCTCGTTGTACGTCACACTAATATACTCTATTAATTAACCACGTCGTAACTATTTGTACACCGGTATCACTATTTGGCTCATCTCGTCTTCGCGTGCAGGTCTATACAAGGTTTGGTGGCAGACCTGTCTCTTCTTGGTCTCGTTGTACGTCACACTAATATACTCTATTAGTTAACCACGTCGTAACTATTTGTACACCGATATCACTATTTGGCTCATCTCGTCTTCGCGTGCAGGTCTATATAAGGTTTGGTGGCAGACCTGTCTCTTCTCGGTCTCGTTGTACGTCGCACTAATATACTCTATTAATTAACCACGTCGTAACTATTTGTACACCGGTATCACTATTTGGCTCATCTCGTCTTCGCGTGCAGGTCTATATAAGGTTTGGTGGCAGACCTGTCTCTTCTCAGTCTCGTTGTACGTCACACTAATATACTCTATTAATTAACCACGTCGTAACTATTTGTACACCGGTATCACTATTTGGCTCATCTCGTCTTCGCCTGCAGGTCTATATAAGGTTTGGTGGCAGACCTGTCTCTTCTCTGTCTCGTTGTACGTCACGCTAATATACTCTATTAATTAACCACGCCGTAACTATTTGTACACCGGTATCAGTATTTGGCTCGTCTCGTCTTCGCGTGCAGGTCTATATAAGGTTTGGTGGCAGACCTGTCTCTTCTCTGTCTCGTTGTACGTCACACTAATATACTCTATTAATTAACCACGTCGTAACTATTTGTACGCCTGTATCACTTTTTGTATACCGGTATCACTATTTGGCTCATCTCGTCTTCGCGTGCAGGTCTATATAAGGTTTGGTGGCAGACCTGTCTCTTCTCGGTCTCGTTGTACGTCACACTAATATACTCTATTAATTAACCACGTCGTAACTATTTGTACACCGGTATCACTATTTGGCTCATCTCGTCTTCTCGTGCAGGTCTATATAAGGTTTGGTGGCAGACCTGTCTCTTCTCGGTCTCGTTGTACGTCACACTAATATACTCTATTAATTAACCACGTCGTAGCTATTTGTACACCGGTATCACTATTTGGCTCATCTCGTCTTCGCGTGCAGGTCTATGTAAGGTTTGGTGGCAGACCTGTCTCTTCTCGGTCTCGTTGTACGTCACACTAATATACTCTATTAATTAACCACGTCGTAACTATTTGTACACCGGTATCACTATTTGGCTCATCTCGTCTTCGCGTGCAGGTCTATATAAGGTTTGGTGGCAGACCTGTCTCTTCTCGGTCTCGTTGTACGTCACACTAATATACTCTATTAATTAACCACGTCGTAACTATTTGTACACCGGTATCACTATTTGGCTCATCTCGTCTTCGCGTGCAGGTCTATATAAGGTTTGGTGGCAGACCTGTCTCTTCTCTGTCTCGTTGTACGTCACACTAATATACTCTATTAATTAACCAGGTCGTAACTATTTGTACACCGGTATCACTATTTGGCTCATCTCGTCTTCGCGTGCAGGTCTATATAAGGTTTGGTGGCAGACCTGTCTCTTCTCTGTCTCGTTGTACGTCACCCTAATATAGTCTATTAATTAACCACGTCGTAACTATTTGTACACCGGTATCACTATTTGGCTCATCTCGTCTTCGCGTGCAGGTCTATATAAGGTTTGGTGGCAGACCTGTCTCTTCTCTGTCTCGTTGTACGTCACACTAATATACTCTATTAATTAACCACGTCGTAACTATTTGTACACCGGTATCACTATTTGGCTCAGCTCGTCTTCGCGTGCAGGTCTATATAAGGTTTGGAGGCAGACCTGTCTCTTCTCTGTCTCGTTGTACGTCGCACTAATATACTCTATTAATTAACCACGTCGTAACTATTTGTACACCGGTATCACTATTTGGCTCATCTCGTCTTCGCGTGCAGGTCTATATAAGGTTTGGTGGCAGACCTGTCTCTTCTCTGTCTCGTTGTACGTCACACTAATATACTCTATTAATTAACCACGTCGTAACTATTTGTACACCGGTATCACTATTTGGCTCATCTCGTCTTCGCGTGCAGGTCTATATAAGGTTTGGTGGCAGACCTGTCTCTTCTCTGTCTCGTTGTACGTCACACTAATATACTCTATTAATTAACCACGTCGTAACTATTTGTACACCGGTATCACTATTTGGCTCATCTCGTCTTCGCGTGCAGGTCTATACAAGGTTTGGTGGCAGACCTGTCTCTTCTTGGTCTCGTTGTACGTCACACTAATATACTCTATTAATTAACCACGTCGTAACTATTTGTACACCGGTATCACTATTTGGCTCATCTCGTCTTCGCGTGCAGGTCTATATAAGGTTTGGTGGCAGACCTGTCTCTTCTCGGTCTCGTTGTACGTCGCACTAATATACTCTATTAATTAACCACGTCGTAACTATTTGTACACCGGTATCACTATTTGGCTCATCTCGTCTTCGCGTGCAGGTCTATATAAGGTTTGGTGGCAGACCTGTCTCTTCTCGGTCTCGTTGTACGTCACACTAATATACTCTATTAATTAACCACGTCGTAACTATTTGTACACCGGTATCACTATTTGGCTCATCTCGTCTTCGCCTGCAGGTCTATATAAGGTTTGGTGGCAGACCTGTCTCTTCTCTGTCTCGTTGTACGTCACGCTAATATACTCTATTAATTAACCACGCCGTAACTATTTGTACACCGGTATCAGTATTTGGCTCGTCTCGTCTTCGCGTGCAGGTCTATATAAGGTTTGGTGGCAGACCTGTCTCTTCTCTGTCTCGTTGTACGTCACACTAATATACTCTATTAATTAACCACGTCGTAACTATTTGTACACCTGTATCACTTTTTGTATACCGGTATCACTATTTGGCTCATCTCGTCTTCGCGTGCAGGTCTATATAAGGTTTGGTGGCAGACCTGTCTCTTCTCTGTCTCGTTGTACGTCACACTAATATACTCTATTAATTAACCACGTCGTAACTATTTGTACACCTGTATCACTATTTGTACACCGGTATCACTATTTGGCTCATCTCGTCTTCGCCTGCAGGTCTATATAAGGTTTGGTGGCAGACCTGTCTCTTCTCGGTCTCGTTGTACGTCACACTAATATACTCTATTAATTAACCACGTCGTAACTATTTGTACACCGGTATCACTATTTGGCTCATCTCGTCTTCTCGTGCAGGTCTATATAAGGTTTGGTGGCAGACCTGTCTCTTCTCGGTCTCGTTGTACGTCACACTAATATACTCTATTAATTAACCACGTCGTAGCTATTTGTACACCGGTATCACTATTTGGCTCATCTCGTCTTCGCGTGCAGGTCTATGTAAGGTTTGGTGGCAGACCTGTCTCTTCTCGGTCTCGTTGTACGTCACACTAATATACTCTATTAATTAACCACGTCGTAACTATTTGTACACCGGTATCACTATTTGGCTCATCTCGTCTTCGCGTGCAGGTCTATATAAGGTTTGGTGGCAGACCTGTCTCTTCTCGGTCTCGTTGTACGTCACACTAATATACTCTATTAATTAACCACGTCGTAACTATTTGTACACCGGTATCACTATTTGGCTCATCTCGTCTTCGCGTGCAGGTCTATATAAGGTTTGGTGGCAGACCTGTCTCTTCTCGGTCTCGTTGTACGTCACACTAATATACTCTATTAATTAACCACGTCGTAACTATTTGTACACCGGTATCACTATTTGGCTCATCTCGTCTTCGCGTGCAGGTCTATATAAGGTTTGGTGGCAGACCTGTCTCTTCTCGGTCTCGTTGTACGTCACACTAATATACTCTATTAATTAACCACGTCGTAACTATTTGTACACCGGTATCACTATTTGGCTCATCTCGTCTTCGCGTGCAGGTCTATATAAGGTTTGGTGGCAGACCTGTCTCTTCTCGGTCTCGTTGTACGTCACACTAATATACTCTATTAATTAACCACGTCGTAACTATTTGTACACCGGTGTCACTATTTGGCTCATCTCGTCTTCGCGTGCAGGTCTATATAAGGTTTGGTGGCAGACCTGTCTCTTCTCGGTCTCGTTGTACGTCACACTAATATACTCTATTAATTAACCACGTCGTAACTATTTGTACACCGGTATCACTATTTGGCTCATCTCGTCTTCGCGTGCAGGTCTATATAAGGTTTGGTGGCAGACCTGTCTCTTCTCTGTCTCGTTGTACGTCACACTAATATACTCTATTAATTAACCAGGTCGTAACTATTTGTACACCGGTATCACTATTTGGCTCATCTCGTCTTCGCGTGCAGGTCTATATAAGGTTTGGTGGCAGACCTGTCTCTTCTCTGTCTCGTTGTACGTCACACTAATATACTCTATTAATTAACCACGTCGTAACTATTTGTACACCGGTATCACTATTTGGCTCATCTCGTCTTCGCGTGCAGGTCTATATAAGGTTTGGTGGCAGACCTGTCTCTTCTCTGTCTCGTTGTACGTCACACTACTATACTCTATTAATTAACCACGTCGTAACTATTTGTACACCGGTATCACTATTTGGCTCATCTCGTCTTCGCGTGCAGGTCTATATAAGGTTTGGTGGCAGACCTGTCTCTTCTCGGTCTCGTTGTACGTCACACTAATATACTCCATTAATTAACCACGTCGTAACTATTTGTACACCGGTATCACTATTTGGCTCATCTCGTCTTTGCGTGCAGGTCTATATAAGGTTTGGTGGCAGACCTGTCTCTTCTCTGTCTCGTTGTACGTCACACTAATATACTCTATTAATTAACCACGTCGTAACTTTTTGTACACCGGTATCACTATTTGGCTCATCTCGTCTTCGCCAACAGGTCTATATAAGGTTTGGTGGCAGACCTGTCTCTTCTCTGTCTCGTTGTACGTCACACTAATATACTCTATTAATTAACCACGTCGTAACTATTTGTACACCGGTATCACTATTTGGCTCATCTCGTCTTCGCGTGCAGGTCTATATAAGGTTTGGTGGCAGACCTGTCTCTTCTCTGTCTCGTTGTACGTCACACTAATATACTCTATTAATTAACCACGTCGTAACAATTGGTATACCGGTATCACTATTTGGCTCATCTCGTCTTCGCGTGCAGGTCTATATAAGGTTTGGTGGCAGACCTGTCTCTTCTCTGTCTCGTTGTACGTCACACTAATATACTCTATTAATTAACCACGTCGTAACTATTTGTACACCGGTATCACTATTTGGCTCATCTCGTCTTCGCCAACAGGTCTATATAAGGTTTGGTGGCAGACCTGTCTCTTCTCTGTCTCGTTGTACGTCACACTAATATACTCTATTAATTAACCACGTCGTAACTATTTGTACACCGGTATCACTATTTGGCTCATCTCGTCTTCGCCTGCAGGTCTATATAAGGTTTGGTGGCAGACCTGTCTCTTCTCTGTCTCGTTGTACGTCACACTAATATACTCTATTAATGCACCACGTCGTAACTATTTGTACACCGGTATCACTATTTGGCTCATCTCGTCTTCGCGTGCAGGTCTATATAAGGTTTGGTGGCAGACCTGTCTCTTCTCTGTCTCGTTGTACGTCACACTAATATACTCTATTAATTAACCACGTCGTAACTATTTGTACACCGGTATCACTATTTGGCTCATCTCGTCTTCGCCTGCAGGTCTATATAAGGTTTGGTGGCAGACCTGTCTCTTCTCGGTCTCGTTGTACGTCACACTAATATACTGTATTAATTAACCACGTCGTAACTATTTGTACACCGGTATCACTATTTGGCTCATCTCGTCTTCGCGTGTAGGTCTATATAAGGTTTGGTGGCAGACCTATCTCTTCTCGGTCTCGTTGTACGTCACACTAATATACTCTATTAATTAACCACGTCGTAACTATTTGTACACCGGTATCACTATTTGGCTCATCTCGTCTTCGCGTGCAGGTCTATATAAGGTTTGGTGGCAGACCTGTCTCTTCTCGGTCTCGTTGTACGTCACACTAATATACTCTATTAATTAACCACGTCGTAACTATTTGTACACCGGTATCACTATTTGGCTCATCTCGTCTTCGCGTGCAGGTCTATATAAGGTTTGGTGGCAGACCTGTCTCTTCTCTGTCTCGTTGTACGTCACACTAATATACTCTATTAATTAACCACGTCGTAACTATTTGTACACCGGTATCACTATTTGGCTCATCTCGTCTTCGCGTGCAGGTCTATATAAGGTTTGGTGGCAGACCTGTCTCTTCTCTGTCTCGTTGTACGTCACACTAATATAGTCTATTAATTAACCACGTCGTAACTATTTGTACACCGGTATCACTATTTGGCTCATCTCGTTTTCGCGTGCAGGTCTATATAAGGTTTGGTGGCAGACCTGTCTCTTCTCTGTCTCGTTGTACGTCACACTAATATACTCTATTAATTAACCACGTCGTAACTATTTGTACACCGGTATCACTATTTGGCTCATCTCGTCTTCGCGTGCAGGTCTATACAAGGTTTGGTGGCAGACCTGTCTCTTCTCGGTCTCGTTGTACGTCACACTAATATACTCTATTAATTAACCACGTCGTAACTATTTGTACACCGGTATCACTATTTGGCTCATCTCGTCTTCGCGTGCAGGTCTATATAAGGTTTGGTGGCAGACCTGTCTCTTCTCGGTCTCGTTGTACGTCGCACTAATATACTCTATTAATTAACCACGTCGTAACTATTTGTACACCGGTATCACTATTTGGCTCATCTCGTCTTCGCGTGCAGGTCTATATAAGGTTTGGTGGCAGACCTGTCTCTTCTCAGTCTCGTTGTACGTCACACTAATATACTCTATTACTTAACCACGTCGTAACTATTTGTACACCGGTATCACTATTGCGCTCATCTCGTCTTCGCGTGCAGGTCTATATAAGGTTTGGTGGCAGACCTGTCTCTTCTCTGTCTCGTTGTACGTCACGCTAATATACTCTATTAATTAACCACGCCGTAACTGTTTGTACACCGGTATCAGTATTTGGCTCGTCTCGTCTTCGCGTGCAGGTCTATATAAGGTTTGGTGGCAGACCTGTCTCTTCTCTGTCTCGTTGTACGTCACACTAATATACTCTATTAATTAACCACGTCGTAACTATTTGTACACCTGTATCACTATTTGTATACCGGTATCACTATTTGGCTCATCTCGTCTTCGCGTGCAGGTCTATATAAGGTTTGGTGGCAGACCTGTCTCTTCTCGGTCTCGTTGTACGTCACACTAATATACTCTATTAATTAACCACGTCGTAACTATTTGTACACCGGTATCACTATTTGGCTCATCTCGTCTTCTCGTGCAGGTCTATTTAAGGTTTGGTGGCAGACCTGTCTCTTCTCGGTCTCGTTGTACGTCACACTAATATACTCTATTAATTAACCACGTCGTAGCTATTTGTACACCGGTATCACTATTTGGCTCATCTCGTCTTCGCGTGCAGGTCTATGTAAGGTTTGGTGGCAGACCTGTCTCTTCTCGGTCTCGTTGTACGTCACACTAATATACTCTATTAATTAACCACGTCGTAACTATTTGTACACCGGTATCACTATTTGGCTCATCTCGTCTTCGCGTGCAGGTCTATATAAGGTTTGGTGGCAGACCTGTCTCTCTCGGTCTCGTTGTACGTCACACTAATATACTCTATTAATTAACCACGTCGTAACTATTTGTACACCGGTATCACTATTTGGCTCATCTCGTCTTCGCGTGCAGGTCTATATAAGGTTTGGTGGCAGACCTGTCTTTTCTCGGTCTCGTTGTACGTCACACTAATATACTCTATTAATTAACCACGTCGTAACTATTTGTACACCGGTATCACTATTTGGCTCATCTCGTCTTCGCGTGCAGGTCTATATAAGGTTTGGTGGCAGACCTGTCTCTTCTCTGTCTCGTTGTACGTCACACTAATATACTCTATTAATTAACCACGTCGTAACTATTTGTACACCGGTATCACTATTTGGCTCATCTCGTCTTCGCGTGCAGGTCTATATAAGGTTTGGTGGCAGACCTGTCTCTTCTCGGTCTCGTTGTACGTCACACTAATATACTCTATTAATTAACCACGTCGTAACTATTTGTACACCGGTATCACTATTTGGCTCATCTCGTCTTCGCGTGCAGGTCTATATAAGGTTTGGTGGCAGACCTGTCTCTTCTCTGTCTCGTTGTACGTCACACTAATATACTCTATTAATTAACCAGGTCGTAACTATTTGTACACCGGTATCACTATTTGGCTCATCTCGTCTTCGCGTGCAGGTCTATATAAGGTTTGGTGGCAGACCTGTCTCTTCTCTGTCTCGTTGTACGTCACACTAATATACTCTATTAATTAACCACGTCGTAACTATTTGTACACCGGTATCACTATTTGGCTCATCTCGTCTTCGCGTGCAGGTCTATATAAGGTTTGGTGGCAGACCTGTCTCTTCTCTGTCTCGTTGTACGTCACACTAATATACTCTATTAATTAACCACGTCGTAACTATTTGTACACCGGTATCACTATTTGGCTCATCTCGTCTTCGCGTGCAGGTCTATATAAGGTTTGGTGGCAGACCTGTCTCTTCTCTGTCTCGTTGTACGTCACACTAATATACTCTATTAATTAACCACGTCGTAACTATTTGTATACCGGTATCACTATTTGGCTCATCTCGTCTTCGCGTGCAGGTCTATATAAGGTTTGGTGGCAGACCTGTCTCTTCTCTGTCTCGTTGTACGTCACACTAATATACTCTATTAATTAACCACGTCGTAACTATTTGTACACCGGTATCACTATTTGGCTCATCTCGTCTTCGCGTGCAGGTCTATATAGGCCTAAGGTTTGGTGGCAGACCTGTCTCTTCTCGGTCTCGTTGTACGTCACACTAATATACTCTATTAATTAACCACGTCGTAACTATTTGTACACCGGTGTCACTATTTGGCTCATCTCGTCTTCGCGTGCAGGTCTATATAAGGTTTGGTGGCAGACCTGTCTCTTCTCTGTATCGTTGTACGTCACACTAATATACTCTATTAATTAACCACGTCGTAACTATTTGTACACCGGTATCACTATTTGGCTCATCTCGTCTTCGCCTGCAGGTCTATATAAGGTTTGGTGGCAGACCTGTCTCTTCTCGGTCTCGTTGTACGTCACACTAATATAGTCTATTAATTAACCACGTCGTAACTATTTGTACACCGGTATCACTATTTGGCTCATCTCGTCTTCGCGTGCAGGTCTATATAAGGTTTGGTGGCAGACCTGTCTCTTCTCTGTCTCGTTGTACGTCACACTAATATACTCTATTAATTAACCACGTCGTAACTATTTGTACACCGGTATCACTATTTGGCTCATCTCGTCTTCGCGTGCAGGTCTATATAGGCCTAAGGTTTGGTGGCAGACCTGTCTCTTCTCTGTCTCGTTGTACGTCACACTAATATACTCTATTAATTAACCACGTCGTAACTATTTGTACACCGGTATCACTATTTGGCTCATCTCGTCTTCGCGTGCAGGTCTATATAAGGTTTGGTGGCAGACCTGTCTCTTCTCTGTCTCGTTGTACGTCACACTAATATACTCTATTAATTAACCACGTCGTAACTATTTGTATACCGGTATCACTATTTGGCTCATCTCGTCTTCGCGTGCAGGTCTATATAAGGTTTGGAGGCAGACCTGTCTCTTCTCTGTCTCGTTGTACGTCACACTAATATACTCTATTAATTAACCACGTCGTAACTATTTGTACACCGGTATCACTATTTGGCTCATCTCGTCTTCGCGTGCAGGTCTATATAAGGTTTGGTGGCAGACCTGTCTCTTCTCTGTCTCGTTGTACGTCACACTAATATACTCTATTAATTAACCACGTCGTGACTATTTGTACACCGGTATCACTATTTGGCTCATCTCGTCTTCGCCTGCAGGTCTATATAAGGTTTGGTGGCAGACCTGTCTCTTCTCTGTCTCGTTGTACGTCACACTAATATACTCTATTAATTAACCACGTCGTAACTATTTGTACACCGGTATCACTATTTGGCTCATCTCGTCTTCAGGTCTATATAAGGTTTGGTGGCAGACCTGTCTCTTCTCTGTCTCGTTGTACGTCACACTAATATACTCTATTAATTAACCACGTCGTAACTATTTGTACACCGGTATCACTATTTGGCTCATCTCGTCTTCGCGTGCAGGTCTATATAAGGTTTGGTGGCAGACCTGTCTCTTCTCTGTCTCGTTGTACGTCACACTAATATACTCTATTAATTAACCACGTCGTAACTATTTGTACACCGGTATCACTATTTGGCTCATCTCGTCTTCGCGTGCAGGTCTATATAAGGTTTGGTGGCAGACCTGTCTCTTCTCGGTCTCGTTGTACGTCACACTAATATACTCTATTAATTAACCACGTCGTAACTATTTGTACACCGGTATCACTATTTGGCTCATCTCGTCTTCGCGTGCTGGTCTATATAAGGTTTGGTGGCAGACCTGTCTCTTCTCTGTCTCGTTGTACGTCACACTAATATACTCTATTAATTAACCACGTCGTAACTATTTGTACACCGGTATCACTATTTGGCTCATCTCGTCTTCGCGTGCAGGTCTATATAAGGTTTGGTGGCAGACCTGTCTCTTCTCTGTCTCGTTGTACGTCACACTAATATACTCTATTAATTAACCACGTCGTAACTATTTGTACACCGGTATCACTATTTGGCTCATCTCGTCTTCGCGTGCAGGTCTATATAGGCCTAAGGTTTGGTGGCAGACCTGTCTCTTCTCGGTCTCGTTGTACGTCACACTAATATACTCTATTAATTAACCACGTCGTAACTATTTGTACACCGGTATCACTATTTGGCTCATCTCGTCTTCGCGTGCAGGTCTATATAAGGTTTGGTGGCAGACCTGTCTCTTCTCTGTCTCGTTGTACGTCACACTAATATACTCTATTAATTAACCACGTCGTAACTATTTGTACACCGGTATCACTATTTGGCTCATCTCGTCTTCGCGTGCAGGTCTATATAAGGTTTGGTGGCAGACCTGTCTCTTCTCTGTCTCGTTGTACGTCACACTAATATACTCTATTAATTAACCACGTCGTAACTATTTGTACACCGGTATCACTATTTGGCTCATCTCGTCTTCGCGTGCAGGTCTATATAAGGTTTGGTGGCAGACCTGTCTCTTCTCGGTCTCGTTGTACGTCACACTTATATACTCTATTAATTAACCACGTCGTAGCTATTTGTACACCGGTATCACTATTTGGCTCATCTCGTCTTCGCGTGCAGGTCTATATAAGGTTTGGTGGCAGACCTGTCTCTTCTCGGTCTCGTTTTACGTCACACTAATATACTCTATTAATTAACCACGTCGTAACTATTTGTACACCGGTATCACTATTTGGCTCATCTCGTCTTCGCGTGCAGGTCTATATAAGGTTTGGTGGCAGACCTGTCTCTTCTCGGTCTCGTTGTACGTCACACTAATATACTCTATTAATTAACCACGTCGTAACTATTTGTACACCGGTATCACTATTTGGCTCATCTCGTCTTCGCGTGCAGGTCTATATAAGGTTTGGTGGCAGACCTGTCTCTTCTCGGTCTCGTTGTACGTCACACTAATATACTCTATTAATTAACCACGTCGTAACTATTTGTACACCGGTATCACTATTTGGCTCATCTCGTCTTCGCGTGCAGGTCTATATAAGGTTTGGTGGCAGACCTGTCTCTTCTCTGTCTCGTTGTACGTCACACTAATATACTCTATTAATTAACCACGTCGTAACTATTTGTACACCGGTATCACTATTTGGCTCATCTCGTCTTCGCGTGCAGGTCTATATAAGGTTTGGTGGCAGACCTGTCTCTTCTCGGTCTCGTTGTACGTCACACTAATATATTCTATTAATTAACCACGTCGTAACTATTTGTACACCGGTATCACTATTTGGCTCATCTCGTCTTCGCGTGCAGGTCTATATAAGGTTTGGTGGCAGACCTGTCTCTTCTCTGTCTCGTTGTACGTCACACTAATATACTCTATTAATTAACCACGTCGTAACTATTTGTACTCCGGTATCACTATTTGGCTCATCTCGTCTTCGCCTGCAGGTCTATATAAGGTTTGGTGGCAGACCTGTCTCTTCTCGGTCTCGTTGTACGTCACACTAATATACTCTATTAATTAACCACGTCGTAACTATTTGTACACCGGTTGTTACACCCGTATTTGACGGGAACAATACATGTTGACCTGCATGGCCGGGCAAAGCATCTAATCGGGGTGGGCGTGGGTTGTTTTCTTCAAGAGTGGAGAATGGGTAGGATGGGCGCCACGTAATTGAGTTTGTTGAAGGAAACCAATCACGAACAAAATCCTTCTCAATATTTTGATATTGAATATTAATATATTGTACCAAGATTATAAGATAATATAATATAAACATAAACAACATAAACAACAAATGTTCTTGTGTTTGCACGGTAAAGTTCACTTTCACCTAGATAATAGTAATCATGTGTATACCATTGAATAATTGACTAAGTTATGTACATTAATAATTATAGTATCGATCTTTTCGCTAATATCTATCTTGATTGTAACTGTTATTGTCTGGCTATAGATGTGACGTATCGTACTGTTGTTTACACTCGACGCGGTGACGCGCGAGTATGTGTATTGTAGGGGAGGGCTAGTTCGTCTGCTAGAAGAAGTGCTCTTCTTCTGATACTTAGCACTGAAACCAAAAAAAACGGGCGTTTCAGTGTTGGGCCATTTCTTCTACACGCCAAACTTTAATAGTCTATAATAGGGCGACAGATCTTACCTTCTATCAATGATTCGTGGAATGAACGGCGGCTGTATTGACGTGGAAACTTCTCAAATTGCTCCGATATATTTTATCGATCACAGGTAAACGAAAGTAATTCACCGAAAGTTCGAATCTACTCCTATTTTACACTGGTATATTTTTGAGTCCTCGTATAAGCCTTTGCGTAGATCGCCGCTCCACCGCGATCTGTCCTCGTGGTCGTTGGTCTGTCGAGAGAGTGACTGCTGACTGACTGGTTCCTCCCCTCGATTCGTTCTTATCAGTGTTGACGTGTAATTCATGTATAGTTCGAGGCTGGTAATTTTAAGTACACTTTGTGGCGCAAACCCTGGCGTCACACTCCCTCCTTACGTCTATAAAGTTTGGGGTGTATATATATATATATTCTGGTAGATTAATCTGGGTTCGGTTTGAGATCTTGTACGTGCCAATATCCTATACTTCTATTCTTGCTGTTTTCTAATTCATATACTAATGGTGATAGTTTCTTCACAATGGTAAAAGGTCCAATGAATTTTGGTGCTAATTTAGCGTTGAATTTGTCCGGGGCGTTTGACTGGGCGAAGTTGCGTTTGTACACCTTTTGTCCAACACTATACTGCACTGGTCTGCGGCGAAGGTTATATCGTTTGGCGCTTTGCTCGTAGGCATGCTGAAGACGTTTATTTACCTCTTGGTACACTTCTTTTAAAGTCTTTGCCTTTTCGTTTATTTCGGATCTTGATGCTATTTCCGGTACCTCTTCTTCCGTGGCGGATATTGTTCCATATACCTTTCCTGAAATATGTATTTCTCTGGCGAAGTTAAGATACGCAGGGGTGTAGCCTGTCACCTCATGTGTTGCGGTCCGAAGTGCGTAACCTAATTTTGCCAAATGGGCATCCCACTTTGTATGCTTTTCTTCAACATATGATGCAATCATGGTTTTGATTACTCGGTTGATTCGTTCAGTTGGGTTCACTTGGGGATGGTATTTTGCGTTAAAGAAAATATGTGATTCGTAAGTTTTTGCTAGAGCTTTCATTTCTTTCCCGGCGTACTGTGGGCCATTATCGCACACAATTATTTGTGGTGCTCCGTACATTAATATGACATCTTCCTCTATATGTCGGCAAATCCTCGTAGCCGTTGCGGACCGAAGAGGGAAGAGTAAAGTGTATTTGGTGAACCAATCTGACACTACTAGAATATATTTATTCCCTTTCGAAGAGCGCGGGAATGGTCCAAGGAGATCAGTTGAAATGAGTTGCCAGGGATGTTCTATCTTACGGGATTTTCCCATCAGTCCGGCTGGTAATCTCTGTTCAGGTTTGTACTGAATACATATCGTGCAATGATTTACATAGCGTCCAACATCGCTACGCATCTTGGGCCAATAGTAAAGTTGTGACATACGTTTGTATGTTTTATATATACCCAAATGACCTGATGTTGGATCATCATGACATTCTTTATAGACACACATTCGGGAGTCTTTTGGTATTACAAGTTTCCATCCATTTACATTTTTATAGAGGTTACCTTCGTCCAATCTCCATAGTGGAAATTGTAAGGGATGTTCTTGGATTTGTTTCTTCATTTTTAGGTACCATTTATCTGTTATTTCTGGTGAGATGGTTATCAAGTCAACCGGTACCGCTCGTGATAATGCATCTGGCACCAGGTGTTCATCACTTCCTTTCCTATGGACTATACTAAAATCATACGGTTGTAAACGAAGAGACCATCTTGACAGTTTTCCTCCGGGATCGTTCAGGTTGTGTAGCCAAAGGAGTGAATAGTGGTCTGTTATCACCGTAAAGTGGGTTCCTTCAAGGTAATGCCGATTTTTCTCTATACCCCATATCACAGCGAGACATTCTCTTTCCGTCGTAGAGAGATTGCGTTTTTGCCTTGTCAAACTCCTACTTCCATACGCGATTACGTGTTCACCGTCTTCAAAGCTCTGTGAGAGAACCCACCCTAATCCATATTATGCAGAGGCATCAGTTTGCAAAACAAAGGGAAGAGTGAAATCTGGACAGCTCATTATCGGTGCCTCGACTAATTTTTCTTTCAGCAGTCGAAATGATTCTTCAGCTTCTTCACTCCATACAAATTTTTGTCGTTTTCTGGTTAATTGGGTCAGTGGAGAAATTAAAGTAGAGAAATTCGGTACAAATCTCCTATACCATGACGTAAGACCTATGAATCGACGTACTTCTTTGGCTGTAGTAGGTCGGGGATAATGGAGGATTGATTCAACCTTACTTGGGTCAACTCTCAGTCCATGACTATCAACAACGTATCCTAGATACTTGAGTTCGGATCGCCCAAAGACACATTTATCTTTATTAATGGAAAGACCCGCTGCATGCAATCGTTTTAACACTTCTTCGAGAATTCTTAAGTGTTCCTCGATCATTGACGTTGTTATGATTATATCGTCTAAGTATACGAATACATATGGCTCAAGATCGGGACCAAGAATTTTATCGATGAGTCTCTGCCAGGTAGCTGGAGAGTTGTGTAGTCCAAACGGCATTCTAGTAAAATGGAATAGACCTCTTCCAGGTACTGTAAACGCAGTTTTCTCCTTGCTACTCTCCTCGAGAGGTACTTGCCAATACGCTCTCTTTAAGTCGATTGATGAGAGAACGTTTGAATCTCGTAACCGATCTAAAATTGAGGATACGTAGGGGAGTGGATATGCATCTCGTTTTGTAACTTGGTTAACCTTCCGTAGATCTACTACAAATCTTTTAGATCCATCCGGTTTCTCTAACAGGACGATAGGAGAAGACCATGCACTCTGTGACGGTTCAACTATACCCTGTGTTAACATTGAATCAAGTTCTTGGTTAATCAGGTTTTATTTGGCCGGCGATACGGGATAATATCTTTGTTTGATGGGTTCTGCTGTGCCAGTGTCAATTTTATGCTTCACTACCGTTGTACATCCTAATCTGTCTTCTGTGGGAATACAATACTTGGCAAGGAACTCTTGAACTTTTTCCTGATCATTTTCCGTAAAGTTACTTTGGATCTTGGTTATCCCCGAGATATAACTGAGTTCCTCCTCTCGTGAGAATTTCCATGAACCTGCGACAACGTTCGGTACTATACCCATGGTCTTCCAAAAGTCTAGTCCAAGTATCAATTCAGTCGAGACTTCAGGCACATACAATACTTCAATCAATTTAAATTCTCCTTCAATTTTCATAGGGAGCTCTATTACCCCGTTTACCTTACATCTCTGTCCACAAGCTGTCATGATTTGCAGTGTTCCGGGTGACTGAATATTAAGGCGTAAATGTTTAAGTTTCTGGAATCCTTTTTCCCCTAACACGGATCGACTAGCTCCAGAATCGAGTAAGCCTGGTAACATAGTTCCTAGAATATCTGTGGTTACAAATAACCGGTCATCATCTTCCTTGTTTTCTAACAGGTAGCTCAGTTTGGGTTCATTTTTCATAAAGTGTGATACTAACTTACACCAATGTTTCCATTCGTCGGTGGCCTGTTTAACTGCACGGTAATGCGTTCGACCACTAGACATTACCGGTGCTCGTTTCCCTGTTTATTACACCGTGGGCACGTAGCAATATATACATCAGCGTATCCACATTTAAAACAGAATCTCGACGGCTGTTCTCGGCACGATCTAAATCCATGTCCTACTTTTTTACAATTCCAACACGCGGATTTCCGTGACGCCTGTTTAGAGGGTTGATCTACTTTAGGTGATCTTCCTACTTCTTGAGGGGTGGTTTTTGATGTTTCTACCGTAGAAATATGGAATTTAGACGTACAGTATGCAAGGTCTGGTTCGAGTGGCGGTATCTTTTTATTGGTGACTGGTCTTTGAAATCGCTCAACCAAAAGTTTTCCTCGCTCTAGCTGACGGCATACCTCTAGCAGATCATAAATTGATTCTATTTTCTGTAGGGCCAAACGATCTATAAAATATGGATCAATATTTTTTCTCAAAATTTTAAGTTTGTCCGCTTCCTCAACTCTTCCTGGTAAACGTGCAAATAAATTTTCCATGGTTGCTAAATATAAGCCAATTCGTTCATCTGGACCTTGTGTCCTTACTCGTATTTCGTCCCATAACTGTTCTTCATAGTCAGGCGGTTGACATTCTTTTCTTAAAGAAATTAGAAGTTCATCCCAATCGTGTACCTCTCGTCTAATTGCGCGAAACCATATCATTGCAGAGCCTTTGAAAAGATCGATCGCCGAATCCCATAAATCTTCTTTGCTAATTTGACGAGCTATCCTTAATTCGTCTACTCGTTCAATGAATGCGTTTACACTTATGCCCCTAGGATCTCCATTAAAACTGATATCCCACTTACACACAGGAATCTTAGTTTTCGTATAACTGCTTCCAGGCGCAACGGTTGCTGTATGTACTATACTCGTCGGATTTTCTCGACCAATTAATTGTCGTGAATTTTCAAGTGACTCATAATTGTCTAAAGCCATTGTTAATATAGTTGACCGTGCTGCATTAATCGTATCATCGCCCGAAATACGTTTAGCGCGTTCAAACACGTGGTCTAATTTTACTTCAATCTTCTCAATGTCACTAGAAGTACTATCGTTATTAATTGCTTGAAGAAGATTCTCGATATCTGTTAACTTGGTCGAACATATTTTTAATTCGTCGTTAGCGTCACGTCTTATTGGCGGATAATTTCCTGTTTTGCCTTCTTTTTCAATTTTAAGAAACTGACGTAGCCGTTTGCGCATAGAATCGACTGTTGGTAACCCTGTTACACCTCTTACTTCTAATTCGTATTCTAGTTCATCGCGTAATAAACGATAAACTGCCATGGTAACAATTTGATTTTAATTATATTGCCGCAATAATGTTCTTAACTTGGTCACCATTCAATAAACAGTTAAACAATACATTCAAGATGTACAGTTTTGTAAACAAACCAAAGTTCACTAAACCATTCAACCCACCTGCACAGCTGCACAGATTGGTAAACAGTTCTAGAATAAATTGTTCCACTAAAAATATTGCAGACAGTAAGTTGCACCTAAATAATAATTATCAGCTATCTGATTGCAATAAAGTAGGAATATAGTACATAATACAATTATAACCATATGTTTACAATAGGGTACTTATACAATACAAATTTATTTACAAATCTACCCAATCTCCACGTCTTGTTTAAATGAAACATGCAGTCATGATTCTCAATGAGTAGGCCTAACTGACAAATGAATTCCTGTTGGGACGTATTGGTAGGCGGAATTTCTTTCGAGTGCCTTAACGTTGGGCGCCATTTTTGTTACACCCGTATTTGACGGGAACAATACATGTTGACCTGCATGGCCGGGCAAAGCATCTAATCGGGGTGGGCGTGGGTTGTTTTCTTCAAGAGTGGAGAATGGGTAGGATGGGCGCCACGTAATTGAGTTTGTTGAAGGAAACCAATCACGAACAAAATCCTTCTCAATATTTTGATATTGAATATTAATATATTGTACCAAGATTATAAGATAGTATAATATAAAAATAAACAACATAAACAACAAATGTTCTTGTGTTTGCACGGTAAAGTTCACTTTCACCTAGATAATAGTAATCATGTGTATACCATTGAATAATTGACTAAGTTATGTACATTAATAATTATAGTATCGATCTTTTCGCTAATATCTATCTTGATTGTAACTGTTATTGTCTGGCTATAGATGTGACGTATCGTACTGTTGTTTACACTCGACGCGGTGACGCGCGAGTATGTGTATTGTAGGGGAGGGCTAGTTCGTCTGCTAGAAGAAGTGCTCTTCTTCTGATACTTAGCACTGAAACCAAAAAAAACGGGCGTTTCAGTGTTGGGCCATTTCTTCTACACGCCAAACTTTAATAGTCTATAATAGGGCGACAGATCTTACCTTCTATCAATGATTCGTGGAATGAACGGCGGCTGTATTGACGTGGAAACTTCTCAAATTGCTCCGATATATTTTATCGATCACAGGTAAACGAAAGTAATTCACCGAAAGTTCGAATCTACTCCTATTTTACACTGGTATATTTTTGAGTCCTCGTATAAGCCTTTGCGTAGATCGCCGCTCCACCGCGATCTGTCCTCGTGGTCGTTGGTCTGTCGAGAGAGTGACTGCTGACTGACTGGTTCCTCCCCTCGATTCGTTCTTATCAGTGTTGACGTGTAATTCATGTATAGTTCGAGGCTGGTAATTTTAAGTACACTTTGTGGCGCAAACCCTGGCGTCACACGGTATCACTATTTGGCTCATCTCGTCTTCGCGTGCAGGTCTATATAAGGTTTGGTGGCAGACCTGTCTCTTCTCTGTCTCGTTGTACGTCACACTAATATACTCTATTAATTAACCACGTCGTAACTATTTGTACACCGGTATCACTATTTGGCTCATCTCGTCTTCGCGTGCAGGTCTATATAAGGTTTGGTGGCAGACCTGTCTCTTCTCGGTCTCGTTGTACGTCACACTAATATACTCTATTAATTATCCACGTCGTAACTATTTGTACACCGGTATCACTATTTGGCTCATCTCGTCTTCGCGTGCAGGTCTATATAAGGTTTGGTGGCAGACCTGTCTCTTCTCTGTCTCGTTGTACGTCACACTAATATACTCTATTAATTAACCACGTCGTAACTATTTGTACACCGGTATCACTATTTGGCTCATCTCGTCTTCGCGTGCAGGTCTATATAAGGTTTGGTGGCAGACCTGTCTCTTCTCTGTCTCGTTGTACGTCACACTAATATACTCTATTAATTAACCACGTCGTAACTATTTGTATACCGGTATCACTATTTGGCTCATCTCGTCTTCGCCTGCAGGTCTATATAAGGTTTGGTGGCAGACCTGTCTCTTCTCTGTCTCGTTGTACGTCACACTAATATACTCTATTAATTAACCACGTCGTAACTATTTGTACACCGGTATCACTATTTGGCTCATCTCGTCTTCGCGTGCAGGTCTATATAAGGTTTGGTGGCAGACCTGTCTCTTCTCTGTCTCGTTGTACGTCACACTAATATACTCTATTAATTAACCACGTCGTAACTATTTGTATACCGGTATCACTATTTGGCTCATCTCGTCTTCGCCTGCAGGTCTATATAAGGTTTGGTGGCAGACCTGTCTCTTCTCTGTCTCGTTGTACGTCACACTAATATACTCTATTAATTAACCACGTCGTAACTATTTGTATACCGGTATCACTATTTGGCTCATCTCGTCTTCGCGTGCAGGTCTATATAAGGTTTGGTGGCAGACCTGTCTCTTCTCGGTCTCGTTGTACGTCACACTAATATACTCTATTAATTAACCACGTCGTAACTATTTGTACACCGGTATCACTATTTGGCTCATCTCGTCTTCGCGTGCAGGTCTATATAAGGTTTGGTGGCAGACCTGTCTCTTCTCGGTCTCGTTGTACGTCACACTAATATACTCTATTAATTAACCACGTCGTAACTATTTGTACACCGGTATCACTATTAAGCTCATCTCGTCTTCGCGTGCAGGTCTATATAAGGTTTGGTGGCAGACCTGTCGTTTCTCGGTCTCGTTGTACGTCACACTAATATACTCTATTAATTAACCACGTCGTAACTATTTGTACACCGGTGTCACTATTTGGCTCATCTCGTCTTCGCGTGCAGGTCTATATAAGGTTTGGTGGCAGACCTGTCTCTTCTCGGTCTCGTTGTACGTCACACTAATATACTCTATTAATTAACCACGTCGTAACTATTTGTACACCGGTATCACTATTTGGCTCATCTCGTCTTCGCGTGCAGGTCTATATAAGGTTTGGTGGCAGACCTGTCTCTTCTCTGTCTCGTTGTACGTCACACTAATATACTCTATTAATTAACCACGTCGTAACTATTTGTACACCGGTATCACTATTTGGCTCATCTCGTCTTCGCGTGCAGGTCTATATAAGGTTTGGTGGCAGACCTGTCTCTTCTCTGTCTCGTTGTACGTCACACTAATATACTCTATTAATTAACCACGTCGTAACTATTTGTATACCGGTATCACTATTTGGCTCATCTCGTCTTCGCCTGCAGGTCTATATAAGGTTTGGTGGCAGACCTGTCTCTTCTCTGTCTCGTTGTACGTCACACTAATATACTCTATTAATTAACCACGTCGTAACTATTTGTATACCGGTATCACTATTTGGCTCATCTCGTCTTCGCGTGCAGGTCTATATAAGGTTTGGTGGCAGACCTGTCTCTTCTCGGTCTCGTTGTACGTCACACTAATATACTCTATTAATTAACCACGTCGTAACTATTTGTACACCGGTATCACTATTTGGCTCATCTCGTCTTCGCCTGCAGGTCTATATAAGGTTTGGTGGCAAACCTGTCTCTTCTCTGTCTCGTTGTACGTCACACTAATATACTCTATTAATTAACCACGTCGTGACTATTTGTACACCGGTATCACTATTTGGCTCATCTCGTCTTCGCCTGCAGGTCTATATACGACCTGTCTCATCTCGGTCTCGTTGTACGTCACGCATCATCCACATTCCACAGTTCAATCGACTTTCTGGGGTGTTAAAATCACTAATATGTATAATTGCCGAGAGAGTTGTTGAAACGTATACGTACTATAGCTAATTGATGTTACGGTTCACACAAAAGAAAAGAAAAAAATCAGTCGCTTGCTTTTCAATACTTACTCGCGCGCGCAACTGGTTAAATTCGAGCCCTGGTTGCAAACAAAAACAAACAACATAAACAAAAGAAGAGTATACGCCGAGACAGCACAACGAGACAATACAACAGAATCTACGAGAAGACTCTACACGTCTACATTATTCTACAATGAAGGTGGGTGACAAGGAAGGAGGGTGTTAGTTTATAAAGAATAAAGATAAAATATATATATATATATATATATATATATATATATATATATTAGTTTTTAAGTTTTCGCGGACATATGTGTACTTGTTGCAACTTTCTGGGGATTGCTGCCGCGAATGTACTAAAGAAGGAGGCACTGACTTACCCTTCCCTTCCTGACGTTTCGGGAAAGTCACATCTCCCATCTTCAGAGGCCCTCACTCGACGATGTGCATCTCGAGTTCGCGGCTTCGAAGCTCGAGATGCACATCGTCGAGTGAGGGCCTCTGAAGATGGGAGATGTGACTTTCCCGAAACGTCAGGAAGGGAAGGGTAAGTCAGTGCCTCCTTCTTTAGTACATTCGCGGCAACAATCCCCAGAAAGTTGCAACAAGTACATATATATATATACACGCGTCTACCCTATAAGGAAGGTGGGTGTTAGTTTATAAGGTAAAAGGTTGAAGGTAAAAGGTAAAAGGTACAAGCGTTGAGTGAGAAATATTTCTCACTCAACGGTACAAGGTTGGTTTGAAAGCTTGCAGCAACAACCGTTCCCAGCTAGATATATTTACGTTGTTGCCCGCCCGGCTGTAAGTTTGCATCGTGTAAAACTTGGCCGGTGTGCTACACGATCAATTGATGATCGTTACTAGAGTCGATCTGGTGTTACAGCAACAAAAAAAAACACTTTAAAGGCGGGTTCACACAAAATGACTAAGACTAACGATTAGTGTTTAAGACTAACGATTTAAGGATTAACAGGGTTGAAGTATACGATTTATGTTAACAAACTTTTATAGTGATTAGTGTTTAAGAACGAGTGATTATAAGAAAGTTGATTTTCGATTGTTGGCATTGTTGAAATACATTTGGGGATGGATGTTTCCGAGTACATTGTTTTCCCAAGGCTTAATCACTCTATTGTTAGTCTTAGTCCATAGTCATTCTGTCTGAACGCGCCTTAAATGTTTGCGAAACATTTAGTAAATTTGCGTTTTATTTTACATCGTCGTGAGGGATGATTTATTAAAACATTAAATACATAAACGAATTGAGTAAAGTGGGGCTTACAACAAGAACGGTCATTGTAAAGTAAAGTAACAAACAAATTCGCCAACAACACGTGTCACAAGTTTGCGTTACAATTATGTCATATTGTTATGATTACTATTTATTACTCGTGATCGACATAACGAACGGAATATTACTAGACTTGTTTGTATTATTATGTATTATAAGTTGTACCTCGTCGGGGTTGTTGGTAGTCTGTGTAGTGTATTAATACAGTGTTCGTTTATAAAATGTATTCGTGTATTGGTGAAGGAACTTTCCAGTACTTCTTTTAAGGTTTTTTGGTTTTGGTTTTCCTTCCATCTGACCAGTAGCTATATGAACTTTTTAATGGAGCTTTCAAAATCACGGTTTATGGTTTACTTTCGTAACTACACATAATATGTGGTGATCGAAAGGCAGTTGTTTATCAGTTATTATCCCTAAGTATTAAACCTCAACTAGAGCAGTGTTTTTTAAAGTGGGGGGCGCGTCCCGAAGCATTCAAAGGGGGAAGACAAAATTATCAGCATGATATAATTATATTAATATGTGCATACATACTTATCACGTATTCTGAAATGTGGATAAGGAATAATTCTAATAAAACAGGCAGTATTTATAAAAATATAGATAGTACCACAGCACCATCCTCATACCACGATTTTGTAGCTTTTGAAGCATATACTGTACATACATGTCTTTATCATCAATACTCCAAAGTGCTGTTGAACGATATATTGTGATTTGTGGCATAATTATGGTTTTGGGAACAAGATTTCTCACCCAAAATGAGAGATCCTTCGCAATTCTCGTCAAAAATCACGGTTTTTTGTTTACTTTGGTAACTACACATAAAATAAGGCGATTGAAAGCTTATCAGTTATTATCCCTTAGTATTAAAACTAAACTACATCATCGGTTTTTAAAGGTGGGTGGGGGGGGGGGGGGGGGCGTCCCGAAGCATTCATAGGGGGGGGGGGGGCACACAAAATTATCAACACGGTATAACTATATTAATACGTGCATAAATACTTATCACGTATTCTGAGATCTGGCCAAGGAATAATTTTAATAAAACATGCAGTATTTATAAATATATGTATTATGCAATACAAGATCCCAACTTCATCGCTCACATTGAGAAGCTAAAGGACAAATTGACACATACTTGCATTTAGAGTGAGAAGTTTAGAAGTTTTAATTCGTATATATGACTAAAGGAATTAGTTGTTAACTTAGGGGTGGGGGGGGGGGTGTTTTTGCAAAGGGGGGGCGCTCGTGGACAAGTCTCAATGTTGACACGTGTGGTCAAATAGTTTTCATCATACCGCCTTGTGTTTTGGTTTAAAAACAAGTGTTTTATATAACAGGCGTGGAATACGACCAAACGAGGCGAATGGAGATCATAGCAGTGCAACCTCCCTCGTCAGGGTTGCCTATAGCGGTAATCAAATTGTAGCATCACTGGATTAAATTATTTAGCTCAAGTTACACACTCATCGATTTAAAAAAAAACTACGTTCATAATGAAAACCCAATCATTTATATCTGGTGTACTTCGTCTTGTTGCAAGTGGTGAAAATCACGTATGTGCTAATTTCCATAAGAAAAATAATTGTTGAGCAACTAGCCCAAAATATGCAATTTCGTTAATGTTTTCCTTCTTTCTATTGGGGGTATAGCAAAGTTTTAACACTTTTTGTATCATTATTTTGTCAAGAATGGGGTTACATATTATTTGTAATTTTTTTTTCCGTGCAACATAAAATAGAACATGGACAATAATAAAACCTTCAGACTTATTATTTCATAGTCTCTTAGATTCTCTGTGTATAATATTGTGCCTGCCTAGAACTAGCTCGGGTGGGGAATACAAGCGATGACGAAACTACTCTCAGGGGAGAGAGACGTTGGTTTATAGACTTGACATGAGTCACATAGACTCGCTTGGAGTTGCACATCATAGACTGACTGACTGACTGACTGACTGACTGACTGACTGACTGACTGACTGACTGACTGACTGACTGACTGACTGACTGACTGACTGCATTGCCAGGATTGCGATAAGAACATCAATAACATGCTTTGTGGAAATAATGCGGTTGGGGCGTAGGTCCTAAGTGTATAATGTACCTTCCCTTGCCGTTACTATATTTTGTAAACGCATAATCAGATCAAATAAATTTTAGCATTTGTATTTAGAGTCTATCCACTCTGTCACATAACTGACTTTAATTTACTTTAATTTAATCATATTATTTCTGGTTATGAAATGTTATTGACATTTTAAGTCTATGTCTTATTGAGACTAACCTAGACTGCAAATTACTTTGTTTGTTATATTGTTAATAGTTAATTAATTATGTCGCGACTTCTGTAAATGTCGGTTATGTTATGTATTCGATACCTATGATGTCCAACATTGTTTCAATTGTCCAGCCATAAGTGTTCCGTTGTCAAAATGTTATGTCTATAAACATTGGCCCTTCTGTTACGACTATGTTAATAACGATTGTGGTCACAAACAATACTTTATTTGCAGTTACTACTCTACAGTCGAGGAAGAACTTCGAGAAACATGAAATGAAGTTGGATCTAGACTTGGTATTGGCTTGGATTTCATGTTGGTTTCGCTAGGATTTTGTCTTGATTCTGTTGGGGTTTCGTCTTGATTTTGGCTCAGGTTTCGTCTTGATTTTGGCTCAGGTTTCGTCTTGATTTTGGCTCTGATTTTGTCTTGATTTTGGCTCAGGTTTCGTCTTGATGTTGGCTCGGGTTTCGTCTTGATTTTGTCTCAGGTTTCGTCTTGGTTTTGGCTCAGGTTTCGTCTTGATTTTGGCTCTGATTTTGTCTTGATTTCGGCTCTGATTTCGTCTTGATGTTGGCTCGGGTTTTGTCTTGATTTGAATTGTAATTATGGTAAGGTATTGCTTGTGACAACAATCGTTATTTATAGTCGTAACAGAAGGATCAATGTTTATAGACATAACTTTATGACAACGGAATAATTATGGCTGGACAACTGAAAGGATGTCGGATGTCATAGGTATAACCGTAGATGATCGACATTTGCAGATCTCACAACATAATTAGATAACTATTAACAATATAATGAACTAAATAATTTGCAGTCTAGGCGAGTGTCAATAATATAGAGACTTGAACCTTAACAATATTCCATAACCAACAGTAATAATATCGGAGACAGGTGATCGGCTGTTATTGTGGTTCAAGGTCAACAACCCCCCTAACCTTTTGAACGTCTTGAACTACAAGCCATGGATTCATACTGGCGGTCGAACTGGTTTTAGGGTTTTTTCATGTACTTACGTACGCCATATTGCCATATTTAGCGTGATTCACATTTCAAAACGATGTATTTTAAAAATTGAAATAAACTATCTAAATACATACTATTTGTAAAAAAAAAAAAAACACTGGAACTTACAGATAAATAATCAAATCATGTGTATCAACCTCGCAAAGGAATACACAAAAAAGTGAGAACAGCCGATCACCTGTTCGCAAAAAAATACCATATATGAATATGTGTTTACAAAATATAGCAGGGTTAAGGGTAGGTACACCGTACATTACACTAGGGACGTAGATTCGAATCCCGCATTTGGTTTGGGTTTATTGTATAGTCCTTCACCTTCATCAAGCCCCTCTTATCTCATCGTCTTCAATAGGATTATTGCAGTGATAGATGGAGACGTAGAGCGACAAGAATCATCATCATTGAAATATTTTCCAATATCGAATGTCTATCGATTGAGTAGATATGTTTACCTATCGGTCCATCAGTCACTGTAATATCATGAGTTTGCACAGATACACCTGTTAATTTTTATACTTGTTGAGGTTGAGTTACATTAAATTTAGTTTCTTTTTATAAATTGATAAAGCATATCATATAACATGATGCATTACCTGTTACTACAAGTTAATTCTTGATGTGTTTCTAAAGCTTAGTGAAAGAAAATAAGCATTTTGAAAGTAATGACTGTATACAGAAATAAATGTACGATGTGACATAAGGCAGACAGTAAAACAATAACCGACCCTGCTGGGAATTATGTTGATTGTTCAGTGAAGGTGTATTATAATAATGTGACTGAAAGTCAGGTATTTAAAACAAACAGCAAATTAAAACTATTTCTATAAAATGAGGTAACAATATGGTATGAATTGATTTGAATATCCAGTAATAAAAAGTGCTCTTGTAATATTATATTTGACGTGGGTTTTGGTTACAATAAGACGAACACGTAATATGTGTTTGAAGAATCCAACTTGGATGGCAAGAGATGTGTCAGTTTGTGTCAATCTGTTCCCGTAAGACCGGAACAGTGAGTCTTGCCAGCTGTAATATTGTAATGAATCACATGTCTCGTTCACTTACGCTACGACTAGGTACCTGTTTTCTTCACCGTACACTTGCGAACCGTTATCTCAAGTTTCCATCCGCCATATGTCAAGATAACTAAATAAATAAATGGGTACCCCTGATGATGAGTTATGTACGGGATCTAGGAATAGCTGTAAAGTCTTCAGTGTTGCCGTGAAGTACGTAATTTGTCTTTTATATGGAGTAATTGGTAATAAGAAGTACGGTATCTAGAGACTTATTCCGATTTTTATTTATTTACCTAATACAGGATCGAACAGCCACACACATTAGATATAGTATAATAGTTTATAACCCGCAGGAACTGTATTAAAAACAATAACAAATTGAACAGACACACACATTAGATATAGTATAATAGTTTATAACCCGCAGGAACTGTATTAAAAACAATAACAAATTGAACAGACACGCACATTAGATATAGTATAATAGTTTATAGCCCGCAGGAACAGTATTAAAAACAATAACAAATTGAACAGACACACACATTAGATAAAGTATAATAGTTTATAGCCCGCAGGAACTGTATTAAAAACAATAACAAATTGAACAGACACACACATTAGATATAGTATAATAGTTTATAGCCCGCAGGAACAGTATTAAAAACAATAACAAATTGAACAGACACACACATTAGATATAGTATAATAGTTTATAGCCCGCAGGAACAGTATTAAAAACAATAACAAATTGAACAGACACACACATTAGATATAGTATAATAGTTTATAGCCCGCAGGAACAGTATTAAAAACAATAACAAATTGAACAGTCACACACATTAGATATAGTATAATAGTTTATAGCCCGCAGGAACAGTATTAAAAACAATAACAAATTGAACAGACACGCACATTAGATATAGTATAATAGTTTATAGCCCGCAGGAACAGTATTAAAAACAATAACAAATTGAACAGACACACACATTAGATATAGTATAATAGTTTATAGCCCGCAGGAACTGTATTAAAAACAATAACAAATTGAACAGACATACACATTAGATATAGTATAATAGTTTATAGCCCGCAGGAACTGTATTAAAAACAATAACAAATTGAACAGACACACACATTAGATATAGTATAATAGTTTATAGCCCGCAGGAACTGTATTAAAAACAATAACAAATTGAACAGACACACACATTAGATATAGTATAATAGTTTATAGCCCGCAGGAACTGTATTAAAAACAATAACAAATTGAACAGACACACACATTAGATATAGTATAATAGTTTATAGCCCGCAGGAACAGTATTAAAAACAATAACAAATTGAACAGACACACACATTAGATATAGTATAATAGTTTATAACCCGCAGGAACAGTATTAAAAACAATAACAAATTGAACAGACACACACATTAGATATAGTATAATAGTTTATAACCCGCAGGAACAGTATTAAAAACAATAACAAATTGAACAGACACACACATTAGATATAGTATAATAGTTTATAACCCGCAGGAACAGTATTAAAAACAATAACAAATTGAACAGGCACACACATAAGATAAAGTGTAATAGTTTATAGCCCGCAGGAACAGTATTAAAAACAATAACAAATTGAACAGACACACACATTAGATATAGTATAATAGTTTATAGCCCGCAGGAACAGTATTAAAAACAATAACAAATTGAACAGACACACACATTAGATATAGTATAATAGTTTATAACCCGCAGGAACAGTATTAAAAACAATAACAAATTGAACAGACACACACATTAGATATAGTATAATAGTTTATAGCCCGCAGGAACTGTATTAAAAACAATAACAAATTGAACAGACATACACATTAGATATAGTATAATAGTTTATAGCCCGCAGGAACTGTATTAAAAACAATAACAAATTGAACAGACACACACATTAGATATAGTATAATAGTTTATAGCCCGCAGGAACTGTATTAAAAACAATAACAAATTGAACAGACACACACATTAGATATAGTATAATAGTTTATAGCCCGCAGGAACTGTATTAAAAACAATAACAAATTGAACACACACACATTAGATATAGTATAATAGTTTATAGCCCGCAGGAACAGTATTAAAAACAATAACAAATTGAACAGACACACACATTAGATATAGTATAATAGTTTATAACCCGCAGGAACAGTATTAAAAACAATAACAAATTGAACAGACACACACATTAGATATAGTATAATAGTTTATAACCCGCAGGAACAGTATTAAAAACAATAACAAATTGAACAGACACACACATTAGATATAGTATAATAGTTTATAACCCGCAGGAACAGTATTAAAAACAATAACAAATTGAACAGGCACACACATAAGATAAAGTGTAATAGTTTATAGCCCGCAGGAACAGTATTAAAAACAATAACAAATTGAACAGACACACACATTAGATATAGTATAATAGTTTATAGCCCGCAGGAACAGTATTAAAAACAATAACAAATTGAACAGACACACACATTAGATATAGTATAATAGTTTATAACCCGCAGGAACAGTATTAAAAACAATAACAAATTGAACAGACACACACACATTATATATAGTATAATAGTTTATAGCCCGCAGGAACAGTCTTAAAAACAATAACAAATTGAACAGACACACACATTAGACATAGTATAATAGTTTATAGCCCGCAGGAACAGTATTAAAAACAATAACAAATTGAACAGACACACACATTAGATATAGTATAATAGTTTATAGCCCGCAGGAACTGTATTAAAAACAATAACAAATTGAACAGACATACACATTAGATATAGTATAATAGTTTATAGCCCGCAGGAACTGTATTAAAAACAATAACAAATTGAACAGACACACACATTAGATATAGTATAATAGTTTATAGCCCGCAGGAACTGTATTAAAAACAATAACAAATTGAACAGACATACACATTAGATATAGTATAATAGTTTATAGCCCGCAGGAACTGTATTAAAAACAATAACAAATTGAACAGACACACACATTAGATATAGTATAATAGTTTATAGCCCGCAGGAACTGTATTAAAAACAATAACAAATTGAACAGACACACACATTAGATATAGTATAATAGTTTATAGCCCGCAGGAACAGTCTTAAAAACAACAAATTGAACAGACACACACATTAGACATAGTATAATAGTTTATAGCCCGCAGGAACAGTATTAAAAACAATAACAAATTGAACAGACACACACATTAGATATAGTATAATAGTTTATAGCCCGCAGGAACTGTATTAAAAACAATAACAAATTGAACAGACATACACATTAGATATAGTATAATAGTTTATAGCCCGCAGGAACTGTATTAAAAACAATAACAAATTGAACAGACACACACATTAGATATAGTATAATAGTTTATAGCCCGCAGGAACTGTATTAAAAACAATAACAAATTGAACAGACACACACATTAGATATAGTATAATAGTTTATAGCCCGCAGGAACTGTATTAAAAACAATAACAAATTGAACAGACACACACATTAGATATAGTATAATAGTTTATAGCCCGCAGGAACAGTATTAAAAACAATAACAAATTGAACAGACACACACATTAGATATAGTATAATAGTTTATAACCCGCAGGAACAGTATTAAAAACAATAACAAATTGAACAGACACACACATTAGATATAGTATAATAGTTTATAACCCGCAGGAACAGTATTAAAAACAATAACAAATTGAACAGACACACACATTAGATATAGTATAATAGTTTATAACCCGCAGGAACAGTATTAAAAACAATAACAAATTGAACAGGCACACACATAAGATAAAGTGTAATAGTTTATAGCCCGCAGGAACAGTATTAAAAACAATAACAAATTGAACAGACACACACATTAGATATAGTATAATAGTTTATAGCCCGCAGGAACAGTATTAAAAACAATAACAAATTGAACAGACACACACATTATATATAGTATAATAGTTTATAGCCCGCAGGAACAGTCTTAAAAACAATAACAAATTGAACAGACACACACATTAGACATAGTATAATAGTTTATAGCCCGCAGGAACAGTATTAAAAACAATAACAAATTGAACAGACACACACATTAGACATAGTATAATAGTTTATAGCCCGCAGGAACTGTATTAAAAACAATAACAAATTAAACAGACACACACATTAGATATAGTATAATAGTTTATAGCCCGCAGGAACAGTATTAAAAACAATAACAAATTGAACAGACACACACATTAGATATAGTATAATAGTTTATAGCCCGCAGGAACTGTATTAAAAACAATAACAAATTAAACAGACACACACATTAGATATAGTATAATAGTTTATAGCCCGCAGGAACAGTATTAAAAACAATAACAAATTGAACAGACACACACATTAGATATAGTATAATAGTTTATAACCCGCAGGAACTGTATTAAAAACGTATTTGGTATGTTATTTTAAGTATTATGTATTATTTTTATCACGAATACTTAAACCAAAGCCAGGAGTTTTTGGTTAATTTTTTTGCAAAATTTGTGTATAAAATTAAAAAAAAAGGAATATTTTAGCAAAAATCGTTTTTATAGAAGTGTTGATTTTTTGTCATCTTTGGCTACTCTGGATCTATGGAAAATGCATAGGTTAAGAACAGGAACGCGTGCTAAACCTACATATATTAGGTGGTGTAACTATTTTAATGAATATACGTGCATCATAAATCAATGATTGAACACAAATATAAGTTGAACAGTAATATTTCAAATTTGTCATTGTTTCATTTTACTCGAACGTTAATTCGTGAATAATTATTAAAGCATAATTTATAGATATACATATATATCACGTATATATGTCACCAGGATCAGATCAATAATTGAATAATATAAGTGATTGTTACAAACTTTATTTACAAGTTCTACTCGTGTATCTTCTTCATCGACGAATGCAACTCTCGATGCGCATTACCCCCTATGACAACATAGAGAGCTTGGGGAATGTTTAAACCATGTTGAACGGATAAAAGTGGGGTAATAACAGTTAGCTATTAAGAATGAAATGCATTTTTATGTACATAATTTTTAAGAAACTATAATTTTATGTATATATGTACTAAAATGATTAATTAGAGTGTTACTTGTTTACAATTTCATAAGCTATTGGTCTTTGTGTAACAATGTGGTGTCTTTTTTTATTGGTGACGTGAATTTTTATGTAGTACGAGTTTGGTGGTGGTTGAGTTGTATATTATTTATTCTTTGATTTATGTTGTACGATGTGTACATAAGAATTTGGATGATAGATCATAACTTATTGCATCCATTTTAAACTGTTTGTGAAAATGTATCTTTCTAGAAACTATTTCTATCTCTTGCAAGGAAACCAGAGATTACAGAATTCAACTCACCCTAGGAATCGAACTATAGACTGGCCATCAATATTGGGCCATGGACATAAGGACGTAATTAATTCGAACACCGTGGAGTTTCTTGCCGTTTTGTTTATATCTTCCAATAGAGGACTTGATGTCACTGACACTAACGATGCAGTGTTTAGTTCAATTTAACATTCACACATCTTCTCTCAAATCAATACTATACGTATTAATGCGTAACTTATGAACTGTTGGATCATTGACATAAGAACGTAGTTAACTCGAACAACGTGGAGTTTCTTGCAGTTTTGTTTATATTTTCCATTAGAGGACCTATTGTCACTTACGATGCAGTGTTTAGTTCAAAAAAACATTCATACATCTTCTCTCAAATCAACACTATACGTATGTAATCGAAACCTATGAAATGTTGGATTAAACATTCATACATCATCTCTCAAATCACTAGTTTACGTATAAAAGCGTAAACTGTGAAATGAACCTGAAAAAAAAACGCCAGTTGCATGCATGCTGTATCAACTAAAGTAAACAGATTCCTACACTCATGCTGTCATAATACATTCTTATAGTGGCGTCCCGCTGATTCAACTAAAGTAAACAGATACCTACACTCATGCTGTCATATTACATTCTTATAGTTGCGTCCCGCTGATTCAACTAAAGTAAACAGATACCTACACTCATGCTGTCATATTACATTCTTATAGTTGCGTGCATGCTGATTCAACTAAAGTAAACAGATACCTACACTCATGCTGTCATAATACATTCTTATACTTAACCGCCAGTTGCGTGCATGCTGATTCAACTTAAGTAAACAGATACCTACACTCATGCTGTCATAATACATTCTTATACTTAACCGCCAGTTGCGTGATGCTGTTTCAACTAAAGTAAACAGATTCCTACACTCATGCTGTCATATTACATTCTTATAGTTGCGTCCCGCTGATTCAACTAAAGTAAACAGATACCTACACTCATGCTGTCATATTACATTCTTATAGTTGCGTGCATGCTGATTCAACTAAAGTAAACAGATACCTACACTCATGCTGTCATAATACATTCTTATACTTAACCGCCAGTTGCGTGCATGCTAATTCAACTTAAGTAAACAGATACCTACACTCATGCTGCCATAATACATTCTTATACTCAACCGCCATGGTTGCGTGCATACTGTTTCAACTAAAGTAAACAGATACCTACACTCATGCTGTCATTTACATTCTTATGGTTGCGTCCCGCTGATTCAACTAAAGTAAACAGATACCTACACTCATGCTGTCATATAACATTCTTATACTCAACCGCCAGTTGCGTGATGCTGTTTCAACTAAAGTAAACAAATACCTACACTCATGATGTCATAATACATTCTTATACTTAACCGCCAGTTGCGTGCATGCTGATTCAACTTAAGTAAACCAATACCTACACTCATGCTGTCATAATACATTCTTTTACTCAACCACCAGTTGCGTGCATGCTGTTTCAACTAAAGTAAACAGATACCTACACTCATGCTGTCATAATACATTCTTATACTCAACCGCGAGTCACGTGAACGCTGTTTCAACTAAAGTAAACAGATACCTACACTCATGCTGTCATAATACATTCTTAAACTCAACCGCCAGTTGCGTGCATGCTGATTCAACTAAAGTAAACAGATACCTACACTCATGCTGTCATATTACATTCTCATACTCAACCGCCAGTTGCGTGCATGCTGTTTCAACTAAAGTAAACAGATATCTACACTCATGCTGTCATAATACATTCTTATACTTAACCGCCAGTTGCGTGCATGCTGATTCAACTTAAGTAAACAGATACCTACACTCATGCTGTCATAATACATTCTTATACTCAACCGCCAGTTGCGTGCATACTGTTTCAACTAAGGTAAACAGATACCTACACTCATGCTGTCATATTACATTCTTACGGTTGCGTCCCGCTGATTCAACTAAAGTAAAATAGATACCTACACTCATGCTGTCATATAACATTCTTATACTCAACCGCCAGTTGCGTGCATGCTGTTTCAACTAGGAGTAAACAGATACCTACACTCATGCTGTCATAATACATTCTTATACTTAACCGCCAGTTGCGTGCATACTGTTTCAACTAAAGTAAACAGATACCTACACTCATGCTGTCATATAACATTCTTATACTCAACCGCCAGTTGCGTGATGCTGTTTCAACTAAAGTAAACAAATACCTACACTCATGATGTCATAATACATTCTTATACTTAACCGCCAGTTGCGTGCATGCTGATTCAACTTAAGTAAACCAATACCTACACTCATGCTGTCATAATACAGTCTTTTACTCAACCACCAGTTGCGTGCATGCTGTTTCAACTAAAGTAAATAGATACCTACACTCATGCTGTCATAATACATTGTTATACTCAACCGCCAGTTGCGTGCATACTGTTTCAACTAAAGTAAACAGATACCTACACTTATGCTGTCATAATACATTCTTATACTCAACCGCCAGTTGCGTGCATACTGTTTCAACTAAAGTAAACAGATACCTACTTTCATGGGGAGCGCGGAACAGGGCACAACGGAATAGGGCACAACGGAACAGAGCACAAACCGAACACTTCCGAAGCGTGCGGTGTTGCCAAATGTGATGATTGTGTTCTGTTCCGTTGCAGAGCGGATTACCGCACACACGTTAATTTGTGTGCGGTAATCCGGTACAGAACGGATCACAGCACAATATTTACACATAAGCGTGTGTGCGCTGTTCCGGTTCCAAACGGATCACAGCACACATTTTGTGCGCTATTCCTTGTGGTAGTTTGTGCGCTGTTCCAGACCATAACGGATTACAGCACACACTTCGCGTGTGTGCGCTGTTGCGGTTCCAAACGGATCACAGCACACATTTTGTGCGCTGTTCCATGTGGTAGTTTGTGCGCTGTTCCAGACCATAACGGATTACAGCACACACTTCGCGTGTGTGCGCTGTTCCGGTTCCAAACGGATCACAGCACACATTTTGTGCGGTGTTCCTGTCCACAACGGATTACCGCACACACATTGGGTGTGTGTGCGCTGTTCCGGTTCCAAACGGATCACAGCACACATTTTGTTCGGTGTTCCTGTCCACAACGGATTACCGCACACACATTGGGTGTGTGGGTGTAACATAAAGTGTTACAACATCCACAATCCCGCTGAATAAGAAGACGGCATTTAGGGTTATGTGCGTACGGATTCCATAAGTAACACAAACACAATACACATTAAAGTTGATACTAATGTTACACCATAAGTCTTTTTTTAATAATTTGACTCTCGACTATGTTTTTATTGTTTTTAGTTTATGACCTGGGGCCCAATTCTCGAGCGGATACGAGTAAACTCGCATGCGAAAATACGGTCTTAATTACTTGTGTTCGATACTTTTTTTACAATTTTGTAATGTAATTTTGTATAGTTCGTTATATATGTTAACAATATGGGATACGATTTGGTATAGTTATGAATATAAAGTATAGGCTTATCGAAATCAAGTAATTAAAACCGTCATTCCGCATGCGAGTTGACTCTCATTCGAGAGTTGGGCCCATCTGTACTCAATGTACTCAATATGTAATAGGCGGCCGCAGGTATGTTTTAATTAGAAGATTCCCATGCGACGACTGTATAGCCGCGCGGCCTTATTTCGATTATATAGTCATTATCAGTTGCTCATTGCGCAATTGAAAACCACTTTTAAGATAAATTAAGATGATGAAAATCTAGAACTTGTCCTAATGATATATAACATTATTATGCATTTTGCCTTAGATTCAGAGCCTTCCAAACCTATTTTCATCCCAAACCAACCAGTCCCCCATCCACAACGGGACAACGCAATTAGCGCCCAAACGGAATAGAAGGCAACTATTTGCCAAACGAACTTTACCCGAAGTGTTCAACGCTGCCAAACCAAAAGTATTACGGATGGGTTAACAATTTGGGGGCGCAACAAAAATAGCTAAAATTTAAACATACGCGAACCTAACCGTTGACGGAAAGAGAGCTGTGATTGGTCACTGCGTGCGCCGGAAGTTTTATTGGTTGTTTTCTGACACATAGACAATTTTTTGGTTTGGCCACGTTACAAGGTTCTGTAGGGGAGACTGAGGCGATAGTTGTTACAGGGAAAACTTGTTACAATTGTGTTAACTTGTTGCGCATGACTTGTGCTTTAATGTTTGTACTTTTTTGTTTGTGAACAAAAAATGTGTATGAAATTCGCTTTAGGTACCTAATATGTTAAAGTATAAGATTGCAGGTTGCACTTTTAAAAATAGAACAGTGCCAAAGCTAAAAAACCATCCTAAGTTATTATTATTATTATTATTATTATTATTTATTTACCCAATAACAGACATACATGGTACATAGTACAGTCCAGAAAACATTGGATATAATAGATTAAACCATAGGATTAACATAAAATGACGACACTACACATACAAGTGGAAATTGATTAATTAATAAAATAAAAACACATTTATAAAATAAAATAAACTAAAATTGAGTTGAAATACATACAAGTTAACCTATTTAATATATTTACATTTCTTTTTGATGGTGTAAGCATTGTCGTTATAAACATCGACGTGCGAAAACTGTGAGCTATTGCAGAGACTCATAGCCCTAGGAAGAAAAGAGTATTTAAATACATCTAGCCTAGCAGCAGGGGGGTAAAATAACGGGGTGTGGCGAGAAAAAAAAAAAAAAAGAGAAAAAAAACTAAGAATGATCTACCATGCTTTCATTCATTCCAGACTACAATAATACGGCATGATTGGTTTGGGGGGGGGGGGGGGGCGGTGTCGAGACTCACACTTAGAACCATTGAATATAATACAAAAACACATTATTAAACTTAATATGACATTTAAACCACGAAGATTTTGTTCAGAAACGCTATACTCAGAGACCGATATTCTTGACATTAGACAAATTTACATGCAGGCACTTATAACGCACTACAAACATCAATGTACAAATACGAAATCCTCAAACGTAAACTCTGACGAATATGTCGATATACCTGTATCAACTAGGGGGACAATGAAACGCAAACTAAGTACACTCAGATGTGATTTCCTAGGTCGAAAGACGTTTAATTTAGTTCCAGCTCAAATTAATTTCCGCTAATCTAGCAGAAATGCGGCTTCTTATCCAAAATGCTGTAGTTACTGCTGTAGTTAACAATGATATCGTCGAAACGGAAAATAAACCGTCAAAACAAAACGCCGATTTAACACTTGTCACAGAAAAACTTACAGCACTGGAAAGTCAGTGGAAACTTAGTTTCGCCAGTATCAAGCAAGAGATGCAGAGCTTTAAATCCAAGATACTTTCACTTGAGTACAATTGCGACAAACTAGAACAGTACTCCAGGAGGAATTGCTTACTACTACATGGTGTTGCAGAGGAAAGAAACGAGCAAATCGTTGACACTGTAACTAATTTCATTAAAGAAAAATTAAATTTTCCGACTTTTTCGCAAGAAAAGCTCGACAGATGTCATAGGATTGGCAAACCTCAACCTGCCTTCCACGGAAACAAGCCACGCCCCATCATCATAAAGCTGATCCAATACACCACACGAGAGATTATATGGAACCGCAAGAAGCTTCTCAGAGGCCAGAAGTTCTTGATCACCGAATCTCTTACTCAGACCAGAAACGAACTCTTGTCCCAAGTGAAGGAAGCTGTTGGTATTCGCAACTGCTGGACAAGAGATGGGATTATCAAGGCCAACTTTCAAGGGCGAATATTTAATGTGTCCACCAGAAACGACGTTGAACGACTTCTCAGACTGAATCGCAGCTCCTCGACACCCGCGGACGCGGAATGAAGTATACAATACGGTTGTATTGCTCAATAGAGCCTGTTCCTATATTCTTAGCTCTTTAGTTATAACATAGTTAATACTGTAGTTTTTAGTTTTATACATATATTTTATTTTGTATTTCTATATTCGTTAGGGCCAAACTCCTCTCGAGTTCCTTACATATTGTGTGTACCTATAAGTGTAAGTATTTTATAAGTTACTATACATAAGAGAATATTAAAAACGATTCTTACTATACTTAGAAAACAATGACCATCTCACATATAAAGAAGGCAAATAATTTGGTAGTTGCCCATATTAACATTCGATCACTATTTCCAAAATACGAACTAGTTAGAGAAGTGATAATGCAACACCAAATAGATATTTTAGCGATTTCAGAAACATGGCTAAATCCTGAGTTGCCAAATAAGCACATGCAAATTGAAAACTATTCACTTATCCGCTGCGATAGAGATGATGGCTATGGAGGCGTGGCATTTTATGTCAAAACTTGTCTCAATGTTAAAAACATAAGCATAGAAAGACACGAAAATGAAAACACTAGCCTTGAACACCTCTGGATCAAATTTAAACAAAAAAATGTATCTTTCGTGATAGGAGTGATGTACATTCCACACTACACAAAACACCCTCAAGCTCTTGACAGTTTTGTAAATGTACTCTCACAAATTATTCCTACATCTGATCACATTTTAATACTTGGCGACATTAATATTAACTTGTTAAACAGAGACTTACCCGGTACAAAAATGTTCGAATCAATATTAGACTGTTTCAGCTTACACCAAATGGTGAGAACGCCTACAAGAATAACAGAATCTACTGCGACACTTATTGATCCATTTATTATAAATGACCCCAAATTAATACGCATATTGGATGTAGTAGATGAGGAATTATCTGACCATCACTTAATTATCTGCAATTTAAACACTCCAAAACACACAATACCGACAGTTTTTAAAACCTACAGAAACATGAAAGCAATAAATAGTGAAGAGTTCAATGCCGAGGCAATACAAATGGATTGGGATAGCATAGCAAGCACCAATGACCCAAACCAGCAAGTAGTTATTTTAAATGAATTAATATACCATTTACTAAACAAATTTGCCCCTTTGCTTACAAAAAAAATATCTAAACCCAAAGCTCCATGGATAACGGATAGTGTTAAAGTATTAATAAAAGATAAAAAGAAGGCACTTGCCAACTGGAATAAGAAAAAACAACCTTCCGAGTGGGATAAATACAAAATAATTCGAAATAAATTATCTGCTAGCATAAAAAAAGAAAAACGAATATTTCTCGAAGACAATCTTAATAAGAGCGGAAAAGATACGTGGGAAACCCTAAAACAATTAGAGATACATGGTGGAAATCATTGTCCACTGCCTAAACATTTATCGAAACCTGATGAATTGAATAACCATTTTCTGGATTCCATACCAAGAAAGGACGTCAATAAAGACACCCTTACCTATTACTTGAACAATACTCACACGAATGTTGAAAATAAGTTAAGTTTTAAAATTGTAACGCCATCTGACATTCTGAATATTTTTAACTCCTTGAAATCAAATGCAATAGGAATAGACGGCATCTCGTTAAGAGTCGTCAAAATGGTTTTGCCTTTCTGCCTACTCCACCTAACAGGGATTATAAATAACAGTATTATAGCTGGTACTTTTCCTCTACTGTGGAAGCAATCATTAATTACGCCTATACCGAAAATCTCAAATCCAAAAACGTTTAGTGAACTAAGGCCGATAAGCATTCTTCCGTTTATGTCTAAAATTCTAGAAAAAATTATTTTAAATCAGTTATCGGCCCATTGCTATATGAATGATATTATCCCCCCATATCAGTCTGGTTTTAGACCACATTACAGTACTACAACATCGTTAACAGCAATAACTGATGACATTTTAAAAGCTAAAGATGATAAGAAGGCCACAGCAATGATAATGTTAGACTTCTCTAAAGCATTTGATACCATAAGTCATCAGCTACTCCTAGCAAAGCTAAAATATATAGGGCTAGATCACATTGCTTTATCACTTATATGCAGTTTTCTAAGAGACAGGACTCAAGCCGTAAAAATAGAGCAGCAAATTTCCCAACCGAGAACAATCAGCAGGGGGACACCCCAGGGAGCAATATTAAGCCCTCTATTCTTCTCAATTTACACTTCTGACCTGTTAAAAAAAACTTCAACATTGCAAGCCACAGTCATACGCTGATGATATTCAACTTACACATTCATTCCAAATTAAAGATATTCATGAAGCACAAATTAAAATAAACTCGGATTTAGAACAAATCTACGCGGAGTCAGAAAACCATGCCCTCTCTTTAAATCCTACTAAGTCCACTGTCCTTTATTTTAGCCCCCATAAGGAAAACATTAACTCAAAAGACGGAGGAGAACTGAAGCTGACTATAAACAATGAAACCCTTCCATTAGTAGAAAAAGCAAAAAATCTTGGTATTATTTTTGACAAAAATTTGCAATTTGATGCCCATGTCTCTAAACTGATGCAATCGATTTTCGGCATGCTAAAACACTTATACCGTTTCAACGGACTTCTTACTACAAACGTAAAGAAACTTTTAATTAACTCAACGATTTTCTCGAAAATAGATTATGCAGATGTGGTATATGGGCCGTGCCTTAATCAACATCAAAAGAACAAACTACAATTAGGCCAAAATGCTTGTGTTCGCTTCATAAAAAATTTACGTAAATATGACCACATTTCACCAGCGTATAAGTCCCTTAAAATGCTTCGCCTACAAGAGAGACGTGAGCTACACGTAGCATGCTTAGTCCATAAAATAATTGCTCATAGAGAACCAACATATTTACTCAACAAAATTCCACTAAGAAGTAATTTCCATTCGGTCAATGTAAGGAGTCGATCACAATTAGCAGTTTTTCACCACCAAACAAATCAGTTCAGAAAATCGTTTACTTACAATGCATCCAAAATATACAATTCATTACCACAGAACCATCGCTCCTACAATTATATTAAATTTAAAAGAGAAACAGAAAAATACTTACTACACAAATCTGAAATATTGTAATTTTAATCACATCCCAATTTAATGTACATTAAATACTTCTCGTAGTGTTACATTGTTGTCGTGCTATATTTCATTATCTATCGATAAAAACGGTTATTTTTAATATATTTTAATACTCTCTTAATGTTATATTGCTAATATATTAAGAAATGTGATGTAGTATTCATGTTTTTCTCTGTTACCAATATACGGTAGGCCTGTTTGTGACTTTTTCCGCTGCTACTTTTAGTTTAGATTTGAATCAAGATTATATATTTATACATAACTATAATATCACATCTAGTTTCTATGCCATCATTCTAATGTACTGTGTATTGTTTTCACCTTCCTTTTCATACTTTTTTTTAGTTGAACTTTAGTCTTTAACTCTATTTTAAAATTAGATGTTTAAAGAAAAACTGTATAGTGTACTTCACCCTTACATGTCTAGTTTTTAAGATTGAATAATCATATAATAATGTCAGTTTTATAGGTACTTCATTTAGTGTAATTTTAAGAAGGGTTAATTGTTAGAAAAGTACATATGTACTTAAATTCGCCCATTTTTTTTTCTTTTCATAATATTTTTATTTCCTAATGTATTTGTTCATATACCAGTGCAGTTGTATTTTGTATGTAAAAGAAAAAAAAATAAAGACGCTATTATTATTATTATTATTAATAGCACTTCATGTAAAACAACATTCAATATTAAACTAAGAAAATGGATTAAAGACATAGGTCGTGAATTCTGCTCAGATACTATAAACAATAAATTAAACTTTAAACTAAGGTCTATTCATACGTATTAGTTTATTCATTACTGTTTCTTTTCCAAACAATTCGAGTAAGAATTAACTTACTACCTATACTTCCTCTTCCGTTCTTCTTTATTTCATACCAAAAATTACAAAACAAAAAGTTCTTCCATATGTTGGAAATGTTGCTAGTTGCTGTGTTGCTAGTTGCTATATGTTGCTAGTTACTAGTTCATATTATATTTAGCAGCCTAATTTAGGGTGGAAATAAAAAATAATAGAAATATTGTAACCTCCACTCACTTTCAGTTATTTGTCTTTTCATGTTTTTTTATTTATTTTTGTATTCTGTATTTTGTATTTGCGTGCTATATCAAGTCAGAATAATATGTCATCTTGTCATATTGATTTAAATGTGTTATATGTTAATGTAAATGTGCAAGCTCCCATGCACAGGATGCTACGTCCTAGGTGGGTATTCTTCTACCTTACCTTTATTATCTTATCTGAAGTTATCTTATCATCTTATTATCTTATCTTTGAAAAATACATTCATGTGTAATATTCGTGTAAGACAAACAAAAAACAAAACAGAAACTAACTAGTGTTTTTATTAATAATAAAGCAAAATTGAATTGAAATTGAATTGAAATTGAAAAATGTTACAACAAGCCCCAATCTCCCCTGGAGTTCGTTTGGCGAAAAAAATGGCTTCTATTCCGTTTGGTTTCTAATCCGTGTGGGGGCTATTCCGCGCCCACCCCACTCCCTCAAACTCTCATTGAACCCCGGTAAATATGTTGTTGTCATGTCTGCCCCCCCTGGAGAAATATCCTTGAGGCGCCCTCGTATGTTATGTTATGTATTTTATATTTGCAACAGGACCGAGATCCAACTAGTGCAAATTTAAAAGACTGCACGATGATTGACGAATGATAATGAGGAAGGGAGGAGGGGAAGCCTGGTACCGGATTGTAGCCTTCTCCTGTCGAAAAGTACCAACATGACCATTGGCTTTACGTCCCATCCGAAAGGACGGTGTAGCTTTGACCAGTCATATGAGTTCCTCCACTAACCTGGACTGCCGAACAGTTGGCGAGAAGAACGAAGCTGTTACACAAGCTTTCGAACCCTCTACATGCTCTAACCAACGGTAACTTGTGTTTCGGAGGAGAATGGTCACCCATCCACCTCAGTCCTGACCCAGTCCGAGGTTGCTTAACTACGGTGTTCATATGGGAACCGGCTAAACGACCGCGGCTAAACCGTTGGATTATTACATGTCTTACAACATCACATTTTATGTTTGAAACGCAACATTCAAACGCCCCGGTCGAGATGTCCTGCCAGATACGCGGGCACGGACCAACTACCGCCGGGTAGCGATAGCCATTAGCCATATTCAAACGCCCCGGTCGAGATGTCCTGCCAGATACGAGGGCACGGACCAACTACCGCCGGGTAGCGATAGCCATTAGCCATATTCAAACGTCCCGGTCGAGATGTCCTGCCAGATACGCGGGCACGGACCAACTACCGCCGGGTAGCGATAGCCATTAGCCATATTCAAACGTCCCGGTCGAGATGTCCTGCCAGATACGCGGGCACGGACTAACTACCGCCGGGTAGCGATAGCCATTAGCCATATTCAAACGTCCCGGTCGAGATGTCCTGCCAGATACGAGGGCACGGACCAACTACCGCCGGGTAGCGATAGCCATTAGCCATATTCAAACGTCCCGGTCGAGATGTCCTGCCAGATACGCGGGCACGGACTAACTACCGCCGGGTAGCGATAGCCATTAGCCATATTCAAACGTCCCGGTCGAGATGTCCTGCCAGATACGCGGGCACGGACCAACTACCGCCGGGTAGCGATAGCCATTAGCCATATTCAAAATTGATCAGTGGAATGTGAGGTGACTTGATTGGTTGGTAGTTAAGAAAAGTTGAGTCGAGAATGCAATATTTGTGTACCAATTTTAATCACACCCAACTGAAATTAATATTAACATTAAAAAATAATGCTCAACCTTATGGGGGATGGAGGGAGGGGTGACACCCAAAAGTCACCTTCCCCCCCCTCCCTTACTGTGTGGTACACGTGTTAAGGACCTGTGAAAATGACAAATAAGAATGGAAGAAGAAAATAGGGGTCTATTAACTTGGCTCCCCCACTTTCAAGTTTAAAAACCATCACCTTATTAGGCCATATTTTGGCACTATTTTTTTTTAATTTACAAAAAACCATGACGTTTTAATCCCCACCGTTTGGCAGGAATTTGCATGACAAAATGGGGGAGCCACGTAGTGGTGGTTAATCGTAATTATTTAATGGCGGATTTCGATTTGTAAACCATACCCTCTCTAGCCTTCTTGCGCGACATATTTGAACGAAGCGCCTGTCGTCTCGTAACAGCCCCTGATGGCCGCAACCCGCCGCACGTGGAAGTAACGCTATTTGCGTACGGTTTACAAAAACTGTTTTCTTCCCGCTCGTGACGGCGGGCCGTAAGACCCAAACTTTGTGTGTTGTGGCCCAACCTGTAGGGGCCGTAAACCCAAACTTTGTGTGTTGTGGCCCCACCTGTAGGGGCCATAAGACCCAAACTTTTCCTGAAACAATTTAAAATTTGCTTTACCCGAAGTAGAACAATTGTGCGTTCCAACCCCTACGGTAGGTGCCACAAGACCGAAAATTTGGGTGTCCCGTCACTTTGTGCGTTGTGGGTACCTCTGTTGATAAAATTCGGACTTGTAAAATCTTCAATTTTGTGTCTTGTGGGCATTGTGTGTTACGGGGTTTGTGTGCTATGGCACCTCTTTTGTGTCTCCCGGCCCGTCTGGAGGGGCCGTTCTACACAAAGTTAAACGATTGTGTGTTCCGACCCCTACGGTTGGTGCCACAAGACCGAAAATTTGGGCGTCCCGTCACTTTGGGCGTTGTGGGTACCTCTGTCGGGAAAAGTAGGACTTAAAATAAATTGCACTTTAGTGTCTTGTGGGTATTGTGTGTTACGGGGTTTGGGCGTTGTGGCCCGTACTGTCTATGGACTCTAAATAAATATCGGACTTACATAAATTCAACAGTTTGGGTCTTGTGACGATTGGGTGCTATGGGGTTTGGGTGTTGTGGCCCGAACTGTCAATGGACTTTAAAAAAATGAATTTTGGGTCTTACGACCCGTCCGGAAACACTCTAAAAATTTACGAAACATTTTGTGTCTTGTGGGTATTGTGTGTTGTGGGGTTTGTGTGTTATGGCCCCGACCCCGTTTGGAACCGGAAGAGTGCACACACACCCAATGTGTGTGCGGTAATCCGTTGTGGACAGGAACACCGCACAAAATGTGTGCTGCGATCCGTTTGGAACCGGAACAGCGCACACACACCCAATGTGTGTGCGGTAATCCGTTGTGGACAGGAACACCGCACAAAATGTGTGCTGTGATCCGTTTGGAACCGGAACAGCGCACACACGCGAAGTGTGTGCTGTAATCCGTTATGGTCTGGAACAGCGCACAAACTACCACATGGAACAGCGCACAAAATGTGTGCTGTGATCCGTTTGAAACCGGAACAGCGCACACACGCGAAGTGTGTGCTGTAATCCGTTATGGTCTGGAACAGCGCACAAACTACCACAAGGAATAGCGCACAAAATGTGTGCTGTGATCCGTTTGGAACCGGAACAGCGCACACACGCTTATGTGTAAACATTGTGCTGTGATCCGTTCTGTACCGGATTACCGCACACAAATTAACGTGTGTGCGGTAATCCGCTCTGCAACGGAACAGAACACAATCATCACATTTGGCAACACCGCACGCTTCGGAAGTGTTCGGTTTGTGCTCTGTTCCGTTGTGCCCTATTCCGTTGTGCTCTGTTCTGTGTACCCCTTTCATGCTGTCATATTACATTCTTACATTCTTTCATTCTTATTATATTCCTTAAAAGTTGAATCTTAGAGCGATAAAATAAGTCAATTATTTTTACTAGTGTCAGATTGAACGTTATTGTAAAATGATCGTTTTCAGTTATAATATTTGGACCTCGTGTGGTCTTGTTGAACGAAGTCCTAGACAGACAGGTTTACAAGCTGGAAGGAATGCGGGGATGTTCTCGCGGCGACCTTTGTATCTTACGTCACAATTGTTGTGTCTGGCCGGCTGGATCGATATTCTTGAAGCACAATCTGAACCTACCTAGCTAGTAGCTACCTAGCTACCTAGCTAGCCCTAGACAAAGTCTCTTACACGACAAACACAATTTAAACCCTCTCAGACCACAATTCGACGCTTGAGGACATACATTTGTGTTATTATCACAGTCATATGGGACCATTTTTCTCATTGGTCGCTGTTTAGATTAAAACCACTTGTGATTTTTTTTATTTTCCCGTTAGTTTCAATGTTGTGAATGGTACCTTGATTAGTGACGGTTTGAAATTTATACTTACGAAAATCGTTAAAAACAAGAGAATTGATATGTCCCGGAAATTTGATTAATGTCTAGTTTTTCTTACATTTGATAGGCAGAAATATGAAATGATGTTTATAGGGGAAAATCTATTTTTACACTTCCAGGAATAATCATTTTGGTCACAAATTTTGGTTCCAAAGTGTCCGCAAAGTTCTCAATAAAATCATAATACATTTCTTTTGAAAAATATATTAATCTTATAACGTAAGCATCCAATTTATTATGAATGTGTTAGGTTTCTTTATCAGCTATTAAAAATTTATATCTAAAACGGTTAGATTGAGATTCTAACAACATTATGCGCAGTGGAAGCGTTCTGGTTGCTATGCGGTTGCTAAGGAGAAACAAACATCAACAAACTAAATAGAATCATTTTGTCCAAGTGCTTTGCAAATACTTGAAGACAAAGACCACTTGGATTATTCCAAAGCACTTACAGAGCGATATAGCGCACTTATCTTCAACAAAGAATAGGAATCGTAGGTTCCTTTTGTCTTTTGAGTTTATTTTTCTGCTTTCCAGTATATGTAGCTTTCAATAGACGTCACGTGGCGGCCATTATGAGGTACACATTGCTTGTTTACATTTGTTCTGTCAATAGAAGACACATATGTTATCCAGGAAATATCACAGTTTCAAGCCGTATAGATTGATGTGTGCAGGTAAAAGTTCAAGAAAGTGATAACACATTCAAATGATTGTCTTCAAACAGACTTTACGCGTTCTTATTTTGTTTTCTGTCATTATGTACGGAACCTTTGTTTGAAAACAGTTGATGTGTCAGTCAAAGGTGTCGGAAGAACGTAAACAAATGTTTACAGAGTACTACAGTATGGCTACCGTGCGATACCGGAAATGACGTTATTGCAAGCTCCCTATTGAGGCAGGTCCCTCGTGGTGACCGGTGCCCGCAAAGAGGGAACTCATTTAAATCATCAACATTTTCTTGCTCATTTCTTCAACTTTTGTGTCCGTCTCTTTTCATTCTTAGCGTCGTGCTTTGCGACTTGGATACCCATTATTGTCCACGCCCGCCCGCACCCCCTTCATCCCCTAACTGGACTCCCCTATGACGACCCCGGCCATGATTTGGCTGACATCATGTGACATAGCTGTCTTGTAATCATACACACCACAGATAAAATGAAAATTAATTTTAGGAGGTCCAATGTTCGGTTCCCGGGTCGATCTGAGTTTGTTTCTTGTTTATTTACTATTGAAATTGGTTTAAATCTATGTACATGATACTGTTGTATATTAAACGGTGAGCTCGAAACTGTCATAGCAACAAAGCACATTATTACTGAATATGAGTGGGTAAAACAACAATAAAAACAATTGTATGTTTTTTGCTTTTTTTGCTATTGTTGTGTTTGTCTATTCGTCCCGTTTTTTTTTAACTGTAAACCTGACACTATTTTGTTCTGTTTTCATAAATATACTTGCGACTTGTATGGTTTGTGGTGTCTACTACAGTTAATGGTTGTGTATTATTGTAATTGTATTTGGGAAGCGATGAGTTTGGAGCAGTCACAGCACATTAGAACTGACCAAAAATCAGTTCTCTTTACGTGAGTGGGTACACAATAAAAACAAATGTATGTTTTTTTTGTATTTTGCTATTGTTGTGTTTGTATATTTGTCCCGACTGTAGATTGTGACACTATTTTGTTGTATGTTCATAATAAATATACTTGACTTGTATGGTTCTGATGTCCGTTGTAGTTGATGGTGAAGTTATTATTCTAATTATGTTTTTCTTGTACTTGTTATTGTAATTATGTGTTTCTTGTATTTGTTATTGTAATTATGTGTTTCTTGTACTTGTTATTGTAATTATGTTATTCTTGTACTTGTTATTGTAGTTATGTGTTTCTTGTACTTATTATTGCATTGAGTGTGTGTGAGAGGAAATATAGTACTACAATATTATGTTTGTAATTATGTTATTATTTGTACAGTAGAGCCCCAACAACAACTATCGGGATCGTGATCGTAATCTGGATCGGGATCGCAATCGTACATTGTCCCATTGCGACATTACGACATTACGATTTAGTAGTAGTAACAACCATGTTTAACTTAACTCTTTCACGATTTCCCGATCCGAATAACGATCACGATGCCGACAATTGGGTTATTGAGAACATGCCAAACGTTTATGCCAGTCAAAAGAATGATTTAAAGTTAAATTAAGAATCTAAATTTGTCAGAATGAGCTTCCGCTCTTTACATCGACAGATTACGATTACACTAGACTAAGCTAAACTAATCTAAACTTAACTAAACTAAAAAAAACAACAATTGGAAATAAGTAATGTGAACAATGCAAAGTCAGGCTTACATTTTGTCTTAATTTTAGGTAAAGATTATTGATTTTGATTGCCTAAAATCTTAAAAATAATGTTATAATAATATAAATAAAATTGAGTAAAATTGGAAAAACAAACAATACGAATATACCTGTCCACCCTATCCCATTTGACCCCGGAGTGTGGGTTGGTCTTGGGTGGCTCTGCGTGTCGTACGAGGCGACAAAGGGCCCGACACAAGGATTGATTATGTCACAAAACAACAAATACCCCCTTTCCCTTCACCCACGCAAGTTTATTTCAGTGTCGTCTTCTGAGTGGGTCGTTAACAAGTAAGCTCATTTTGATATTGACCATTATTGCGTTCACACATATTTCTAGTGTTTGGGGTTTGGATTTATACTCAGTGTGTGTACGATAGTCATATTATAGAGTGGAATTCACCCCCAGTGTTTACCCGGGTAGTAGACACGGGTACCCCCACCACCGGACATCGGCTGGGCGGGGTGGGGGGCAAGGGGGGGGGGAGCTGGTAAGTAACCGACGTTAAAAGGGTGGCTGTAATTTGTGTATAATTAAGATTCCATTGTAATAAATAATACCACTAGTGATTGAAAGATAAATAATATGAATAATAGGTATAATTTATTTATTTATTTATTTATGTTATTTATTTATTTATTTATTTATTTATTTATTTATTTATTTATTTATTTATTTATTTATTTATTTATTTATTTATTTATTTATTAATTAATTTATCTATTTATTTATCTATTTATTTATCTATTTATTCATTCATTTATTTATTTATGTATGTATTTATTTATTATTTATTTATTTATTTATTTATTTATTTATTTATCCATTCATTCATTCATTCATTCTTTCATTTTTCATTCAATTAATCATTCATTTCAATTCATCTATGTGCCAATCAATTTCATTCAATTAAGTTAATATACTCGGGTTCTCCTTTGTAAATCAGTTTCATAATAGAATAGGATAAACATTAAATACAAAGTTTTAAATATCCACATATGATTCATGATTGTTTATAATGGTATTTTACAATGGAACGTCAACGATGTAGTCAAGCCACCCTTTTCACGTCGGTTACTTACCCTGTCTACCCCGGGCCCGGCCGAGGTCCAATGGTGGGGGTCACCACCTACCTTGTTGCAGACTCGGGGTGAAATGAAATCCAATGTATCGTTCTCCCACTTGTAACATTTCTCACGCTGACGTGAAACTCTCATTAACAGCGGTAAAGTAGTTCCACTGCAACCTTGTCAATGATGACGTCATAGATGATTGAGACGGAGCCAATCAGTGCCTCTCTCATCTGTGACGTCAGCATCCACAAGGTTGCTGTGGAATCACTTTTATGAAGCTACTTTTAACTGTATTTGAAAAGTACACTATTCAATATCTTGTCTGATACAATACACGAGCAGGGTCCGTATTCTGTAACTTTCTAGTCTGTGTCCTACAATGAATTCAGATGTTTTCGTTCAATATTACATTACTTTCTTTGTAAACTAACAGGATAAATTCAGGTAGATTTCGTTTCAGGATATATGAGTTAGAAAGTTACAGAATGGGACTCCAGGGGATGGTAATTAAATACTATACTGGTTTCAAGTGGTTGGTAGGAATGCCACACGTACAAAATTAAGTTAGTACGTTGGACAGGGCTGCAGGACATACCATTAGGTACTAAACTGGTTTCAAGTGGTTGGTAGGAATGCCACACTTACAAAATTAAGTTAGTACGTTGGACAGGGCTGCAGGACATACCATTAGGTACTAAACTGATTTCAAGTGGTTGGTAAGAATGCGACACGTACAGAATGAAGTTGGCACTACTGTTGGACACGTCTATATTGGGTCGGTATGGGACTAATGAGGTTATGACGTGATAAATAAACGAGGTACCTGGGTTGTTGATGACTACACAGTATGGATTGTATTATTTTATTACATATATTGTAGGCAATCTTCTACAAAGGACCTAAAAGGAAGTTGTTGATAGCGTAAAAAGCCATAATTGTAAATCATGCCTTTCTTCTGCAAATTATTGACCACCCTTTGTAGATCTCACGTAGCTAGTTAGTTTTATACTACATGTAACACACACACCACTCATACCTGTGTACTCGGTAACAAGGTGCTGCTACAGACCTGTCCCCCCAAAGTGTCTGTCTGTCTGTCTGTCTGTCTGTCTGCAGGGCAAGTGTCTGTCGTGCGAGGATGACCGGTGCTCGGTGATGGGTCTCATGGCGGACGCGTATCGCGCAAGGTATCTGTTGAGTTAAGTAGAAGCAGCGGCTCTGATGTCTGTCTGTCTGTCTGTCTGCAGGGCAAGTGTCTGTCGTGCAAGGATGACCGGTGCCCGGTGATGGGTCTCATGGCGGACGCGTATCGCGCAAGGTATCTGTTGAGTTGAGTAGAAGCAGCGGCTCTGATGTCTGTCTGTCTGTCTGTCTGTCTGCAGGGCAAGTGTCTGTCGTGGGAGGATGACCGGTGCCCGGTGATGGGTCTCATGGCGGACGCGTATCGCGCAAGGTATCTGTTAAGTCGAGTAGAAGCAGCGGCTCTGATGTCTGTCTGTCTGTCTGTCTGTCTGCAGGGCAAGTGTCTGTCGTGCGAGGATGACCGGTGCTCGGTGATGGGTCTCATAGCAGACGCGTATCGCGCAAGGGATCTGTTGAGTTGAGTAGAAACAGCGGCCCTGATGTATGTCTGTCTTTCTGTCTGTCTGTCTGTCTGCAGGGCAAGTGTCTGCCGTGCGAGGATAACCGGTGTTCGGTGATGGGGCTCATGGCAGACGCGTATCGCGCAAGGGATCTGTTAAGTTGAGTAGAAGCAGTGGCTCTGATGTCTGTCTGTCTCTCTGTCTATCTGGCTGTCTGTCTGCAGGCAAGTGTCTGTCGTGCAAGGATGACCGGTGCCCGGTGATGGGTCTCATGGCGGACGCGTATCGCGCAAGGAATCTGAAGAGTTGAGTAGAAGCAGCGGCTCTGATGTCCGTCTGTCTGTCTGTCTGTCTGTCTGCAGGGCAAGTGTCTGTCGTGGGAGAATGACCGGTGCTCGGTGATGGGGCTCATGGCAGACGCGTATCGCGCAAGGCATCTGTTGAGTTGAGTAGAAGCAGCGGCCCTGATGTCTGTCTGTCTGTCTGTCTGTCTGTCTGTCTGTCTGTCTGTCTGTCTGTCTGTCTGTCTGTCTGTCTGTCTGTCTGTCTGTCTGTCTGTCTGTTTGTCTGTCTGTCTGCAGGGCAAGTGTCTGTCGTGCGAGGATGACCGGTGCTCGGTGATGGGTCTCATGGCGGACGCGTATCGCGCGAGGCATCTGTTGAGTTGAGTAGAAGCAGCGGCCCTGATGTCTGTCTGTCTGTCTGTCTGTCTGTCTGTCTGTCTGTCTGTCTGTCTGTCTGTCTGTCTGCAGGGCAAGTGTCTGTCGTGGGAGGATGACCGGTGCTCGGTGATGGGGCTCATGGCGGACGCGTATCGCGCAAGGGATCTGTTAAGTTGAGTAGAAGCAGCGGCTCTGATGTTTGTCTGTCTGTCTGTCTGCAGGGCAAGTGTCTGTCGTGGGAGGATGACCGGTGCTCGGTGATGGGGCTCATGGCAGACGCGTATCGCACAAGGGATCTGTTGAGTTGAGTAGAAGAAGTGGCCCTGATGTCTGACTGTCTGTCTGTCTGTCTGTCTGTCTGCAGGGCAAGTGTCTGTCGTGCGAGGATGACCGGTGCTCGGTGATGGGGCTCATGGCAGACGCGTATCGCACAAGGGATCTGTTGAGTTGAGTAGAAGCAGTGGCCCTGATGGCTGTCGTCTGTCTATCTGTCTGTCTGTCTGTCTGTCTCCAGGGCAAGTGTCTGTTTTGGGAGGTTGACCGGTGCTCGGTGATGGGGCTCATGGCGGACGCGTATCGCGCAAGGGATCTGCTGAGTTGAGTAGAAGCAGCGGCCCTGATGTCTGTCTGTCTGTCTGTCTGTCTGTCTGTCTGTCTGTCTGCAGGGCAAGTGTCTGTCGTGCGAGGATGACTGGTGCTCGGTGATGGGGCTCATGGCAGACGCGTATCGCGCAAGGGATCTGTTGAGTTGAGTAGAAGCAGCGGCGCTGATGTCTGTCTGTCTGTCTGTCTGCAGGGCAAGTGTCCGTCGTGCAAGGATGACCGGTGCCCGGTGATGGGTCTCATGGCGGACGCGTATCGCGCAAGGGATCTGCTGAGTTGAGTAGAAGCAGCGGCCCTGATGTCTGTCTGTCTGTCTGTCTGTCTGCAGGGCAAGTGTCTGTCGTGGGAGAATGACCGGTGCTCGGTGATGGGGCTCATGGCAGACGCGTATCGCGCAAGGCATCCGTTGAGTTGAGTAGAAACAGCGGCCCTGATGTCTGTCTGTCTGTCTGTCTGTCTGTCTGTCTGTCTGTCTGTCTGTCTGTCTGTCTGTCTGTCTGTCTGTCTGCAGGGCAAGTGTCTGTCGTGCGAGGATGACTGGTGCTCGGTGATGGGGCTCATGGCAGACGCGTATCGCGCAAGGGATCTGTTAAGTTGAGTAGAAGCAGCGGCTCTGATGTCTGTCTGTCTGTCTGTCTGTCTGTCTGTCTGCAGGGCAAGTGTCTGTCGTGCGAGGATGACCGGTGCCCGGTGATGAGGCTAATGGTAGACGCGTATCGCGCAAGGGATCTGTTGAGTTGAGTAGAAGCAGCGGCCCTGATGTCTGTCTGTCTGTCTGTCTGTCTGCAGGGCAAGTGTCTGTCGTGCGAGGATGACCGGTGCTCGGTGATGGGGCTCATGGCGGACGCGTATCGCGCAAGGGATCTGCTGAGTTGAGTAGAAGCAGCGGCCCTGATGTCTGTCTGTCTGTCTGTCTGTCTGTCTGCAGGGCAAGTGTCTGTCGTGCGAGGATGACCGGTGCTCGGTGATGGGGCTCATGGCAGACGCGTATCGCGCAAGGGATCTGTTGAGTTGAGAAGGAGCAGCGGCGCTGATGTCTGTCTGTCTGTCTGTCTGCAGGGCAAGTGTCTGTCGTGGAAGGATGACCGGTGCCCGGTGATGGGGCTAATGGTAGACGCGTATCGCGCAAGGGATCTGTTGAGTTGAGTAGGAGCAGCGGCGCTGATGTCTGTCTGTCTGTCTGTCTGCAGGGCAAGTTTCTGTCGTGGGAGGATGACCGGTGCCCGGTGATGGGGCTAATGGTAGACGCGTATCGCGCAAGGGATCTGTTGAGTTGAGTAGAAGCAGCGGCTCTGATGTCTGTCTGTCTGTCTGTCTGTCTGTCTGCAGGGCAAGTGTCTGTCGTGGGAGGATGACCGGTGCTCGGTGATGGGGCTCTAGGCAGACGCCTATCGCGCAAGGGATCTGTTGAGTTGAGTAGAAGCAGCGGCCCTGATGTCTGTCTGTCTGTCTGTCTGTCTGCAGGGCAAGTGTCCGTCGTGGGAGGATGACCGGTGCTCGGTGATGGGGCTCATGGCAGACGCGTATCGCGCAAGGGATCTGATGAGTTGAGTAGAAGCAGCGGCCCTGATGTCTGTCTGTCTGTCTGTCTGTCTGTCTGTCTGTCTGTCTGTCTGCAGGGCAAGTGTCTGTCGTGCGAGGATGACCGGTGCTCGGTGATGGGGCTCATGGCAGACGCGTATCGCGCAAGGGATCTGTTGAGTTGAGTAGAAGCAGCGGCCCTGATGTCTGCTGTCTGTCTGTCTGTCTGTCTGTCTGTCTCTCTGTCTGTCTGCAGGGCAAGTGTCTGTCGTGGGAGGATGACCGGTGCTCGGTGATGGGGCTCATGGCAGACGCGTATCGCGCAAGGGATCTGTTGAGTTGAGTAGAAGCAGCGGCTCTGATGTCTGTCTGTCTGTCTGTCTGTATGTCTGTCTGTCTGCAGGGCAAGTGTCTGTCGTGCGAGGATGACCGGTGCTCGGTGATGGGGCTCATGGCAGACGCGTATCGCGCAAGGGATCTGTTGAGTTGAGTAGAAGCAGCGGCCCTGATGTCTGTCTGTCTGTCTGTCGGTCTGTCTGTCTGCAGGGCAAGTGTCTGTCGTGGGAGGATGACCGGTGCTCGGTGATGGGGCTCATGGCAGACGCGTATCGCGCAAGGGATCTGTTGAGTTGAGTAGAAGCAGCGGCTCTGATGTCTGTCTGTCTGTCTGCAGGGCAAGTGTCTGTCGTGGGAGGATGACCGGTGCTCGGTGATGGGGCTCATGGCAGACACGTATCGCGCAAGGGATCTGTTGAGTTGAGTAGAAGCAGCGGCTCTGATGTCTGTCTGTCTTTCTGCAGGGCAAGTGTCTGTCGTGCGAGGATGACCGGTGCTCGGTGATGGGTCTCATGGCAGACGCGTATCGCGCAAGGGTTCTGTTGAGTTGAGTAGAAGCAGCGGATCTGATGTCTGTCTGTCTGTCTGTCTGTCTGTCTGCAGGGCAAGTGTCTGTCGTGGGAGGATGACCGGTGCTCGGTGATGGGGCTCATGGCGGACGCGTATCGCCCAAGGCATCTGTTGAGTTGAGTAGAAGCAGCGGCCCTGATGTCTGACTGTCTGTCTGTCTGTCTGTCTGTCTGCAGGGCAAGTGTCAGTCGTGGGAGGATGACCGGTGCTCGGTGATGGGGCTCATGGCGGACGCGTATCGCGCAAGGGATCTGTTGAGTTGAGTAGAAGCAGCGGCTCTGATGTCTGTCTGTCTGTCTGTCTGTCTGTCTGCAGGGCAACTTTCTGTCGTGGGAGGATGACCGGTGTTCGGGGATGGGGCTCATGGCAGACGCGTATCGCGCAAGGGATCTGTTGAGTTGAGTAGAAGCAGCGGATCTGATGTCTGTCTGTCTGTCTGTCTGTCTGCAGGGCAAGTGTCTGTCGTGGGAGGATGACCGGTGCTCGGTGATGGGGCTCATGGCAGACGCGTATCGCGCAAGGGTTCTGTTGAGTTGAGTAGAAGCAGCGGATCTGATGTCTGTCTGTCTGTCTGTCTGTCTGTCTGCAGGGCAAGTGTCTGTCGTGGGAGGATGACCGGTGCTCGGTGATGGGGCTCATGGCAGACGCGTATCGCGCAAGGGTTCTGTTGAGTTGAGTAGAAGCAGCGGATCTGATGTCTGTCTGTCTGTCTGTCTGTCTGTCTGCAGGGCAAGTGTCTGTCGTGGGAGGATGACCGGTGCTCGGTGATGGGGCTCATGGCGGACGCGTATCGCCCAAGGCATCTGTTGAGTTGAGTAGAAGCAGCGGCCCTGATGTCTGACTGTCTGTCTGTCTGTCTGTCTGTCTGCAGGGCAAGTGTCAGTCGTGGGAGGATGACCGGTGCTCGGTGATGGGGCTCATGGCGGACGCGTATCGCGCAAGGGATCTGTTGAGTTGAGTAGAAGCAGCGGCTCTGATGTCTGTCTGTCTGTCTGTCTGTCTGTCTGTCTGCAGGGCAACTTTTTGTCGTGGGAGGATGACCGGTGTTCGGTGATGGGGCTAATGGTAGACGCGTATCGCGCAAGGCGTCTGTTGAGTTGAGTAGAAGCAGCGGCCCTGATGTCTGTCGGTCTGTCTGTCTGTCTGTAGGTCTGTATGTCTGTCTGTCTGCAGGGCAAGTGTCTGTCGTGGGAGGATGACCGGTGCTCGGTGATGGGGCTCATGGCCAACGCGTATCGCGCAAGGGATCTGTTGAGTTGAGTAGAAGCAGTGGCCCTGATGTCTGTCTGTCTGTCTGGGTGTCTGTCTGTCTGTCTGCAGGGCAAGTGTCAGTCGTGGGAGGATGACCGGTGCTCGGTGATGAGGCTCATGGTAGACGCGTATCGCGCAAGGCATCTGTTGAGTTGAGTTGAAGCAGCGGCCCTGATGTCTGTCAGTCTTCTGTCTGTCTGTCTGTCTGTCTGTCTGTCTGTCTGTCTGTCTGCAGGGCAAGTGTCTGTCGTGGGAGGATGACCGGTGCTCGGTGATGGGGCTCATGGCAGACGCGTATCGCGCAAGGGATCTGTTGAGTTGAGTAGAAGCAGTGGCTCTGATGTCTGTCTGTCTGTCTGTCTGTCTGTCTGTCTGTCTGTCTGTCTGCAGGGCAAGTGTCTGTCGTGCGAGGATGACCGGTGCTCGGTGATGGGGCTCATGGTGGACGCGTATCGCGCAAGGGATCTGTTGAGTTGAGTAGAAGCAGTTGCCCTGATGTCTGTCTGTCTGTTGGTCTGTCTGTCGGTCTGTCTGCAGGGCAAGTGTCTGTCGTGGGAGGATGACCGGTGTTCGGTGATGGGGCTCATGGCAGACGCGTATCGCGCAAGCCATCTGTTGATTTGAGTAGAAGCAGCGGCTCTGATGTCTGTCTGTCTGTCTGTCTGCAGGGCAAGTGTCTGTCTTGCGAGGATTACCGGTGCTCGGTGATGGGGCTCATGGCAGACGCGTATCGCGCAAGGGATCTGTTGAGTTGAGTAGAAGCAGTGGCCCTGATGTCTGTCTGTCGTCTGTCTATCTTTCTGCAGGGCAAATGGCTGTCGTGGGAGGATGACCGGTGCTCGGTGATGGGGCTAATGGCAGACGCGTATCGCGCCAGGGATCTCTTGAGTTGAGTAGAAGCAGCGGCCCTGATGTCTGTCTGTCTGTCTGTCTGTCTGCAGGGCAAGTGTGAGGATGACCGGTGCCCGGTGATAGGGCTAATGGCAGACGCGTATCGCGCCAGGGATCTATTGAGTTGAGTAGAAGCAGCGGCTCTGATGTCTGTCTGTCTGTCTGCAGGGCAAGTGTCTGTCGTGGGAGGATAATCGGTGCTCGGTGATGGGGCTCATGGTTGACGCGTATCGCGCAAGACATCTGTTGAGTTAAGTAGAAGCAGCGGCTCTGATGTCTCTCTGTCTGTCTGTCTGTCTGTCTGTCTGTCTGCAGGGCAAGTGTGAGGATGACCGGTGCCCGGTGATGGGGCTAATGGCAGACGCGTATCGCGCCAGGGATCTATTGAGTTGAGTAGAAGCAGCGGCTCTGATGTCTGTCTGTCTGTCTGCAGGGCAAGTGTCTGTCGTGGGAGGATGACCGGTGCTCGGTGTTGGGGCTAATGGCAGACGCGTATCGCGCAAGGGATCTGTTGAGTAGAGTAGAAGCAGCGGCCCTGATGTCTGTCTGTCTGCAGGGCAAGTGTCTGTCGTGCAAGGATGACCGGTGCCCGGTGATGGGGCTCATGGTAGACGCGTATCGCGCAAGGGATCTGTTGAGTAGAGTAGAAGCAGCGGCCCTGATGTCTGTCTGTCTGCAGAGCAAGTATCTGTCGTGGGAGGATGACCGGTGCTAGAAGCAGCGGCCCTGATGTCTGTCCGTCTGTCTGTCTGCAGGGCAAGTGTCTGTCGTGCGAGGATGACCGGTGCTCGGTGATGGGTCTCATGGCAGACGCGTATCGCGCAAGGGATCTGTTGAGTTGAGTAGAAGCAGCGGCTCTGATGTCTGTCTGTCTGTCTGCAGGGCAAGTGTCTGTCGTGGGAGGATGACCGGTGCTCGGTGATGGGGCTCATGGCGGACGCGTATCGCGCAAGGGATCTGTTGAGTTGAGTAGAAGCAGCGGCTCTGATGTCTGTCTGTCTGTCTGTTTGCAGGGCAAGTGTCTGTCGTGCGAGGATGACCGGTGCTCGGTGATGGGGCTCATGGCGGACGCGTATCGCGCAAGGGATCTGTTGAGTTGAGTAGAAGCAGCGGCTCTGATGTCTGTCTGTCTGTCTGCAGGGCAAGTGTCTGTCGTGGGAGGATGACCGGTGCCCGGTGATGGGGCTCATGGTATAGTGGATCCAAGATTACTTTACACCTGCTTTCGTCACATCCGGGGCAGTCGTAGCCAACCGGCGAACCGCCCGAGACACACCCGCGCCAATACCGATTGCTGATTGGCTACGAATCAGTCGCCTGTGACGAAAGCATGTGTAAGGTAGTCTTGGGACAAGTATAGACGCGTATCGCGCAAGACATCTGTTTTGAGTTGAGTTGAAGCAGTGGCTCTGATGTCTGTCTGTCTGTCTGTCTGTCTGTCTGTCTGTCTGTCTGTCTGTCTGTCTGTCTATCTGTCTGTCTGTCTGTCTGTCTGTCTGTCTGTCTGTCTGTCTGTCTGTCTGTCTGTCTGTCTGTCTGTCTGTCTGTCTGTCTGTCTGTCTGTCTGTCTGTCTGTCTGTCTGTCTGTCTGTCTGTCTGTCTGTCTGTCTGTCTTTCTGTCTGCAGGGCAAGTGTCTGTGTAAGGATTACGCGTGTCAGTGTTGGAAATATCCCCTCTAGGACCCATTAGCTAACGTGGCACGAAATGCTCCACTATAGGATGCATAAGCAGATGAATTCGGTTTGACGATATTTGGTGTTCATAAAATTGGCTTCTACTGTGTTTGCGCTGTTCCGCACTCCTGCCTACAACACTAGACAGGAAGGGTACAATTGGATTTGGTGTAGATGGGGGGGAAGTTTCCAAAATGTCTTTATTATCTTTGTATCTTCATAGAAGTACATCTAAAAGCTTGTACTGGAATACGATTGGTGCATTGTAATAAATGAAACATTGTCTGTAATAAAAAAAATTGTATACCTGCCTACCAAATTATTTTACCCAAGCCGACGCTGAAGGAGCTACGACTGGTGGAAAGGTACGTGCATGCAATGAAATTAGTGAGATTTGTTTTAAAATAGCCGTTTCTGGTGGCGCCCTTACATTAGACATTAGCGGTGGGTCGCCCCCTAAGGGGTGTAACATCCCAACCAAATTCAGAGGTGGGTCGCCCCCTAAGGGGTGTAACATCCCAACCAAATTCAGAGGTGGGTTGCCCCTTAAGGGGTGTAATATCCCAACCAAATTCAGAGCTTTGGAATTGAAATAACTTATTAAATTGTAGGTTATGTGCTCTATGCCTAATTTTAGTTTTATACAGAGATTTTGAGGAATTGTTAGATTTTGGCTAGGCTTGGTTCGATACCAAACTTAAGCTGCTGCTTGCATTATTAAAAGTAGGGTTATGGCCGCTTTATTGCCTAAGACTAGTTTCGAGGTTATGTCAGTTGCTTAGCAAGTCAATAGGTTTGTTTGTTTTACATGCGTAGTGTAAGTAAGTGTAGGCCAACTGTAGGTTTTTACACTTGATTTCGCTTCGTGTCACCCAGAATAAGAAAACTCTTGTTTACACGTTTTACACTGACCTACTTACAATTTGAGGTTATAGTGTGCATGTTCACATTATTTCTGTATATAGTCTAAAAAAAAAACCTAAATTACATTTTACTATAAATTTTAAATGCATTAATTAATATGAAAGTTCTGCGGTTTTACCATCAGAGGAAATAGAATGTGTTTGTCATGATTAGTGACCTCCTTATTTTGAACTGACACATTTGTTTGGCGCCTTTTAATTACACTACACTTGCTGCATTAGCCGAAAAGCAGTTGTAGAAAGTGCTACACAAAGTGTAGCTCTGAGGTAAAACAAACGCCTTACAGTTGGCTTTACTTAATACCCAAACGCCTTTCAGAGAGATTCAGCCTACACTAGTGTAAAGTGTAGGTGAAACAAACGAAATTAATGACACCTACGCTCATGTGTTCGATTGGCCTGTCGGTGTACACTTCGTGCAACTGCCACTTTGAAAAAGTAAGGTTAAGTGCAACCATTACTTTTGAAGGTTTGTTCGTTTGTCTTGCCTTAACAAGTGTGTTTTATGCCAGGAGAAATCCGGAAATACGTAATGGAAATGGGAGTAGAAATCACAGTTGAGATAAAGAAATATGAGCCATGCAAACTAAAGAAGTTTAAATCAAATACAAACATTTTCCAAGCATGACTCGGGAAGCAGGTGTAAAAACCATACTCCCATCACAGTTGTAGTAAGTTACCACTGGACAAAAGAACTTGTCTCAGCTACTCCCATCACACTCCAGGACAGAAAAACGGGGTTTTCGTAATACCGTACTCCTGGAGTAATGATCACAGGACAAACGAACAAAGCGTAGTCTGCACTACGGCTAGCAAGCCTACCTCGCTAGGATATTAGGCGAGGCCTAGGTATGTCCTCTATAACGGTTCGAATCCCGCTGGGTGCTGGCCTCTTTTCGATATTTTGACCGTGTTCATAGCGTCCAATGTACAGTTGAGATACATATAGTGAAACTAAGTCAAAATTTAAATAGGTTGTCTGTACTTCCCCTTATTCAAGTTGTACTAGGCCTACTATTGATAACCCATGTGCCGAGTTCAACAAAATCAAACCGAACGCCAAGAAATAGAAACACGACCCCCCTACCCACAAAAGGAGTTAAGGGAGACATCAAGCCCTGTTTCGATAGTGTCGGGGGTTCGGCGTCCTATATACTGATGCGATGGATATAGTAGAATAAATCAAAATTTAAGTTTATCCGAATCCCCCCCTCCCCTTCTTCTTTTGCATGTACAATCCGTACCTGAGGTGGACCTCCCCTGTTTAACCCATGTCAACAACAAATAAATTACAACAATGAATTATCCATTGCAATTGTTATTCTAATTTAGTTTAGATGTGTTCAGTCAAAATATATATTTGTTCTAATTAGTTTAGTCCTATAAAAAATGAAACAGATAAAGTTAAGATAGTTTTATTATTATTCATATCATACACATAAGTAGTACATAATCTTTTTAAATAACAATGCAAGTTTAACATGTCATACAAGCGAGCGTATTAATACTACATGTAAGCAGGGAGAATGTACAACATTACATGTGAACATACACAAGTACATATATTTTATTATTTTTAATTAAACAATCAATGCATATTACACATGGAATTCAAGGCAGTAACGATTTACACCACGTGAAAGCCCAGGTAGGGTACAATGTTACATACGAATATTAGCATGTTATAAAGTTATGCTCCGAGCGGGATTCGAACCTGAAACACCTGGGTAGAGAGAACATACATATACAAGCACAGACACAGTCACAGACCGCTCGACTAACGAAGCGATGGGATTGTGAGCTGAATAGCTTGTACATAAACAGCATTACTCATGTCAGTGCAATGCATCATAGAGTGTAGAATAACAAGGGTCGCCGTCGTCAGCTGCCATGCCATGTTGATTAACTCCGGTTCTCGTCAGATCACCGGGGTTAAGCAACATCGAGCATGGTCAGTATTTGGAACGTTTGGGACCGCCACTGAACCATAGGAACCATTGGTGTACCCAAACGTAGACAGTAGATTAGGGCATGGAAAAACAGGGGTAGGGCTGAGGGTTAGACTAGGGATAAGCATAGGTAAGGGACAATGTTTGGTGAAGGATAAAGATAAGTTAGGGATTTTTGCTAGGATACCCCCCTCCCCCCCGTTGTGCCCCCTACCGCCCTTGAGAGGGGGTAGGGGGAGTGGGGGGGAGGGGAGGAGGGGGAGAGCCCCGCTCTCCCTTTCAACCTTTCACCTACCCTTTCCCCCTCCCCTCCTTCCTCTAGCCCCAGATTAGGGATTTTTGTAGATAAGGCTAGGCCCCCCTTCCCCCCCGTTTGTGCCCCCTACCGCCCTTGAGAGGGGGTAGGGGGAGTGGGGGGGTGAGGGGAGGAGGGGGAGAGGGGAAACCTTCCACCTCTCCACGGGGTAGGGGTAGGGGTAGGGGTAGGGGTAGGGGTAGGGGTAGGGGTAGGGGTTGTGAGAGAGGGAAGAAGGGGGAGGGGAAGGAAATGTTTTTTTTTTAAAGGTGGTGGTGGTGTGTATGTAAGGGTGGTTTTTATTTTAACCTTATATTAACCTTGTAAGAAGGTTTTCTAAGAAAGTAAGAAGGTTTTTAAGAAGGTATGAAGGTTTTTAACCTTGTAAGAAGGTTTTTAACCTTGTAAGAAGGTTTTTAAGAAGATAAGAAGGTTTTTTTACATTGTAAGGAGGTTTTTAAGAAGGTATGAAGGTTTTTAAGAAGGCAAGAAGGTTTTTTTACATTGTAAGGAGGTTTTTAAGAAGGTATGAAGGTTTTTAAGAAGGCAAGAAGGTTTTTTTACCTTGGAAGGAGGTTTTTAAGAAGGTATGAAGGTTTTTAAGAAGGCAAGAAGGTTTTTTTTACTTTGTAAGAAGGTTTTTAGAAGGTCGGTCGGTTTTTCACCTTGTAAGAAGGTTTTTCACCTTGTAAGAATGTTTATTTACCTTGTAGGATGGTTTTTGGTATGTAAATTGGTAAAAGAAATAATCGTTTTAGGCATATAGTTTTTATTATGTAGACATAAATACTTGTTACATGAGGTTGTTAGTTGCAGGGTAGGGAGTTTTCGGGACGAAAGGGTTAGGGTGGATTAAGGAGGGTTGCTTGTTGGGAGAGAAAGGGTAAAGATAGGTTTGTTTTTGTTTGGGAGGGCAAGGGTTAAGGAGGGATGCTTGTTGGGGGAGAAAGGGTTAGCTTTGGAATGTCGGGGGCTGTCCGGTTGGACCAGGGCTCAAACATGGCCGGGCTCGGACTCTCCACCACACCAACAAACCTCCACGGGTTAAAGGGTTAGGGGGGGGGGGGTTGGAGGAGAAAGGATTAAGCCGGAAGTTTGATTGGGGGTGGAAGGGTTAAGGTGGTTTTGTTTGGGAGGGAAAGGGTTAGCTTTGGAATGTCGGGGGCTGTTAGGGGGGGGGGGGGGTTGGAGGAGAAAGGGTTAAGACGGATGTTTGATTGGGGGTGAAAGGGTTAAGGTGTTTTTTTTGGGGGGAGAAAGGGTTTGGGGTTTGGGTATACTTGGTTGGTCTTGGTATTGGGGGGGGGTTCTGGGTATGGGGTTTGTTGTACAGACTGGTAGGGTGGAGTGTTATGAAGGTTAGGGGGGAGGGGGGGGGGGGGAGTAGAAGGCAGAGCCTCCCACCTCCTATAACATCAACACGGGCCCCAGTTGGGGCTCTGGTTTTATTATTTATTAACAAGCTTTACAAGGCATTCCGCCTCGTATAGCATCAACAAGTCATTTCATTGTTTATTAACACGTGTTACAGGTAACAGTTACATATTGTACAATCATGTTAGAAGCAAGGTTGGTTTACAAGGCTGTGGACTATGGACATGACAATATGTTACAGCTTTGCCTCTTGGTGCGCGCCCGGGGCAGGGGGGGGGGGGGGCCTCGCTCCCGCTGGCAGCTGAAACAGTAACAAGAGGGATTACAGAGTTATACTTACAAGTATTATATTTAACTTTTCAATACTGTACGTTACACGTGTAATGATGGAAATATTCAAGCTAGTGCTTGAAACCACTGTTCACTTCATTTTATTATAGTTCTTTTATAGACAACAAATGTTTTGTTTTTTTTAAGTTGATTTCGCGTAGTTGTTATGAGACTACACTCTGCGTTTAACTAGACAACACAACAATTTACGTTTTGTTTGCCCAATACAAATTCCACGCTTGTTTGGGTTCTAAACTACTTTATAACTATTTATAACAAGTCCCGGTACTTCTATTTCAGAGAGAGAGAGAGAGAGAGACAGTTAAAGGTGTGAAAGCTCTTTATTACATATGGGTACAAATCACATTAGAGCTGATGGCAGTGTAGAAAAAATGAAAAAGAAGAACTGATAGCTGAGACAGAAAGAATGTGTAGGGGAAATATTAATAGGAAAAGTCATGGATAGACTTGATCTTGATAGATGAGAGAAAAAAGGAGAGTAGAGGAGATAGAGAGAGACAAAGAAGATCTGATAGCTGATACAGAAAGAATGTGTAGTGGAAATGAAGTTGGATGCATTTAAATTCGCTATATCTACACAAATCTAATCACTCAAATTATTTTCTAACTATTGCCGACATACACTGCTATGCCTGTGTGAATATTATGTAGTGTACGTCTAGCTGTATTTCATTTAGTTAATTCGCCAGTATTTATATTTGTATTCGTTTGTAATTGTACTTGCCCTGTATAACTTGATTATATTGCACTTGTGGGTCTTGTGACCTGTTGTCAATAAATAATAAACGAAATAATTAAAACTTGCTGCCTGTTATTCCACAAGTTTCCCAGCATGTCCTAACAAAATGACGTCACTACCGATCAGCTGAATGGTGGTCCAAACCTTTCCCCCACTGGCGCTCGGTCCATTTCCTTCAAATAAAACGGCAGTAACTCGACTCAAACAGCTCATTAGCGTTGAGAACCAATAATTGCTAACTTGTTTGACGCCCGCGCTGCGGTGTGTTGCAGCTCCCCGTGACGCCATCGTTCAGTACACCAGACAGAATATCAGCTGAGAGACAGTAGCAGTGGTGACATGCTACGCCCGCGCTGCGGTGTGTTGCAGCTCCCCGTGGCGCCATCGTTCAGTACACAATACAAAACAACAGACAGAATATCAGCTGAGAGACAGTAGCAGTGGTGACATGCTACGCCCGCGCTGCGGTGTGTTGCAGCTCCCCGTGACGCCATCGTTCAGTACACAATACAAAACAACAGACAGAATATCAGCTGAGAGACAGTAGCAGTGGTGACATGCTACGCCCGCGCTGCGGTGTGTTGCAGCTCCCCGTGACGCCATCGTTCAGTACACAATACAAAACAACAGACAGAATATCAGCTGAGAGACAGTAGCAGTGGTGACATGCTACGCCCGCGCTGCGGTGTGTTGCAGCTCCCCGTGACGCCATCGTTCAGTACACAATACAAAACAACAGACAGAATATCAGCTGAGAGACAGTAGCAGTGGTGACATGCTACGCCCGCGCTGCGGTGTGTTGCAGCTCCCCGTGACGCCATCGTTCAGTACACAATACAAAACAACAGACAGAATATCAGCTGAGAGACAGTAGCAGTGGTGACATGCTACGCCCGCGCTGCTGTGTGTTGCAGCTCCCCGTGACGCCATCGTTCAGTACACAATACAAAACAACAGACAGAATATCAGCTGAGAGACAGTAGCAGTGGTGACATGCTACGCCCGCGCTGCGGTGTGTTGCAGCTCCCCGTGACGCCATCGTTCAGTACACAATACAAAACAACAGACAGAATATCAGCTGAGAGAAAGTAGCAGTGGTGATATGCCAAGAGTTTTGGAATGCATAAGTGCTTACCATTTGGAATGACGAGGTTTGTCTCGGCCAGGGCAGACATCAATCCAATGTGAAGTGTAGTGTAGCGTAGCACAGCAGCAGATATGTGAAGTGTAGCGTAGCACAGCAGCAGATATGTGAAGTAAAGCGTAGCACAGCAGCAGATATGTGAAGTGTAGCGTAGCACAGCAGCAGATATGTCAAGCGTACTATAGCTTACATCATCAGATATGTGGATCGCAAGGCAGCAGCCATCTTGATTGTAGCAACCAAGAACCAAACAATCTGGTGACACAGAAACCAAATCAATAAAACACCAATAAGAAATAATAGAATTAAGAACACGTACATTATTACTTGGGAAACACATGTTGAAGGGTTGATTATTTTTAGACAGTCTGGTTTGGTTATGGAGAAAATATTCTTGAATAGTACTGTATTTGTGTGATAGAAAGAAAAAGAACTGTGAAATGGCAAAAAATTGAAACTAATTAAACTTTAATCAACAAACTTCCATTTTTCTGCCACTTGATTCTAGGCAAGATAATTTCAAAGATCAAATTTACTCAATAACTTTGCTAGTTGTATGTTTAACTTTAAGGGGAGGGGGAATGCAAAAAAGAGCATGCACAGTATTAAAAACATGCAGTTATCTAGTCTTCACCATTGCACTCAAATAATGTACATGAGTATATCTGTAGTAGACAAGTGAGGTAACTAATTTACTGCATGTCTACAATGTGCACTGAATATGACTATATCTTAAGTACAAAGCTAAGTAGTCTATCACAACCACGAGACTCACCGCATCCAACTGAAGCAGAGTCCGGAACAGTCAGCGCCTGCATCAGTCAGCGCCTGCGTCAGTCAGCGCCTGCGTCAGTCAGCGCCTGCGTCAGTCAGCGACAGTGTCGAAGGTCAGGTGAAGTTCCGAAGCGTAGAAAGAAACACGCCACGTTTCGGATCGGAGATCATTATCAGTCACATAATAACCACAACACTTGAGCAATTATGTTCTTCTCCACAACAGTCAAATGTTTCACTTTTCAAGATCAAAAACATTATTACACAATGCTTCTCTTTCAAAACCACAGAGTAGGAACACGATTTACAGTTCGGCTTGCACAGTACTTACAAATCAACAAATAAATAATAGCAAACATAATAAATGTACAAACAAATCAAACATAATACATATGTAACAAGAAGAAATATAAATGCACGTAAAGGTAATCAATAACTAAAATAGACAATAGATTTAGCAAATGTGAAATGTTCATTTGCTTGAATGTAGTTATTGTTGACTCATTGTTAGAACACACGAGTATTTCTTGATGTTTCTTACTTACAAACTAACAAATAAATAATATCAAATATAACACATATATAACAAGAAGAAATATAAATGCACTTAAAGGTAATCAATAACTAAAATAGATAATACAGACAATAGATTTAGCAAATGTGAAATGTTCATTCACTTGAATGTAGTTATTGTTGACTCATTGTTAGAACACAAGAGTATTTCTTGATGTTTCTTACTTACAAACTAACAAATAAATAATATCAAACATAACACATATATAACAAGAAGAAATATAAATGCACTTAAAGGTAATCAAGTACTATAATAGACAATACAGACAATAGATTTAGCAAATGTGAAATGTTCAATTTTCATTTGTATGCAGTTATTGTTGACTTATTGTAAGAACACACGAGTATTTCTTGATGTTTCTTACTTACAAACTAACAAATAATAAATAACAGCAAACATAATAAATCTATAACAAGAAAAATATAAATGCACTTAAAGCTAATCAATTAGCCTACTAAGGTCCAGTCTTACCATGTCCCAATAACTACTTATTCGACGAATAGCTTGTTGTCTCCATGGCAACGACCAATAAAACCCTTGAAATCCTCCAAGTAGCTTAATTGCTTAATAGCTTAATTTTAGAAATATAAATGCACTTAAAGGTTATCAAGTACTAAGATAGATGATACAGACAATAGATTTAGCAAATGTGAAATGTTCAATTTTCATTTGTATGTAGATATTGTTGACTTATTGTTAGAACACACGAGTATTTCTTGATGTTTCTTACTTACAAACAAACAAATATTAATAACAGCAAATATAATAAATCTTTAACAAAAAAAAATATAAATGCACTTGCATTTGCACTACATGGCCGGGCTCGGACTCTCCACCACACCAACAAACCTCCACGGGTGAAAGGGTTAAGGGAGGGGGGGGGGGGGGGGGTAGGAGGGCTCAAACATGGCCGGGCTCGGACTCTCCACCACACCAACAAACCTCCGCGGGTGAAAGGGTTGGGCGGGGGGGGGGGGGGGGGGTGAAAGGGTTAAGGCGGATGATTGATTGGGGGTGGAAGGGTTAAGGTGGTTTTGTTTGGGAGAGAAAGGGTTAGCTTTGGAATGTCGGGGGCTGTCCGGTTGGACCAGGGCTCAAACATGGCCGGGCTCGGACTCTTCACCACACCAACAAACCTCCGCGGGTGAAAGGGTTGGGGGGGGGAAAGGGTTAAGGCGGATGATTGATTGGGGGTGGAAGGGTTAAGGTGGTTTTGTTTGGGAGAGAAAGGGTTAGCTTTGGAATGTCGGGGGCTGTCCGGTTGGACCAGGGCTCAAACATGGCCGGGCTCGGACTCTCCACCACACCAACAAACCTCCACGGGTGAAAGGGTTGGGGGGGGGGGAAGGGTTAAGGCGGATGATTGATTGGGGGTGGAAGGGTTAAGGTGGTACTGTTTGGGAGAGAAAGGGTTAGCTTTGGAATGTCGGGGGCTGTCCGGTTGGACCAGGGCTCAAACATGGCCGGGCTCGGACTCTCCACCACACCAACAAACCACCACGGGTGAGAGGGTTGGGGGGGGGGGGGAAGGGTTAAGGCGGATGATTGATTGGGGGTGGAAGGGTTAAGGTGGTTTTGTTTGGGAGAGAAAGGGTTAGCTTTGGAATGTCGGGGGCTGTCCGGTTGGACCAGGGCTCAAACATGGCCGGGCTCGGACTCTCCACCACACCAACAAACCACCACGGGTGAGAGGGTTGGGGGGGGGGGGAAGGGTTAAGGCGGATGATTGATTGGGGGTGGAAGGGTTAAGGTGGTTTTGTTTGGGAGGTACAGGGTTAGCTTTGGAATGTCGGGGGCTGTCCGGTTGGACCAGGGCTCAAACATGGCCGGGCTCGGACTCTCCACCACACCAACAAACCTCCGCGGGTGAAAGGGTTGGGGGGGGGGGGCAAGGGTTAAGGCGGATGTTTGATTGGGGGTGAAAGGGTTAAGGTGGTTTTGTTTGGGAGGGAAAGGGTTAGCTTTGGAATGTCGGGGGCTGTCCGGTTGGACCAGGGCTCAAACATGGCCGGGCTCGGACTCTTCACCACACCAACAAACCTCCACGGGTGAAAGGGTTAGGGGGGGGGGGGTTGGGGAGGAAAGGGTTAAGGTGGTTTTGTTTGGGAGGGAAAGGGTTAGCTTTGGAATGTCGGGATGTCGAACACACGAGTATTTCTTGATGTTCCTTACTTACAAACTAACAAATAATAAATAACAGGAAACATAATAAATCTATAACAAGACGAAATATAAATGCACTTAAAGCTAATCCATTACTAAAATAGATAATACAGAGTACAGACAATAGATTTAGCAAATATGAAATGTTCAATTTTCATTTGTATGCAGTTAATTGTTGACTTATTGTTAGAACACACGAGTATTATTTCTTGATGTTTCTGAAACAAACAGAACAACCCTATTAATATGTATTTTTTTTTTATTAACTTTTGCCAACTAGGCCTACTATCTCTGCTATATGTATCACACACAAACGCAGGACAGGCGAATGAACCTATAGCTGGTTTGCATACTAACTGAGATTTATACTAAAAGTTCTCAAACGTTTGTCCTACCTGGGATTGGTCAGCGTCAGCGTTGGGTCTGCAGAGAACTCGGTAGGGCTGCGGCACATCTTGGCACCACATCTGAGCCAGATGAGGTTTGAGAACTCGGTAGGGCTGCGGCACATCTTGGCATCACATCCGAGCCAGATGAGGTTTGAGAACTCGGTAGGGCTGCGGCACATCTTGGCACCACATCTGAGCCAGATGAGGTTTGAGAACTCGGTAGGGCTGCGGCACATCTTGGCATCACATCCGAGCCAGATGAGGTTTGAGAACTCGGTAGGGCTGCGGCACATCTTGGCATCACATCTGAGCCAGATGAGGTTTGAGAACTCGGTAGGGCTGCGGCACATCTTGGCATCACATCCGAGCCAGATGAGGTTTGAGAACTCGGTAGGGCTGCGGCACATCTTGGCATCACATCTGAGCCAGATGAGGTTTGAGAACTCGGTAGGGCTGCGGCACATCTTGGCATCACATCTGAGCCAGATGAGGTTTGAGAACTCGGTAGGGCTGCGGCACATAATTGGCATCACATCCGAGCCAGATGAGGTTTGAGAACTCGGTAGGGCTGCGGCACATAATTGGCATCACATCCGAGCCAGATGAGGTTTGAGAACTCGGTAGGGCTGCGGCACATAATTGGCATCACATCCGAGCCAGATGAGGTTTGAGAACTCGGTAGGGCTGCGGCACATCTTGGCATCACATCTGAGCCAGATGAGGTTTGAGAACTCGGTAGGGCTGCGGCACATCTTGGCATCACATGTGAGCCAGATGAGGTTTGAGAACTCGGTAGGGCTGCGGCGCATCTTGGCACCACATCCGAGCCAGATGAGGTTTGAGAACTCGGTGGGGCTGCGGCACATCTTGGCATCACATCTGAGCCAGATGAGGTTTGAGAACTCGGTAGGGCTGCGGCACATCTTGGCATCACATGTGAGCCAGATGAGGTTTGAGAACTCGGTAGGGCTGCGGCACATCTTGGCATCACATGTGAGCCAGATGAGGTTTGAGAACTCGGTAGGGCTGCGGCACATCTTGGCATCACATCCGAGCCAGATGAGGTTTGAGAACTCGGTAGGGCTGCGGCACATCTTGGCATCACATCCGAGCCAGATGAGGTTTGAGAACTCGGTAGGGCTGCGGCACATCTTGGCATCACATCCGAGCCAGATGAGGTTTGAGAACTCGGTAGGGCTGCGGCACATCTTGGCATCACATCTGAGGCAGATGAGGTTTGAGAACTCGGTAGGGCTAAATTAGAAAATGAGGGTCACGGGTCTTCGTTGAGTTATTTCGACCTATATTCTACGATTACATTGAATTTTTACAATAAATATTACAATTAATTCAATCATAATTTCAAAATGATAGTTATAGAGTGGGGTAGAGTGGGAGAAGTATTTACTTCATAGGAACTTTCTGGTGGCAGCCCGAGGCCCGGAATGCCGAAGGGCCCGGATTTGTCCAGGGGCCCGGGATGCGATCGCATCCCGGCATCCCTAGCCAGTCCGCGTCTGCCTATAGGTGTAGGGGCCGACTTTGAATACGACGATAAAATTCATAGTCGGCCCCTACACATAGGGGCACCCATTGTTGCTATGGATTTGTTTCGTTGATGGAAAATAACATGCAAACAACTGTTACCTTGGTAACAATGGGCACCCCTAGGTGTAGGGGCCGACTATGAAAGTGTCATGGATGTTTGTCCTACCTCAGGCTACCTGCTCCACCGTCAGGTCTGTAGATGAGACGAGGTCCAACAACTCGGCAGGCCACATCTCGACAAACTCGGCAATGAGAGACCCGGGCACCGGTCATCCTCGCACGACAGACAATTGCCCTGCAGACAGACAGACAGACAGACAGACAGACATCAGAGCCGATACCTTGCGCGATACGCGTCCGCCATGAGACCCATCACCGGGCACCGGTCATCCTCGCACGACAGACACTTGCCCTGCAGACAGACAGACAGGCAGACAGACATCAGAGCCGCTGCTTCTACTCAACTCAACAGATTCCTTGCGCGATACGCGTCTACCATGAGACCCATCACCGAACACCGGTCATCCTCGCACGACAGACACTTGCCCTGCAGACAGACAGACAGACAGACATACATCAGAACCGCTGCTTCTACTCAACTCAACTGATACCTTGAGCGATACGCGTCCGCCATGAGACCCATCACCGGGCACCGGTCATCCTCGCACGACAGACACTTGCCCTGCAGACAGACAGACAGGCAGACAGACATCAGAGCCGCTGCTTCTACTCAACTCAACAGATTCCTTGCGCGATACGCGTCTACCATGAGACCCATCACCGAACACCGGTCATCCTCGCACGACAGGCACTTGCCCTGCAGACAGACAGACAGACAGACAGACAGACAGACATACATCAGAACCGCTGCTTCTACTCAACTCAACTGATACCTTGAGCGATACGCGTCCGCCATGAGACCCATCACCGAGAACCGGTCATCCTCGCACGACAGTCACTTGCCCTGCAGACAGACAGACAGACAGACAGACATCAGAACCGCTGCTTCTACTCAACTCAACTGATACCTTGAGCGATACGCGTCTACCATGAGACCCATCACCGAACACCGGTCATCCTCGCACGACAGTCACTTGCCCTGCAGACAGACAGACAGACAGACAGACCGACAGACAGACAGACATCAGAACCGCTGCTTCTACTCAACTCAACTGATACCTTGAGCGATACGCGTCCGCCATGAGACCCATCACCGAGCACCGGTCATCCTCCCACGACAGACACTTGCCCTGCAGACAGACAGACAGACAGATATCAGATTCGCTGCTTCTACTCAACTCAACAGATTCCTTGCGCGATACGCGTCTATCATGAGACCCATCACCGAACACCGGTCATCCTCGCACGACAGGCACTTGCCCTGCAGACAGACAGACATACAGACAGACAGACAGACAGACAGACAGACATACATCAGAACCGCTGCTTCTACTCAACTCAACTGATACCTTGAGCGATACGCGTCCGCCATGAGACCCATTACCGAGCACCGGTCATCCTCGCACGACAGTCACTTGCCCTGCAGACAGACAGACAGACAGACAGACAGACATCAGAACCGCTGCTTCTACTCAACTCAACTGATACCTTGAGCGATACGCGTCTACCATGAGACCCATCACCGAACACCGGTCATCCTCGCACGACAGTCACTTGCCCTGCAGACAGACAGACAGACAGACAGACAGACAGACAGACAGACATCAGAACCGCTGCTTCTACTGAACTCAACTGATACCTTGAGCGATACGCGTCCGCCATGAGACCCATCACCGAGCACCGGTCATCCTCCCACGACAGACACTTGCCCTGCAGACAGACAGACAGACAGACAGACAGACAGACAGACATCAGGGCCGCTGCTTCTACTCAACTCAACAGATACCTTGCGCGATACGCGTCGGCCATAAGACCCATCACCGGGCACCGGTCATCCTCGCACGACAGACACTTGCCCTGCAGACAGACAGACAGACAGACAGACAGACAGACATCAGGGCCGCTGCTTCTACTCAACTTAACAGATTCCTTGTTCGATACGCGTCTGCCATGAGACCCATCACCGGGCACCGGTCATCCTCGCACGACAGACACTTGCCCTGCAGACAGACAGACAGACAGACATACATCAGAGCCGCTGCTTCTACTCAACTCAACAGATTCCTTGGGCGATACGCGTCCGCCATGAGACCCATCACCGAGCACCGGTCATCCTCGCACGACAGACACTTGCCCTGCAGACAGACAGACAGACAGACAGACAGACAGACAGACATCAGAGCCGCTGCTTCTACTCCACTCAACAGATTCCTTGCGCGATACGCGTCCGTCATGAGACCCATCACCGAGCACCGGTCATCCTCGCACGACAGACACTTGCCCTGCAGATAGACAGACAGACAGACAGATAGACAGACATCAGAGCCGCTGCTTCTACTCCACTCAACAGATTCCTTTCGCGATACGCGTCCGCCGTGAGACCCATCACCGGGCACCGGTCATCCTCGCACGACATACACTAGCCCTGCAGACAGACAGACAGACAGACAGACAGACAGACATCAGAGCCGCTGCTTCTACTCAACTCAACTGATTCCTTTCGCGATACGCGTCGGCCATGAGACCCATTACCGAGCACCGGTCATCCTCGCACGACAGACACTTGCCCTGCAGACAGACAGACAGACATCAGAGCCGCTGCTTCTACTCAACTCAACAGATTCCTTGCGCGATACGCGTCCGCCATGAGACCCATCACCGGGCACCGGTCATCCTCGCACGACAGACACTAGCCCTGCAGACAGACAGACAGACACTTGCCCTGCAGACAGACAGACAGACAGACATCAGAGCCGCTGCTTCTACTCAACCCAACAGATTCCTTGCGCGATACGCGTCCGCCATGAGACCCATCACCGAGCACCGGTCATCCTCGCACGACAGACACTTGCCCTGCAGACAGACAGACAGACAGACAGACAGACAGACAGACAGACAGACAGATAGACCGACATCAGAGCCGCTGCTTCTACTCAACTCAACAGATTCCTTGCGCGATACGCGTCCGCCATGAGACCCATTACCGGGCACCGGTCATCCTCGCACGACAGACACTAGCCCTGAGACAGACAGACAGACACTTGCCCTGCAGACAGACAGACAGACAGACAGACAGACATCAGAGCCGCTGCTTCTACTCAACCCAACAGATTCCTTGCGCGATACGCGTCCGCCATGAGACCCATCACCGAGCACCGGTCATCCTCGCACGACAGACACTTGCCCTGCAGACAGACAGACAGACAGACAGACAGACAGACAGACAGACAGACAGACAGACAGACAGACAGACAGACAGACAGACATCAGAGCCGCTGCTTCTACTAAACTCAACAGATTCCTTGCGCGATACGCGTCCGCCATGAGACCCATCACCGAGCACCGGTCATTAAAGTTGCTAATAGCTTATAGGGAACCCGCAACTGACGTCACATCCGGACTACAACAATGGAACACATGAATTGAACCGATGGACAAACAATCAGCTGTCAAAATAATAAAATTGCAACCATACAAATAAAAACAAGTGCTCGCCATTTAAAACTTTTAATGATGGACAAAAAAGAATGAGCACCAAACGACAGCAATGAAACAAATGAATTGAATCGATGGGAAAGCAACAAGCTGTCACGACAATAATTTCTTCTGATTTTGGAAAACAAAACAAAAACAAACAAATACACATACAAAACTTTCATTAAGTCGTTGTCTATCATTAAAAGTTTTAAATGGCGAGCAGTTACTATTGCTACACTTGTTTTTATTTGTATGGTTGCAATTTTATTATTTTCACAGCTGATGGTTTGTCCATCAGGTCAATTCATTTGTTCCATTGTTGAAGTCCTGATGTGACGTAAGTTGCGGGTTCCCTAATCACGACCATAACCAAAGATAATATTATATTGTGCACTTTCTGTATAAGTATACCGCATGATATATTATACATTAACTAAAACAAAATATAATGTCCGCCACCAGTTAGATCAGCTGTTGCTGGCTTGCGACGTCACTAGGTCAACATCTTTATACATCAAAACAATAGTCTGCGTTCTCAGCCCTGCATACAGTTGTCACTGTCCGATTACTCACCGACCGTCAACATAACTCGTCATGTCGTAGCGAGCGAGTCCTGCGTATGATACACAGATCAATAATGTTCCAACTATTCAACAATGTCATCATTACGAATACCCAAGTTTCTAGTTCAAAGATTACTAAATATGTTGTGGTGGTTTCTATGCTGCAGAGTTCTTTTATCTGATCGTAAAAATATGTTCTTTAATTACTGAATAATTAGCCTGTAATAATTAGCGGCAATATTCCTGCCTGTTCACTTTCTGGCCGGAGTTAAATATAGAAACAAATAAATATGTTAATACTTGACTAAGATGATTCTTGTTTTTACTCCCCTTTTCAACACAAATATACGTTATTAAAGTTTTAATGGAAAGTATTCATTTCTTAATTCTTAATCATTTTAATGATGTTTCAATACTGTTATTCATTGTAAGGACCGCTAAATGTTCGTGACGGACGTAAAAGACGGGAGTAAAAACAAGAATCAGCTCAAGTCAAGTATTACCATAACTACAACAATGTTATTGTGTTTGTACTCATCTTCCGGGTCCTGCAACGCGTCAACAATGGTTCCAGTGGGGTACGCGTTGATGGGTGGTGGCGAGGTAGGCGATCTCGTAACGATGTCTTCGTGAGTCGGAGGGGGGGGGGGGGGGGGGGGGGGGCTTGATGCAACGTATGGGGCGATGATTGGCGATGATGATGGGTAGATACCTGAAGCTAATTGATGATATTCTGTATTAATTAACTCACTCGGTGTCATGAGACGTAGACAGTGAAGCGCCACTGAATCTTAGATCACACTGATCACACTATTACACTGATTACACTGATTAGACTAATCACACTATTACGCTTAGATTACACTGTGTTTAACGGCCGATCTAATGGAATCACACACTGACTAGAACAATGCATAAAACACGCACTTAATAGTCTTTCTCTAGTCTACGCAATAAGTCGTCGCGATTAGTGCTTCGATACAACTTGTCTACGAACTTATGCCGGTACGCTGTAAAGCTGGCGTGCTTTCAAATCAGACCTACGTCGTTACTTCTTAGTCACTGTTCACTCTACGAGCTCTCGACCAGGTCTCCTCGCTGTCAACAACGCTCTTATCTCGGGAGTAGGGGTGAGGTAGGGGTAGGTATAGGTGGGGGAATGGAAGATACGGTAGAGGTACAGAGTTCAAATGGCTGTCACAGCCAATCTCATTCAAATAAAATAAACAAATGTACGTTTATCATTATTTCACTTATAACCAGTGTTGGGTAAGTTCCTTAAAAAAATGGACCTATTTCCAGTTCCAGTTCCACGCAAGGAAAAAGGAACTCTTTCCAGTTCCAAGTTCCTCTAAAAATAAAGGAACTGGGGCGTTCCTTAGTTCCTTTCAAAATGGAACTAAGTTCCTAAATAGTTCCTTTCCGCAAACAACCATTTTTCTTTGGATATTGCCGAGCGGGATACTAACCATCGACTCAATGGTTATTATCCGGGTTTATGCATTATACACCAAGAACATTGACAACAAGTATTTAAGGTTATTTTATATGTTAATTCTTAATGCATTACAATTTACATTAATTATTAAAAACTAAAATAAATAATTAATTCAATTAAAGTTTTTATATTAAATTTAATGCCAAGGGTTCGCAAATCACGCCTAAAATATGGTTGAGATTTGTAGGAATCAAAATGCTTGTGCTTCTTTAGATTGGCAGGCGATGACCTCGAAGCATCGATTACTTTATTAGCTGCTAAACAAAGCAAGCATTTTGCCAAAAAATTCCTTCGTCGCCGAAAATATCACTTTCGCCCGGAAAGAAAATGGTATGTATTTTTTAAATGGCAGTATGTTATTGCCACGAACACCAGACATAATTATAACAAAACGATCGAAGGATACAGCGATGTTGTCACATGCACTTGTCGCGAAGAATTGAATACCTACTGAATAGATCAGTGAATATTGCGATAGCTCCTTGCCGCTAAATAACTTCACCCCCCACCCCACTCGGACCACATCTTTCATCATCAAAGCCTTCCCGTTTCCAATGAATTCGAATGCAGTTTTGTTGGCGATGCGAATAATTGGTATTAACACCGCCGGGGTGTTAAGGGAACATTGACTGATGTAATGGGTTGACAAGTGATATATTTCATATTTTGTTTGATTTCGGAATGACAGTCTGAGGCTCTCACACCTGTTTAGGAGGGGTTGGACGGTTGGTGATTTATAAGTGAAATGACACCCTTACTCCGCACGAGCGATTTGGGATTAGTCACCGGTTTCGGGTCTTCGACTTGTGCCGGTGTGCGACTACCACACGCGGGGGTGGCGTAGCAGGTGGAGGGTTGGGATGGGTAGACAAGAATGAAATATTACAAAAAAAGTTGTTTTAGATTTCTCGTTTCTGTCATCTTGTAAGTAAACTATGTTTTGGCGCTTGCGTCCTTCAAGCTTGTACAGTCAAGTAAAAATAAAAGGAACTTATGAAAATAAGTTACAGTTCCTGGAAAATTGGAACTATGGCGTTCCACAGTTCCTGGTTGGAAAAAAGGAACTATAGCGTTCCTTAGTTCCTTAAAAAGGAACTAGTTCCTAGGAACGGAACTAAAAAAATCCGTTCCTACCCAACATTGCTTATAACAATATATTATCCAAAATACATATGTTTCAAATATCAACAATAATACGTGTAAAAATTCATTATTAACGCAATACAACACATTTAGTTTAATAGAAATTCAGAAAATAATGGGTTTAAGTGTATTTTGTCAAGAGTTTTGACAACAATGGTTACCAGTAAGTTTGTATCCAGGCAGGTGTCTATGTTTTCAAGTAATAACGTCACATAACATTGGATTTCAGCTGGAAAGACAAAATGCATATTGTGTATAATTAGTTATAAATTAAATGATTTACTTTAGAAAATAGATAATGAAATAATCCTGGGATTTCTAGATGAAGATTTGTGTATTTTATAAAGTACGTACTAGTACCAATATTGAAAAAGAATGACAATTAAGAGCAATCAAGATTCGTACTGTATAGAATGTTATAATTACGTTTATATTGCACATTTTAGATTGATTGATTAATGGGGCTTAACGTCTCATATTTTTGCAACAATGGCTAATAGAGACGATAAGCGGGTGATGATGAAGATGAGAAAGATGACGATGAAGAATAAAGCCATATCCGAATCAGATCCATTGTACGTCGCGTGGGTCGTCATACGGGAGTCCAGCAAGGGAGGGCAGGGCCAAGTGGGAAGAGAAATATTCAGTGGGGCCGTGGGGGGGAAAGGGACAGGGTCTCCTTTCGTCCCCTCTTACGACTAGCAGAGTCACTCTGGGCCTATTCTACCCCGGGCCGAGACGGGTCTCCTTTCGTCGCCTCTTACGACTAGCAGAGTCACTCTGGGCCTATTCTACCCCGGGCCGAGACGGGTCTCCTTTCGTCACCTCTTACGACTAGCAGAGTCACTCTGGGCCTATTCTACCCCGGGCCGAGACGGGTCTCCTTTCGTCGCCTCTTACGACTAGCAGAGTCACTCTGGGCCTATTCTACCCCGGGCCGAGACGGGTCTCCTTTCGTCGCCTCTTACGACTAGCAGAGTCACTCTGGGCCTATTCTACCCCGGGCCGAGACGGGTCTCCTTTCGTCCCCTCTTACGACTAGCAGAGTCACTCTAGGCCTATTCTACCCCGGGCCGAGACGGGTCTCCTTTCGTCCCCTCTTACGACTAGCAGAGTCACTCTAGGCCTATTCTACCCCGGGCCGAGACGGGTCTCCTTTCGTCGCCTCTTACGACTAGCAGAGTCACTCTGGGCCTATTCTACCCCGGGCCGAGACGGGTCTCCTTTCGTCGCCTCTTACGACTAGCAGAGTCACTCTGAGCCTATTCTACCCCGGGCCGAGACGGGTCTCCTTCCGTCGCCTCTTACGACTAGCAGAGTCACTCTGGGCCTATTCTACCCCGGGCCGAGACGGGTCTCCTTTCGTCGCCTCTTACGACTAGCAGAGTCACTCTAGGCCTATTCTACCCCGGGCCGAGACGGGTCTCCTTTCGTCGCCTCTTACGACTAGCAGAGTCACTCTGGGCCTATTCTACCCCGGGCCGAGACGGGTCTCCTTCCGTCGCCTCTTAAGACTGGCAGAGTCACTCTGGGCCTATTCTACCCCGGGCCGAGACGGGTCTCCTTTCGTCCCCTCTTACGACTAGCAGAGTCACTCTGGGCCTATTCTACCCCGGGCCGAGACGGGTCTCCTTTCGTCCCCTCTTACGACTAGCAGAGTCACTCTGGGCCTATTCTACCCCGGGCCGAGACGGGTCTCCTTTCGTCGCCTCTTACGACTAGCAGAGTCACTCTGGGCCTATTCTTCCCCGGGCCCAGACGGGCATTGCACATTTAAGGGTTTACTACTTGTGACACACATAAGTTACCATGCCACCTTGTGTGTTTGGGCAATGTTGGTCATCTTTTCTGGCAACCTCTCACTACATTTCATGCATCATACGCCATACTCGACATTGTTACGATTTTTAACACTACTTCTTTTGAGTATTCAGAAATATTTAATTAATTCGCACTGAATATTCCAAGCATGTTTGTAACTCAAGCGTCCTGTTACAGCGAGCAACTAAGCGCGGGGTTGGGCTGCCATGCAGACAATGGAGCCCCATCACACGAGACCTTCGAGTTCCAGAGTTCCAGCCTTCCAGTAATCCCACACCAGAGAGAGGTAAATAATACATTGCCCGCCTGCCCGGTATGACTGAATTAACCATCAGTGACTGCTCATAAACGAGGTCCAGGCTATGTTGGATGAGGATACATATTTTAAATAAGGTCTTGCTGGTTGGCCCCGAAAGACTCGTCTATGACAAAAGCATCTGTAAGGTTGCTTCGGGACAAGTATAGAGCCATAGTTAGTTATGATTCTTTCTTACAGGACTGCTGCATGGAAGAGATCGACTCGGGGGTTGTGTGAGTAGTCTACAGGCTGACACACGAAGCTAATATATTCCAGTGTGATGAGGACTGAGGGGGGGGGGGGGGTTAAGACTCACCCGCATTGCCTGAGATTAGATTAGATTAGATTAAAGACTTAAAGGCTGCAAATGGGCCACAACTACAAGGTGGCAACCTATCCAAACCTCCACCCTCCCTCCTCACCTCCTTATCGTCAATCTTTTTCTAAATTCCCTTACTGACTCGCTCTCAACAACCTCCTCGGGTAACTCATTCCATTCCCTTACCGTTCTCTCAACAAAACCAAACCTACCCAGATCACTTCTCACTACCCGACGCTGAAACTTCCAATTATGATCCCCTCTCCCTCTATAAACTCCTTCTTGCAACCTGCTCTGGATTTCCCCCCACCCTCCTTTCCCCCTAGCTGCTCTATATAAATTACAGATCCTATCACTCCTCCGTCTCTCCTCTAAGGACTCCCAACCCAGTTCCCCCATCATTGCTGTAACACTATCATAAGCCCTTACCACATTCCCTAACCTATCTTCCACATACCTCCATCTCCTAACTTGTCCTGTAACCTTCCTTGCCGCCCTACGCTGCACCTTCTCTAATTCCATGACCTCCCCCTTCCTATATGGATCCCACACCGCACCACCATATTCCAATATAGGCCGTACCACTGTCTTGTAAGCCATATCCTTTACCTCCCTACTAGCTCCCTTCAAATTTCTCATAACAAACCCTAAGTTTCTATATCCCTTTCTTACACTTTCATGCACCTAGTCCCCCCATCCCAAATCTTCGGCCAATACAATTCCCAAATACTTATACTTCTTTACCTTTTCTTGAACTACCCCCTCAAGAAAATACTCTCTCACATCCCCTTTTAATTTACGCGTGAACCCAACCACTTTGTACTTTCCCGCATTCAAACCCATCCTATTAACAACAACCCACTCCTCTATCCTGTTCAAATCATCCTGCAACAACTTAGCATCCTCCAGCATCATCCAGGGTTATGTGAGTAGTCTACAGGCTGACACACGAAGCTAATATATTCCAATGTGGTGAGGACTGAGGGAAGTGGGGTTTAAGACTCACCCGCATTGCCTGAGGCAATGAGGCAATACAAATTTGTATTTAAACGAAACACAGTAACACTTTATTATTAAACATTGTTTATTAGCTCTAGGATTGTAGACAATACATACAATACAATACAATGTAATGGAAATGTTTGGATAAAATAGTTCTTAATTTGCTATATTTGTTGTTGAAGCAGTTTGAGCATTCAGCAAGGAGCCTGATATACGCTATTCTATACTTGTATACTTCAAAATATAAATCAAATTTGCCCTTGTGTGTTTGTTCACTAACAAATAACACATCATTGTCATGAGTATTATGTACCATATTTCAGTCCTTACAAGTTTGAAGGGTATAATAGTTATTGGCCTGCAAAGTTTTTAAATAAATAGATATTTTTAAAAACATGTGTGTGCGTATCAACAATAAGAACGCATTTACACCAACTATACACAAGCAGTCTCACGCACAAAGATTTGCAAACGTACGGTTTATTAAAAATGGCGGACTTGCTGGTGCAGATGGACTTGCGGAAATCCGGACGAATTTCTAGCTATTTGTGGGATAGTCGATTGAGCCACAAATTTACGGAGCTCCCGCGCGCATATTTGCGCCCCGGCAAATCCTTTTGTGCACATCCGGTTTAATCAATTTGGGGACGCAAGGCAACAGTTGCGTCCGCAAGTGGCTATGTACATAAGGCTGTTAGTGACTAAATTGTTAAATACAAATCATCAAAAACCCAAACATAAAAGGACATAAGTTTAGGCAATTAAGCATCATTCACAATCAGTCGCACGAATCAAGTCGTAGTTGGACAAAAGGTTTCTTATCCGACATACACAATCGGTTGTAGACCTAGGAGTGATGATCCAAGTATCATATTGAATCATACTCTCTGCAATAGGTATAACAGTCCACATGGACTTTACATGTCATGTAATCGAGGTCAATGAACCAATACATGTTGCCATAATAATAAACAATTGCTAGTTGTCAGGTACTCGCAAAAATGATGTGGAATTAAAGGGTAAGAAATAAGATTACAATTTGTAAAAAGTCACAAGTATTTTTCAATCAACACTATTGTAATAGTTACCATATGGAGTAGGATATGCATCACAATATTGCAACCCCTTGCACTATGATCAAACTGGTACATGACAACTCTAAAATATTATAAATTTGTTTTAGATCTACCTATATAATATGTGGATGAGGCCGTGATTTAATGCTAAAAAATGTACTAAAACAATCTAGAAAATACATCTTTCTTTACGACAATAATTGCGAAGGTAAAAATTACAATGACCTAAAAAAATCACATAGTATTCCATTTTTATGACTAGCATGAAGTAGACCCTAATCCTAAATACAATTATATAATATTATTGGTACAAATCATTGGTTTGTTCTATTTACAGTGATCCGAGTACGTAGCTGCAACAGGGGTCACATACAGACGTTAACATAATACTAATATATATAACCCACTGAGACACAATTATAGCCTTGTTGAAATCAACACAGAGCAACACTTTGAGCTAACACAGGGAATGATATGACGCATGTACGTACGTACTCATTTCTACTCTCTCTACAACTACACTTTTAAAATATACGATTTCTGCGATTTACTTTTCTAAAAAAAAAAAAAAAAATGATTTTCTTTTTTTACTTTATCATTTTGGAATGTGATTTCTGTTCATGTAAAATAAACATGAAAAACATTTGTCGATCATTTCAACGTCAACGCTCTGCCTAGAGAAGTGAGTTCCCCACGACATGGGCTTGCAATGCTGCCGGAACGTTTGCTGAGCAGGCCAATCCCAACGTAACAATTAATTTGATGTAGACATCAGATCCTTATTTACTGCTCGTTTCACGCAAGCACACGGTAATCACAATCCTCATTAGTCACGACCGCTCGAGTTTCCCAGCATCCAATACTCGGAGATAAGTTGCCACTAACATACCTGTTTAAATAGCTTGGTAGATTTGCCCTCATTTTGAGAAGTAATACCAAAGTACCTTTGGCAACAGTAGACTTGTTTGGTTGAGCTGCCCGAGATATAAACCGATTTACATTGAAATCAGAGTAGAATTAACACAAACATATCTACTTTCACCCGACTTTGTGTGCGGCTAATACAACATTTCGGACCGTTAAAACATGGTCGCCGGTGTGCGCGCGTAATATTAAGGAATCGGACCCAAATCTTTGTTTACAAGTTTAGCTACTGTAATTTAGTTGCTCGTAATATTTCTCCAGTCTGTGTTTTCTTCCGATGCTCACCCAGCTATCAGCTTACAATTAACTGCCTTAGTACATCTTTGTTCTTGAATGTTTTGATTATCGGAGACTAGAAGATAAAATACCAACAGCTTACTTCGATCTTCCGTTGAAACAGAGCACACTTAATTACTCTCTAATTCATGGCAGTGCATACAAAGGTGCAGCCGAAGCCGTATGACTATTAACTTCAATCCCAACTTGATTGTTTCGATGTTATTCCATCTGCTGTAACATTGTCAGTATATTTATAAAAAACATCAACGTGCAAAGTACTTTCCTGAGACGTGAGGATACCAAGCATCAGGAGTAGAGGTCCAGAAACTTTGGTAAGTTCGTGAGTGTTTTATTAAAATATATCTTCCAATCAAAGTGTCTTTGTTTCATCATAACCAGGACAGTTGTTGTTCGTAGTTGAGATGTGTTACTCGAAATCCCCCGACCACAACACTTGATGCTACCTAGCTGTCGTTTGATCAGTGTTTAACGGCCTTGCATACTTAAATCAGCAGATTTCCTGAGCATTTCGTCATTGCTTTGTTTCCAACTACGGAAATAAATGACCGCGTGTCTTATGCCGTCACACAATGACGTTATAGAACATTGCTGCCGTTTTTAAGGGGAAATATAGTCTTAATTATTAAACTCGCACACAATCAAAGGATTCGAGTAATATCTTAAGAACGCTTCATAATATTAAAAAGTGTTTATATTTTCATAAGAACTAGAAACTGGATTTAGAAATGTTTAAATATTGCAATCATTGCAGGTGTCATTTTGGAAAAACCATTCAACCACTTTTTCAATAATGTGGAACGTTCTCAAGACAGACACAGCAGTAGGGGTAGTTCATGGCGTGAATGGTGCCAACGAACGGGGGCTACGATTACGTTGGACTCTCCCCGTTGGTTTCCACGGTCTGTGGCTGCGGCTGCAACCGCGGCACGGAGTAGTTCTCCACCCCCGCGGCCGTCACGCTACCATTACGTTGGACTCTCCCCGTTGGTTTCCGCCGTCTGTGGCTGCGGCTGCAACCGCGGCACGGAGTAGTTCTCACCCCCGCGGCCACACGCTACCATTACGTTGGACTCTCCCCGTTGGTTTCCGCCGTCTGTGGCTGCGGCTGCAACCGCGGCACGGAGTAGTTCTCCACCCCCGCGGCCGACACGCCATCGCTCGACTGTTTCCGCTCGACTGTCCCGTTGGGGGTGGAGACCAGCTTGGGGGGTATCGGAGGCGGGGGGAGGTTGCTGATGCGGGGGGACAGCAGCGGGGGGTGGATGTTGAGGTCCTGCGGGGGGGCGTGGGGGAACTCAAACTCCTCGTAGGACATGTTGTTGAAGTTGTTGGTCGGGGTCTGAGAGGAGGAGGACGGGAACTCAGCGTAGCCCGAGTCTCGTAGGTCCCCGCTGGCGGCCGCGTGGTCGACATCTGAGTCCAGGCTGATGTCCACCACGCTGTCCATGCTGAAGATGGCGGCCGCCCCCTGGCAACATAGATCACCCTTCCTTAATCAATGGTTCGATTTACTCTATATATTATTGGTTTAGAGAGAAATAGATGTTATGATGTTGTTCTTGTCTTAGGAATAAATAAACGGTGACTTTGGAGCCGTCCTAGCAACGAAGCACTCAATAAATTCAAAGTAGTTCTGAATCGGCCTTGTTGATTCTGGCATTTGTCCGCAGGTGTTCGCACTGTCCAATCACTGATTCATATGTTTCATATTTGAAATATCGATCTTTGATTGGTTATCGCTCACTCGTTGATGGTGTTCGAAGCCTACAGGGTTGGTTTAGTCACTTTAAATTAAAGTCCCCGAAAGCAAATCAATTTAGTTACTGAGTGGGTAGACTCTAAATGTGAATTTATTTTGTATTTTATTTATTTACAATGTTTTGTAACCTGAGCAAAAGAGCTCCTAACAAAACTAATAAAGGAACACACTAACTGTTGTCTGACATGAGTGAGTGATAGTACCAGTACATGTCTGCTGGGTGATAGTACCGGTAAGTGTCTGTTGGGTGATAGTACTGACACATGTCTGCCCACTCAGTTGCAACAACTGATGTTCAGTGGGGGACAATAATACTTTTTACTATCTGCATCGTTGCTATGACGGCTCCAAAGTATCCAGTATCATATACCATACATTAATAGATTAATCAAGTTACAAAGTTAAAAATCCCCACCTTGATTCGGGAATAAAACCTGCATAGGATTGAACCCACAAGGCCAATGAGCCACGGGGTAATAGAGGAGGAGGGGGGGGGGGGTGTAGTACAATGTGCATGTTTTTGTAAAGTAGTAATAATTCAAGCCAAACGAGAACTAACTCACCTTCTTAACGAGCCGTTTAGGCGGAGCGGGCGGCGTCGTGTCTAGGAATAGATTCGTGTTGCGTTTGTCCGAGACTGAAACACGATCCAATCAAACAATAATAAAAAATACCGAACAAAACAAAATCACAATAGAGATATAAAACAGCAACAACAACAACAACAATACAAATTACTATCGAGGACGGAACGTTGAACAATGAAATTTGATTGGAAAAATATAAAATTGTTATGGGGTATACATTTTAACTTTTAATTTATGATAGACATTAAATAAATAAATAAATAAATAAATAAATAAATAAATAAATAAATAAATAAATAAATAGCCTAAATAAATAAATAAATAAATAAATAAATAAATAAATAAATAAATAAATAAATAAATAAATAAATAAATAAATAATACGACAGTAACGCACCCTGTCCTCTGGGAGGCAGTGGAGGCGCCTCCTCTATGCTGGCCTCGGACCAGGAGTTGCGTAGAGGGGTGGTGACTGTGCTGCTCTCGGTGGGCAGGTTGAGAGGCTTGCTCAGCGAGCGCTGGTGGGTCTGTCGGGGGGCACGGGGGACCTGGGGGCTGAGGTCCCCATCCAGGCCCTCGCTGCAACAAGGACACGCGGATATTACACCGTCTCGACATAGACAGAGTTGAAAGTTGGCACCGAGAAGACCCAATACATAAGTAACGAGAAGTTTCGACACCAATACTTTCCATGTGTTTCATGTGTTGGCAGTCACTCCCTGTGTTTAGAGCTGTGCTCTCTTCCCCCAACCCCGATTCATTATGTACGAGCAGAAACGATTGATATCTCTTGTAATTTTGTTAGTGATTGTTGTATGGCAACGATTTGATAAAGATCTCGATAAGTCTGATAGAAATCATCATCATCATCATTATCCGTTGCCGTTTCCTGCTTCTGGCAGGGTCAGCTTGGGTTTCACAACCACATTTTTCCACCTCTTCCTATCTTCCCACTTCCTCTACTTGCTCCTAGTTCTCTCCTTTCTTCTGTAAGTCTTCAGCAATCTTTTCCTTCCATCTCTTCCTTGGTCATCCCCGTCTTCTTCTTCCTTCGATCTTTTTTTCATATAAATTATAAATATTTTAATATAGGCCTAAATATTAACATTAAATATTTGTTTGCGAGAACAATGTAAAGTTCTATAATTTGTCGGGTATATTTGTTGTTGAAAATACCATGCATCGTATACGTACCAGGAGGACCGCATGGGGGGTAGAGAAGAGTAGTCCGCGTTGCCCCTAGTGGGGGTTCTGGCAAGCAGGTCCGCGGTGGCGTTATAGCCGGCAGACTTTGGCCGCGCGTCTCTGTGGGGGATGGGAGGTGGGCCAGCCCCTCCGTCACAGTCTAGGCTCTCCAGCACCTCCTAGCAACAACAACACACACTTAGCAGACCACAGCTCCCACGGCACTCAACGGAATAGGCTACTAGCAACAACAACACACACTTAACAGACCACAGCTCCCATGGCACTCAACGGAATAGGCTACTAGCAACAACAACACATGCTTAGCAGACCACAGCTCCCACGGCACTCAACGGAATAGGCTACTAGCAACAACAACACACACTTAGCAGACCACAGCTCCCACGGCACTCAACGGAATAGGCTACTAGCAACACCAAAAGACAACAATGAAACAAATGAATTGAATCGATGGACAAACAACAAGCTGTCAAAAAATAATTTCTTCCGATTCTGGAAAATAAAACAAAAAACAAACAAATACACATACAAAACTTTCACTTGGTTGTTGTCCATCATTAAAAGTTTTAAATGGCGAGCAGTTACTATTGCTACACTTGTTTTTATTTCTATGGTTACAGCTGATTGTTTGTCCATCAGTTCAATTCATTTGTTCCATTGTTGTAGTCCGGATGTGACGTCAGTTGCGGGTTCCCTATATAAGAAATATACACGGGTTTTATGGCCGAGGAAGGAAAGAGCTCGCCCGACTCACCATTGGTTTAGTGTAGATGTCCTCATCCTCCAGCATAAGATGGCCGAAGCCCAGCCCGCTGGACGCTGATGAACGGTTGCTGGGAACGTCCGGAGTGTCCTTGGAACGTCCAATTGGCAATGGCGGGAGGGGCGAGCTGCAACAACACAAATACATACACGTGTTCATATGTGAATGTGTTTAGAGTGCCCAACGGCTTTGGATACTTAGCAATGGGGGATGGATAGGGAGGAAACCAACAGCTTACCTTGGTCGTCACAAGTTTCGTCAGGTCGTCAACAAGGTAAGCTGTTGGTTTCCTTCTTATCTACCCCCATGCTAAATATATGTGTTAGTTAGTTATATTAACAGTTCCATTACAATGTATATTATACCAGTAGCAATCATTTGTTTAGCTTTTTTGTTTTGGTAAGGACAATTCACATGGAAGCAAAGACAATTTTGAGACAATGATGAGGGTGGAGAGTTGCCTGAAAATCTTCGTCTCTGACATAATAACAGAAACTATCAGCTACATTTGCAATTACATTTCGGTTTTTAGTGTTCACATTCGGAGACCAAATCGCGTTTTCGAACCCCACCATCGTTTTCGATTTCTCGCAAATGAAACTCGACTCACTTGACTATCGACTCCTGGTGAAGCTTGCGCGCCGGCCGCCCCAGCGAGTTGGCCAGATCGCGCAAGCCGGTCTTGAGCTGTGCAAACCTCTCCTGTAGCCGCCTGTGCAACGGCTGCACTCCGGGAGGTGCCAGCTGGCCGTGCAATGCCAGCCCACTCTCAGACACTTGGACCTGTAACAAGTACGTGCAACGTTACGGCTGTGCAAACCTCTCCTGTAGCCGCCTGTGCAAGGGAGGTGCCAGCTGGCCGTGCAACGCCAGCCCACTCTCAGACACTTGGACCTGTAACAAGTACGTGCAACGTTACGGCTGTGCAAGGGAGGTGCCAGCTGGCCGTGCAACGCCAGCCCACTCTCAGACACTTGGACCTGTAACAAGTACGTGCAACGTTACGGCTGTGCAAGGGAGGTGCCAGCTGGCCGTGCAATGCCAGCCCACTCTCAGACACTTGGACCTGTAACAAGTACGTGCAACGTTACGGCTGTGCAAGGGAGGTGCCAGCTGGCCGTGCAATGCCAGCCCACTCTCAGACACTTGGACCTGTAACAAGTACGTGCAACGTTACGGCTGCACTCCGGGAGGTGCCAGCTGGCCGTGCAATGCCAGCCCACTCTCAGACACTTGGACCTGTAACAAGTACGTGCAACGTTACGGCTGTGCAAGGGAGGTGCCAGCTGGCCGTGCAATGCCAGCCCACTCTCAGACACTTGGACCTGTAACAAGTACGTGCAACGTTACGGCTGTGCAAGGGAGGTGCCAGCTGGCCGTGCAATGCCAGCCCACTCTCAGACACTTGGACCTGTAACACGCACATCCTTGTTACTCCGTTACATTACACGTCCAATTTAATACAATAATAATACAAATAAAAAATTTGGTTACTTATAACATTTGCCTGACCAATTAAATAATATTTCAGAGTCGAGGGTATCAAAAGGTAACGAAAGAAGGGTAATGACGGCACCAGACGCCAATAAAACGTACCACTGAAGAATTGGGAGTGCCTAATTCTTTAAAATACATCAAAGTTTCAAAGTAAAACAGAAGTATTTCAATAATTTCTAGCAAATGAAGCTTTTATTACTGTGTGCAAACACGTAACAATTAAACGAATACGAATGAACTGTATGAATTCCAGTCTGAGTTCGCCAGCTTCTTAACCGCATAACGCTACAGTGTTGTTGTCGTACCTGCTCCAGTGTGAGGCTCTTGAGTCTGTATATGTGGTCCGAGAACTCGGGATGCATCTTGGCGAACTCCTGAGTGAGGAACGCCTGTTGGTACTTGGAGATGCCTCCCATCACGTTCGCATCGATTATACCCTGCGAGGAGACATTCAAGAGATTCAGTTGACAACTATATTACTATAACCATGTGAGCAGTAGTTAATCTTCATAATATAAGACAGTAGAAATTATCTAAAGTTTCCAGATTGACAATATTCTAGAACCAAATATTATTAGGGTTGTTACTATTAAGTAGCCCGTACAGATGGGTTAGACTTGGCCACAATATCGATATATTTGTAGATACGGTAGCCAACGAACTGCAACTAGGAGTACAACTAAATGAATAGTCACCAACAATGGCCAAAGGTACAGAAGGACGACAGCTTACATTGAACTGGTTGTCTCGTTCACACAGTGTCAGTACAGCTACAACCAATAAGATGCCTCTTCTGGCAGCCCACCTGCTACTTTCAAGGTAAGCTGACATCTTCAGTACCTTTCTCCACACCGGAGCAAAATATTCATTTTGTTGTATTGTAGGCCTACTCCTAATTTAAAATAATATTGATATACAGATAGGCCTACAGCAAAACATTTACTAGCACGAAGGAATGTAAATGCATGCACGTGTAACCACATGCTAAAGGGGTGTATGCATGTAGGAGTGTATGCATGTAGGAGTGTACGCATGTAGGGGTGTATGCATGTAGGAGTGTACGCATGTAGGGGTGTACGCATGTAGGGGTGTATGCATGTAGGAGTGTACGCATGTAGGAGTGTACGCATGTGGAAGTGTAGTAGGAGTGTACGCATGTAAGAGTGTATACATCTAGGAGTGTACGCATATAGGAGTGTACGCATGTAGGAGTGTACGCATGTAGGAGTGTACGCATGTAGGAGTGTACGCACCTGCAACCGCATGCTGAAGGGGTTGATGTTCTTATTGGGATCAGCAGTGTACTGTGTGATGAGCTGCCTCAGCTCTCGGTTGACGTGTTCCATGGTCTCACACGCGTACTGTACGCATGTAAGAGTGTATACATCTAGGAGTGTACGCATGTAGGAGTGTACGCACCTGCAACCGCATGCTGAAGGGGTTGATGTTCTTATTGGGATCAGCAGTGTACTGTGTGATGAGCTGCCTCAGCTCTCGGTTGACGTGTTCCATGGTCTCACACGCGTACTGTACGCATGTAGGAGTGTACGCATGTAGGAGTGTACGCATGTAGGAGTGTACGCACCTGCAACCGCATGCTGAAGGGGTTGATGTTCTTATTGGGATCAGCAGTGTACTGTGTGATGAGCTGCCTCAGCTCTCGGTTGACGTGTTCCATGGTCTCACACGCGTACTGTACGCATGTAAGAGTGTATACATCTAGGAGTGTACGCATGTAGGGGTGTACGCACCTGCAACCCCATGCTGAAGGGGTTGATGTTCTTATTGGGATCAGCAGTGTACTGTGTGATGAGCTGCCTCAGCTCTCGGTTGACGTGTTCCATGGTCTCACACGCGTACTGTACGCATGTAAGAGTGTATACATGTAGGAGTGTACGCATGCAGGAGTGTACGCACCTGCAACCGCATGCTGAAGGGGTTGATGTTCTTATTGGGATCAGCAGTGTACTGTGTGATGAGCTGCCTCAGCTCTCGGTTGACGTGTTCCATGGTCTCACACGCGTACTGTACGCATGTAAGAGTGTATACATCTAGGAGTGTACGCATGTAGGAGTGTACGCACCTGCAACCGCATGCTGAAGGGGTTGATGTTCTTATTGGGATCAGCAGTGTACTGTGTGATGAGCTGCCTCAGCTCTCGGTTGACGTGTTCCATGGTCTCACACGCGTACTGTACGCATGTAAGAGTGTATACATCTAGGAGTGTACGCATGTAGGAGTGTACGCACCTGCAACCGCATGCTGAAGGGGTTGATGTTCTTATTGGGATCAGCAGTGTACTGTGTGATGAGCTGCCTCAGCTCTCGGTTGACGTGTTCCATGGTCTCACTTGCGTACTGTACGCATGTAAGAGTGTATACATCTAGGAGTGTACGCATGTAGGAGTGTACGCACCTGCAACCGCATGCTGAAGGGGTTGATGTTCTTATTGGGATCAGCAGTGTACTGTGTGATGAGCTGCCTCAGCTCTCGGTTGACGTGTTCCATGGTCTCACACGCGTACTGTACGCATGTAAGAGTGTATACATGTAGGAGTGTACGCATGCAGGAGTGTACGCACCTGCAACCGCATGCTGAAGGGGTTGATGTTCTTATTGGGATCAGCAGTGTACTGTGTGATGAGCTGCCTCAGCTCTCGGTTGACGTGTTCCATGGTCTCACACGCGTACTGTACGCATGTAAGAGTGTATACATCTAGGAGTGTACGCATGTAGGAGTGTACGCACCTGCAACCGCATGCTGAAGGGGTTGATGTTCTTATTGGGATCAGCAGTGTACTGTGTGATGAGCTGCCTCAGCTCTCGGTTGACGTGTTCCATGGTCTCACACGCGTACTGTACGCATGTAAGAGTGTATACATCTAGGAGTGTACGCATGTAGGAGTGTACGCACCTGCAACCGCATGCTGAAGGGGTTGATGTTCTTATTGGGATCAGCAGTGTACTGTGTGATGAGCTGCCTCAGCTCTCGGTTGACGTGTTCCATGGTCTCACACGCGTACTGTACGCATGTAAGAGTGTAAACATCTAGGAGTGTACGCATGTAGGAGTGTACGCACCTGCAACCGCATGCTGAAGGGGTTGATGTTCTTATTGGGATCAGCAGTGTACTGTGTGATGAGCTGCCTCAGCTCTCGGTTGACGTGTTCCATGGTCTCACACGCGTACTGTACGCATGTAAGAGTGTATACATCTAGGAGTGTACGCATGTAGGAGTGTACGCACCTGCAACCGCATGCTGAAGGGGTTGATGTTCTTATTGGGATCAGCAGTGTACTGTGTGATGAGCTGCCTCAGCTCTCGGTTGACGTGTTCCATGGTCTCACACGCGTACTGTACGCATGTAAGAGTGTATACATCTAGGAGTGTACGCATGTAGGAGTGTACGCATCTGCAACCGCATGCTGAAGGGGTTGATGTTCTTATTGGGATCAGCAGTGTACTGTGTGATGAGCTGCCTCAGCTCTCGGTTGACGTGTTCCATGGTCTCACACGCGTACTGTACGCATGTAAGAGTGTATACATCTAGGAGTGTACGCATGTAGGAGTGTACGCACCTGCAACCGCATGCTGAAGGGGTTGATGTTCTTATTGGGATCGGCAGTGTACTGTGTGATGAGCTGCCTCAGCTCTCGGTTGACGTGTTCCATGGTCTCACACGCGTACTGTACGCATGTAGGAGTGTACGCATGTAGGAGTGTACGCATGTAGGAGTGTACGCACCTGCAACCGCATGCTGAAGGGGTTGATGTTCTTATTGGGATCAGCAGTGTACTGTGTGATGAGCTGCCTCAGCTCTCGGTTGACGTGTTCCATGGTCTCACACGCGTACTGTACGCATGTAAGAGTGTATACATCTAGGAGTGTACGCATGTAGGAGTGTACGCACCTGCAACCGCATGCTGAAGGGGTTGATGTTCTTATTGGGATCAGCAGTGTACTGTGTGATGAGCTGCCTCAGCTCTCGGTTGACGTGTTCCATGGTCTCACACGCGTACTGTACGCATGTAAGAGTGTATACATCTAGGAGTGTACGCATGTAGGAGTGTACGCACCTGCAACCGCATGCTGAAGGGGTTGATGTTCTTATTGGGATCAGCAGTGTACTGTGTGATGAGCTGTCTCAGCTCTCGGTTGACGTGTTCCATGGTCTCACACGCGTACTGTACGCATGTAAGAGTGTATACATCTAGGAGTGTACGCATGTAGGAGTGTACGCACCTGCAACCGCATGCTGAAGGGGTTGATGTTCTTATTGGGATCAGCAGTGTACTGTGTGATGAGCTGCCTCAGCTCTCGGTTGACGTGTTCCATGGTCTCACACGCGTACTGTACGCATGTAAGAGTGTATACATCTAGGAGTGTACGCATGTAGGAGTGTACGCACCTGCAACCGCATGCTGAAGGGGTTGATGTTCTTATTGGGATCAGCAGTGTACTGTGTGATGAGCTGCCTCAGCTCTCGGTTGACGTGTTCCATGGTCTCACACGCGTACTGTACGCATGTAAGAGTGTATACATCTAGGAGTGTACGCATGTAGGAGTGTACGCACCTGCAACCGCATGCTGAAGGGGTTGATGTTCTTATTGGGATCAGCAGTGTACTGTGTGATGAGCTGCCTCAGCTCTCGGTTGACGTGTTCCATGGTCTCACACGCGTACTGTACGCATGTAAGAGTGTATACATCTAGGAGTGTACGCATGTAGGAGTGTACGCACCTGCAACCGCATGCTGAAGGGGTTGATGTTCTTATTGGGATCAGCAGTGTACTGTGTGATGAGCTGCCTCAGCTCTCGGTTGACGTGTTCCATGGTCCCACACGCGTACTGTACGCATGTAAGAGTGTATACATCTAGGAGTGTACGCATGTAGGAGTGTACGCACCTGCAACCGCATGCTGAAGGGGTTGATGTTCTTATTGGGATCAGCAGTGTACTGTGTGATGAGCTGCCTCAGCTCTCGGTTGACGTGTTCCATGGTCCCACACGCGTACTGTACGCATGTAAGAGTGTATACATCTAGGAGTGTACGCATGTAGGAGTGTACGCACCTGCAACCGCATGCTGAAGGGGTTGATGTTCTTATTGGGATCAGCAGTGTACTGTGTGATGAGCTGCCTCAGCTCTCGGTTGACGTGTTCCATGGTCTCACACGCGTACTGTACGCATGTAGGAGTGTATACATCTAGGAGTGTACGCATGTAGGAGTGTACGCACCTGCAACCGCATGCTGAAGGGGTTGATGTTCTTATTGGGATCAGCAGTGTACTGTGTGATGAGCTGCCTCAGCTCTCGGTTGACGTGTTCCATGGTCTCACACGCGTACTGTACGCATGTAGGAGTGTACACATCTAGGAGTGTACGCATGTAGGAGTGTACGCACCTGCAACCGCATGCTGAAGGGGTTGATGTTCTTATTGGGATCAGCAGTGTACTGTGTGATGAGCTGCCTCAGCTCTCGGTTGACGTGTTCCATGGTCTCACACGCGTACTGTACGGGCGGGACGTCCTCCTGAGTACGGTCAACCACCTCGAACCAGCGCAGTATGCCAGGCAGTGAGCTGGACGTCACCAGCGTCTGCCGCTCGATCCACAGAGACTACAACAATACATAGAGATCCTTTGAAATGGTTTTATTATTTAGCATAGTTTGTTTTATTAAATCCAAATTTTGCTGTTGAGCAGTAATTTCCGCTTTTTGGCGGTGTTTCAATTTTAATTTACCGAATCTTATTTGTATCTAGTATTCTAACGTATGTGGCATGCCTACATTGTCGCGAAAGAAAAGAAGAAAAAAAAAGAAAGTTGTCGCTAGGAATGCGGAATGCAGTCGACGCACAAGCTACGAGAAAAATCTGTTGCGAGCCGGTTTGGCAGGGGTGGAAGGGTCACTGCAGAAAAAGTTGAAAATTACGTTTTAGACGGAAATTCGGCGATTTCGCGTCAATTCAACAGCTTCAGTCTTTTTCGTTGTTGCTATTTCGCGTATACACGGGGTTTTGTTTTATTTCGCGATTCAAAAAGACTATTTTTGGACTCACAACAGACTGTCATGCCAACATATTTCAATTGCTGCACGTTTCAAGTTATTTCGCGCTATCGCGCATTGCGAAATACAAGGATCTCTAACACTACATCATGAACATAAACACAGCCAGGAAACTGGTTTATGTTCCGTGTAATGGACGCATCGTCCGATGCGTTGCAGGCTAGAGACGGGTCGTATGCCGCGACGTGGCGCCACTATCGTGAATCGACAGTTCGAACTCGATTTCAAAAGTGTGAAAACCCCCAGTTTTAACAGGGAAGGATACCTCTACGTCAAAAACCTCACAAAATTTTCATTTTTAAATTATATCACAAGAATGGGCTTCGAAATCGAAAATCTGTATCAACAGCGCACTGGTTTAGTAAGCCCTACACATTGAATGCTCTAAGTCGTGACTTAGGCCTACATTATAATCAGTATGTTTTTTTATAAATAATTAATTGTATTACTAATTATCGAATTATAATCAAAATACTAGGCAAATAATTATAATATTTTATTCAGTGTGTAGGGCTTACCAAAGAACAGTGCGCTGCTGATTTAGATTTTCGATTTCTTGTTGCAATCTTGAGATATAATTTAATAAAGACCATTTTCTGCGGTTTTTGACGTAGAGACTATCCTTTGCTCTTAATCCGGAAATGAACTCTGGACTTGGTGCGTTGGAACCAGGACTAGACGAACCCTTCAGGACCCACCTTGAACTCATTGTCCTTATCGACGGGACCGCGATGTATCGGTCGGTCCAGCTGGAACCGTCTCACGTCGTTCACCTGGAAGTAGCTCGCGATCTTCTCGGGCAGATCCGACGGTCGGGCAAACAACGGATTCTCTTCCGGTATCGGCTTAACGTTGCAGATCTGGATGACTGGGGGCTCGGGTCAAGGACTAACACGTACATCATAGGCCACACGCTTGGTCACACTAGACAAGCTGTACTCGGCTCTTTCTCTGACATCGACATAATTGTTTAAATGCAACCATTAATTATGATATATAGATTAATTGAAGCTTTAGGTCACTTTGCACTACTCTGGCAACCCTTTTTTAATGTCATTTTGATTTAAACTAGGTTTATAATATCTCGACCCCGTTTCCAACATCAAATCGGGTAGGGGGGAGTAGCAAAGTATACACCGTTCCTTGATTAATTAACTTAATGAAGTATGGTAATTTAATATATTTACAAAGTAATTATGATGAATAGGTGCCTCTTAGAGCATATGGTACCACACAGAAAATAAGCCATATGGCAACTAATTTATTTTCATTTAAATCTATGATTATTGTGGACATGCAGTCAGTATTTAATTGCTAACTTGTCCACGGGGTTAAAGCACCGCAACGTGATTGCGCGTGCCCGCTAGAAGGATAACTTGTCCACGGGGTTAAAACGCCCGCAACGTGACTGCCCGTGCCCGCTAGAAGGATACACTGTCCGTCAGAGTTGACGATGGTCTCGTCCGGGGCCGAGTTCTTCATGAGGATCTGCGCTGATGGAAACTCCATCTGAAGCCGCTGGGTGAACGCTCCGATACGCTCGTACTCGAGCCCTCGGTACACAAACAGCTTGTTCTGGAACACGAGGTGTTAGACTCGTTAGACGGCGCTTTGCACTCACATTTGTTTTATTCTTTTTACATCATCCCTTTTTTATTTTTGTGCATGTACTTAAATGTCTATGCGTGTGTTTCTTACAACCACCTCGAGTGCATGAAGCAAAACCTCTTACTAGTTTCACACGGGGTGGTAAATGAAAAATAAATAAATTCACATTTAGATTCTACCCACTCAGTAACTAAACTGATTTGCAGTGGGGGACTTAAATTGAAAGCGACTAAACCAACCCTGTAGGCTCCGAACGCCATCGACGAGTGAGCGATAACCAATCAAAGATCGATATTTCAAATACGAAACATATGAATCAGTGATTAGACAGTGGGAATAGAGTTGGAAGCTCTTAAGAGTTATGTGACTGAGTGGGTAGACTCTAATTTAATACGGATTTCTATATTTTATTTAAGAATGTTTGTTCTCTGTACCAACATGACAATCCTCACCCTGACAAACAGTGGGAAGCTGAGTCCGTAGAAGCCGACTCGAAAGTACTCGGGCTCCGGTCTGAGCTGCTGCAAGATGTTGTCAAAGAACTTGGCCTGCGTGCGGAGGATGTTACTCAGCTTGGTGTAGTCGAACAGTCTCTTCTCGTACAACTCTGCGAGCTCTTTGCACAGCGGTATACCCTGCTCCCAACACTGAAACACAAAGCACTTGGGTTGCTGGACGTGCTCTTTACTTTTATAACTGAGATGCATCGCATATTTGTGCTATATGGATAAAAGGGGGACTACGCCTACTGTAGTTACTTATACATCAGTGCTTTGCAGTGTTGTTAAAGCTACTTTTTAAAAGTAGCACTGTTACAGCTACAGCTACTTGATCTTTGAAAGTAACTTAGCTACTTTTCAGCTACTGTAATTTGTTAGTAGCTCGCTACTTGTACAGCTACTCAAAAAAAGTAGTGACGCTAGTTTAGGCCTAATTTGTTATAAAGGACCAGGAGTACCTACTATTCAATTATTTCTTTGAAAATCTAGGCTGTCTTACCAATGATCATTTTTGTGCTTATGAAAATAATGTTATCAACAACTTAGAAGCCACAAATATATGTCTATAAGAGGTTTTATATTTTATATTGCATTGCAAAATTGCAAAAATAGAGTAGCGGCGATTTTTCGCTACAAATACTCGTATATAGTAGCTTGCTACTCGCTACTTTACCGCATTATCCAATGTAGTGCGCTACCAGTCTCGCTACCAAAAAAAAGTAACATGCTACTTAACAACACTGGTGCTTTGAGACAACTACGGGACCCACCTTCCCGCGGTCGAAGTAGTTGATCATCTTGATGTAGAGCGCCTCCTTGCGCTGCCACTCTAGCTGTGCGGGCTGCGTAGTGTCAGCGGCCAGGGGCTGCGAGCACCAGCCCAGAGAGTCAGCGTACAGCTTGATCGTGAAGCCGGCCTCCGTGAAGTTGTCTGCCGCCAGGTGGAGGTCGTGTAGCTTGTAGATGTAGCGCAGATACATCTCCTTGCGGTTTATCTCGTTCTTGTAGAAGTTCTGCGACACACAGGCAGACCGTTCGTTGAGACATTGAGTAAATAAATAAAACAAGTTGGTGCAACACTAATTATCCCGGTTAGAGCAAAGTGAGGAGACTCACCAGCAGGTTGACTGTGCAGACATGTACTCAGTGAATGAGTGAGTGAAGTGAGTGGACTCACCAGCAGGTTGACTGTGCAGGACATCCGCTTGTCCCTGTTCTCGTCCCCCTGGATAACGGACCGATAGTCCAGCAGGCGTTCCAGTAGTCTCGTAACGGAGCTGATGAACGCTGACCCGCTCTCCTTCCAGGCTGGGTCCTCTGACTGGACGCGGTCAAGCAAGCTGCAACCACACGGCGCTATCATCAGCGGACAAGCAAACTGCAACTACACGTACTACCATGGACACATTGGCACCATCTTTTGATCCAAGTTTTAAAACAAATACAGACTGGTACTCAGTTTCTATATTAATTACCGCCACACGTGAACAACGCCGAAATAGAAAATCGTGACGCTTCAATGATTAAGTGCTTGGTCGACTAGATACAACTGTATGGAAGTAAGTAAGCAAGTGTAAATGGTAGGAAGGAGACGCCAAGAGACGTACAGTAAAGAGGAGAGGGCTGGGAGAATGTGGGAGGATAGGAAGACTAACCCAGGAAGTGGCAACGGATTACGAGCATGCATTCGTCGTAACGTATATGTAACGTACGTGCTCAAAACAGAACCAACAGACGACAACAACCATGCTGTTTATTAACGTCTACGTGCAGAGAGGGCGGTGAGTTGTTTGCGAGTGTTTGTTGTCTACACATCAACACGTGATCACATGACAGGTTGACTTACACGGCGCTAAGATGCTCCCTGATAGCGCGAGATGAAGGCATGAGTTGGAGAACAGAACATGTTAATACAAGCAACATTGCGACGCCGCCTCGACATGATTACACCAATGTAGTTAGCTGGTGTTATTTGCTTATAGTTATTAATCAGTCTAGGGTAGTAACTGGGTCCATGGCTAAACATGAGATATACAAGCTAAACAACAACAGAGACAAATTGGCTGAACACTGATTTTAAATTCAACATTCTGATCTTGTTCTTGTTCAACAAGTGTTTCACTACGTAGTTCTCAATCAAGGTGTTTGCAGGGAAACGATGCGGCGTCGTTGAATGAGATCGTGCCGAGAAGTCGGTGACTGCCGCAAGTTGGACCCAACAATTCACGCCTTGAGACAACTCTGGGTGCTAGTTCATAGTTCATAGTACATAGTTCATAGTTCATAGTTCATAGTTCATAGTTCATAGTTCATAGTTCATAGCTGGAGATGTTCAGCATTCATAAGTGATTGGTTGATTGATTGACAAATATATACCAACAACGGTATTGTAAAACTTCAGAAAACACAAGCACATTTACATCGGTGGTAGTTCAACACATGTAAGTAAATAGGCAACACTTGGATAGTTGGAGAAATCTAAGACAATACGCCCATTCCTTATTGAAATATTTAGCCATGAAAGCATGATGAAATGTTTAGAAAGGTATCTCAACTACTGTATAAATTATAAAACTAATATTCTAATGTAAAATAATCTGTACACAAAACACATACCAAGATTGGTAAGAATACGAGCGTTTCTACAGCTACAACTAGTGGAGCAATCACCTGTTTTGTTTGTTAATCACTTTCCCCTCTAGCTTTGGATTTCAACTACGGCAATCAGTTACCGTGTACGCATTAGACACACTTTACATTAAAAAATGTACGCTGTCTTCTAGAAGACGCCGCACTCGTTAACAGAAAATAGGTCATTGCCAGCTAATGTCAGGACTAAAAGCCTAAGGGCCACATTCAAGAGCCTACGCAGCTCCCAGGCAACCTGGCTGTACCGGTCGTTGTTTCCCCCAGACTTATGACGTCGCTCGTGAGAGCCGAGAGACTCACATCGTGTTGAACAGCTGCCGATACTCGTCGTCTCCCTTGTTCTCACTTATCAGGATGTCCAGCTTGTCGATCAGTTCCGACTCAACCTGGGAACAACGACAATCAATCAACTTGAAATAAAGGCAGTGAAATTCTGACTTTTTATATAATAGTTAGAAGTACTATCTGTTTGTTTCTGCTGATAAATATGAGTATTGGTACAGTATCTATAAATGCAGATGCTGTGGGTCAGAAATCACGATACTGAGTGCCTAGTTAATTATAACGGAAACATAGTAGAACAGGTAAAACGTTATATAAGACCTAGTAATTGGACTGTACACTGTTCCTTGTCAATGACAAATCCTTTACTGTTGTATTATAAAGTCTCTTGGATGCTAATAAAATCAAACAAACATGTAACAAGGAACAGTGTACAGTCCAATAGTGTACAGTGTACAGTGTACAGGTCTTATATAACTGAGTGCCTGTTTACTCTGAAATTACGTTTGCTGCAAATACAACTTGACAGGTGGCCCCACTTTCTGTGAATGCTACTAGCTAGCGTAATGTGCGTACCTGCTTGAAGTTCCCCCGTTGTTTCTGCTCGCACTCCATCATGTCGAAGAAGATGAAGAGCGTTGCCTTGCGTAGCTCCGTCTCGGGAACCAGAGTCACCTCGAGGAAGGGGCCGACCATTGACGGGATGAAGTTGATCTTGTGTTCCCCTACAACCATCACGATAACGTCATATCCTTTACTCACCATTCTAAGTACATGATAATACTAGTACCTAGAAGAACTTCATTTTAGCAATTGCTATTTAATATTTATATATTGCAATACATATAAGTATCAACACTTGCATTATACAATACAAAGTTTATCATCATCATCATCATCATCGCTGTTTCCTGCTTCTGGCAGGGTCAGCTTGGGTTTCACAACCAAATTTGTCCACCTCTTCCTATCTCCCTTCCCACAATCGTTCTTCCTCTACTTGCTCCCAGTTCTCTCCTCTCGTCTGTAGGTCTCTTCAGCAATCTTTTCCTCCCATCTCTTCCTTGGACAACGTTTATATTGATACATAATTACAATTACACTGAACATTGCAGCACAGTACATATTACCATACATTTCATTTCATTTTAGTGCCTTATTGATTTCTATATTTATACCCGAAATAGCTCTTTTCATACAAATATAGCCTCCAAATACAAGTTTTGCCCCTAATACTAAACCTAGTGATACGATGGTAAATAGTGAAGATAATGAGATCTCACCCAGGTTGGACCACATTGAGAGTATCTGGAAGCCCATGAGGACGCGCATGTCTCCGTACTTCTCGACGATCTTCTCGCGCTTCACCTCCGAGAAGTGTTCCAGCTGTAGCGACGGCTGAGTCAGGTACGCGACCGCGAGGTTGAAGTAGTTGCTCCACAGCTGAAGACAAGAGCACGCGTGTGTCAACATTACGTCGTTGCTTCCATGTGTGTGCGGGGGGCTCGTTGGTCTAGTGGGTTTATTCCTGCTTCCAATACAGAAAGTTCAAAGTGTGATTCCTGGTTCGGGTTGGGGTTTTTTAATGTTCGAGCTTGTCTTTAATCTATCCATATGATACTGGTGTACATGTAGATGGTGACTTTGGCACCATCATAGCAACGAAGCAACTATGAATTGTAGTGAGTAGATTAAGGGCCGGTCTTACAATTTCCTAATAAAAAAGTTATTTGTAGCAATTAAGCTATTTGGAGGATTTCAAGGGTTTTGATTGGTCGTCGGCATGGAGACAACAAGCTATTCGACGAATAAGTAGATATTGGGACATAGTAAGACTGAACCTAAGTTAGAAATACACATTTTATTATTTATTTTCCAACTCGGAAACTCTGTCCGTTACCTGGTTGTCGAAGTGGCTCCTCGAGTCTAGGAACGCGAACACGAGCGGCTGAGCCAACTCCTGCAGCGCGCTTAGCATCACATTGTTGGCGACCATCTTGATGACCAGCCAGTCTACCGGGAACACGGTGTCCATCTTGACCAGGTCTCGGAACACGAGGAACACTCGCAGCAGGAAGTCCTTCTGAGGCTTGCGTTCGCCCAGCTCCTCCCACAGTCGCTTGTAGTGGAACTCATCAAGTAACTGCAGCAGCCCCAGCAAGCAAGCTACCAGGCAGCCCTGTACAACACAAGGTCACGGGTTAGAGCACCACCTACAGGACTGTACAACACGAGGTCACGGGTTAGAGCACCACCCACAGAACTGTTTATTTATATATATTTTTTAAACAGAACAAAAATAAAAACCTCATAAAAATGACTTAAGCTTTGAACCTAAGCTAGTCACCTCTCTGCACCCGTTGAGTGATCAAAGCCCCGTTTGGCCAAAACAGTTTCGACATGTTACTTGTGTTTTATATTGTATGTAACTATATTATATTATCTACAAAACCCCTGCAGTCACCAACCAGGTAAGCTGTTGGATTCCCTATCCACTTTACCTCCACGTAGCAATTATTATTCTTGGAAAAAAGTACAATATTACACCCAGTTTTGTCAGAAGCTTTACGTGTTTATCTGCAATGTTTAGAAATAACACAAAACATGAATCAATATATTTAATTATATCCATTTTCAATTTTTAAATAGTTCCTTATTGACTTTAAAAAATTCCCGAGAGCGGGGTACTACATATTAAGTTGTCGGTACTACGTATACTCACGAGCACGACGGCAGACCGGTCTATGATGATGAGCACCGTCTGTATCAGCATGTCCAACGTGGTGAGACACAGTATCTCTATGTCGTGGTGGAGACAGTTGTTGACCTTGCCCTGCACCTGCGACTGTCTCTGCTTGAACAGGAAGCCCAGCACCTCCGTCAGTATCTCCGTGCACAGGCGCAGTTCGTCTCTGTGCGCCAGGTGGCAGCGCAGGTGCTTGCAACAGGTGAGCAGCAGCATGTTGCGCGACTCTGAAACAGGCCGGTCGCCTCCGTGTTAAATTCTGCCGAAATTTCGAAATTTTGTAAAAAATTAAAAAAAGTCAAAATAAACTGCAAAAATGTATAAATTATTCCAATTTTTCAAAAGAAAATTCAGTTTTGAAATTTTTTTGAATTTTTCAAAATTTTGGAATTTTTCGAAATTTTTCAAAATTTTGGAATTTTTCTAAAATTTCTAAAATTTGCAAAAAAAAATAAAAAATTTGGAAAATCATGCGATTTTTCTAAAATAACTCTGTCGATGAAACAAAAGCGACCAGTCAGGAAAGCGCTGCGTAGCTCACCGTCGTCGGCAAACAGTCTCCCGGTGACCATGTTGCGTACGGCCGTCAGCTTGGCCTGCGTCAGCTGTGGCGGGAGGTCTCTAAGCGGGAGGCTCTCCAACATGTCCGTCGCGAGCCTCGTCACCTCCAGTATCGGGAGGACGTCCACCAGCTGCTCGTAGACGGCGCTGATGCTGTGCAGGAGGGCCACCTGTAACCAACGCACGGCCCTGAGTCACCTCGATGACTCTTGCGAGTTGCGACACACATCGCTCTGTAGACGGACCAAGCAACCTCTCTCTCTTCATCTTCTCTTATGCCCACATTGACACATTTACCTATGTCATCATGCGTCTCGCCAACCAATAGAGACAAGCCTCCTGCTCCTTCCTGTCCAGCCCTACTGGCATGCAATCGTTAGGAATTCTAATTTCAATAGACGTGGCAACATTCGAGTGTGTTTATATTAGTAACAGTATCGATCTTCATATCAGTAAAAAAAAAATAATTAATACTAATTCTCTGCATTGGCATAAATACATTGCTAATAAAAGCCGATTGTCTATAGAAAAGGAAAGTGTGCTATTGATTTATCTTACAAAAAATAAAGTTCAAGAGTTTATCAAGCAAAAAACCATACCACCCATATGATCTCATATGACTGCAGTGGTGAAACCAATAGCATTGGTACACGACAGGTAGGGCCAAATACACGAGGAAAAATGTGGCGCATTTTGTGTAGCTGGACAGGAACTGCAAACGCTACTGGCGAACATTCTGCCAGCTAATATTCGACCACGATGTAGACAAACTACATTCGGCTGACCTGCGTGGGCAGTATGACGTCGTAGGAGGTGGTCAGCATCTTATTTAGCGCAGTGAACACGTTGTAGAGGTCTCTCTTGAAGCTGTCCTCGTACTGTCCCCCGGTGGCCCTCGCAAACAGCAGCCGCGACTGGATGATGAACTTGAAGATGTACTCGAGCGAGCGGAAGCACTTCTGTATGGGGCCCTGCTTCTCCGTAGAGCTGACCCAGTCAGCGCAGTGTTGCACGCTGCTCAGTAGACCCCTGCACCCAACACACATAGATATATCAGCCAAGGTCTAAACACTTCTGTATGGGGCCCTGCTTCTCCGTAGAGCTGACCCAGTCAGCGCAGTGTTGCACGCTGCTCAGTAGACCCCTGCACCCAACACACATAGATATATCAGCCAAGGTCTAAACACTTCTGTATGGGGCCCTGCTTCTCCGTAGAGCTGACCCAGTCAGCGCAGTGTTGCACGCTGCTCAGTAGACCCCTGCAGGCAACACACATAGATATATCAGCCAAGGTCTAAACACTTCTGTATGGGGCCCTGCTTCTCCGTAGAGCTGACCCAGTCAGCGCAGTGTTGCACGCTGCTCAGTAGACCCCTGCAAGCAACACACATAGATATATCAGCCAAGGTCTAAACACTTCTGTATGGGGCCCTGCTTCTCCGTAGAGCTGACCCAGTCAGCACAGTGTTGCACGCTGCTCAGTAGGCCCCTGCACCCAACACACATAGATATATCAGCCAAGGTCTAAACACTTCTGTATGGGGCCCTGCTTCTCCGTAGAGCTGACCCAGTCAGCGCAGTGTTGCACGCTGCTCAGTAGACCCCTGCAAGCAACACACATAGATATATCAGCCAAGGTCTAAACACTTCTGTATGGGGCCCTGCTTCTCCGTAGAGCTGACCCAGTCAGCGCAGTGTTGCACGCTGCTCAGTAGACCCCTGCAAGCAACACACATAGATATATCAGCCAAGGTCTAAACACTTCTGTATGGGGCCCTGCTTCTCCGTAGAGCTGACCCAGTCAGCGCAGTGTTGCACGCTGCTCAGTAGACCCCTGCAAGCAACACACATAGATATATCAGCCAAGGTCTAAACACTTCTGTATGGGGCCCTGCTTCTCCGTAGAGCTGACCCAGTCAGCGCAGTGTTGCACGCTGCTCAGTAGGCCCCTGCACCCAACACACATAGATATATCAGCCAAGGTCTAAACACTTCTGTATGGGGCCCTGCTTCTCCGTAGAGCTGACCCAGTCAGCGCAGTGTTGCACGCTGCTCAGTAGACCCCTGCACACAACACACATAGATATATCAGCCAAGGTCTAAACACTTCTGTATGGGGCCCTGCTTCTCCGTAGAGCTGACCCAGTCAGCGCAGTGTTGCACGCTGCTCAGTAGACCCCTGCAAGCAACACACATAGATATATCAGCCAAGGTCTAAACACTTCTGTATGGGGCCCTGCTTCTCCGTAGAGCTGACCCAGTCAGCGCAGTGTTGCACGCTGCTCAGTAGACCCCTGCAAGCAACACACATAGATATATCAGCCAAGGTCTAAACACTTCTGTATGGGGCCCTGCTTCTCCGTAGAGCTGACCCAGTCAGCGCAGTGTTGCACGCTGCTCAGTAGACCCCTGCACACAACACACATAGATATATCAGCCAAGGTCTAAACACTTCTGTATGGGGCCCTGCTTCTCCGTAGAGCTGACCCAGTCAGCGCAGTGTTGCACGCTGCTCAGTAGACCCCTGCAAGCAACACACATAGATATATCAGCCAAGGTCTAAACACTTCTGTATGGGGCCCTGCTTCTCCGTAGAGCTGACCCAGTCAGCGCAGTGTTGCACGCTGCTCAGTAGACCCCTGCACCCAACACACATAGATATATCAGCCAAGGTCTAAACACTTCTGTATGGGGCCCTGCTTCTCCGTAGAGCTGACCCAGTCAGCGCAGTGTTGCACGCTGCTCAGTAGACCCCTGCACCCAACACACATAGATATATCAGCCAAGGTCTAAACACTTCTGTATGGGGCCCTGCTTCTCCGTAGAGCTGACCCAGTCAGCGCAGTGTTGCACGCTGCTCAGTAGACCCCTGCACACAACACACATAGATATATCAGCCAAGGTCTAAACACTTCTGTATGGGGCCCTGCTTCTCCGTAGAGCTGACCCAGTCAGCGCAGTGTTGCACGCTGCTCAGTAGACCCCTGCACACAACACACATAGATATATCAGCCAAGGTCTAAACACTTCTGTATGGGGCCCTGCTTCTCCGTAGAGCTGACCCAGTCAGCGCAGTGTTGCACGCTGCTCAGTAGACCCCTGCACCCAACACACATAGATATATCAGCCAAGGTCTAAACACTTCTGTATGGGGCCCTGCTTCTCCGTAGAGCTGACCCAGTCAGCGCAGTGTTGCACGCTGCACAGTAGACCCCTGCACCCAACACACATAGATATATCAGCCAAGGTCTAAACACTTCTGTATGGGGCCCTGCTTCTCCGTAGAGCTGACCCAGTCAGCGCAGTGTTGCACGCTGCTCAGTAGACCCCTGCACCCAACACACATAGATATATCAGCCAAGGTCTAAACACTTCTGTATGGGGCCCTGCTTCTCCGTAGAGCTGACCCAGTCAGCGCAGTGTTGCACGCTGCTCAGTAGACCCCTGCACCCAACACACATAGATATATCAGCCAAGGTCTAAACACTTCTGTATGGGGCCCTGCTTCTCCGTAGAGCTGACCCAGTCAGCGCAGTGCTGCACGCTGCTCAGTAGACCCCTGCAAGCAACACATAGATATATCAGCCAAGGTCTAAACACTTCTGTATGGGGCCCTGCTTCTCCGTAGAGCTGACCCAGTCAGCGCAGTGTTGCACGCTGCTCAGTAGACCCCTGCACACAACACACATAGATATATCAGCCAAGGTCTAAACACTTCTGTATGGGGCCCTGCTTCTCCGTAGAGCTGACCCAGTCAGCGCAGTGTTGCACGCTGCTCAGTAGACCCCTGCAGGCAACACACATAGATATATCAGCCAAGGTCTAAACACTTCTGTATGGGGCCCTGCTTCTCCGTAGAGCTGACCCAGTCAGCGCAGTGTTGCACGCTGCTCAGTAGACCCCTGCACCCAACACACATAGATATATCAGCCAAGGTCTAAACACTTCTGTATGGGGCCCTGCTTCTCCGTAGAGCTGACCCAGTCAGCGCAGTGTTGCACGCTGCTCAGTAGACCCCTGCACCCAACACACATAGATATATCAGCCAAGGTCTAAACACTTCTGTATGGGGCCCTGCTTCTCCGTAGAGCTGACCCAGTCAGCGCAGTGCTGCACGCTGCTCAGTAGACCCCTGCAAGCAACACATAGATATATCAGCCAAGGTCTAAACACTTCTGTATGGGGCCCTGCTTCTCCGTAGAGCTGACCCAGTCAGCGCAGTGTTGCACGCTGCTCAGTAGACCCCTGCACCCAACACACATAGATATATCAGCCAAGGTCTAAACACTTCTGTATGGGGCCCTGCTTCTCCGTAGAGCTGACCCAGTCAGCGCAGTGTTGCACGCTGCTCAGTAGACCCCTGCACCCAACACACATAGATATATCAGCCAAGGTCTAAACACTTCTGTATGGGGCCCTGCTTCTCCGTAGAGCTGACCCAGTCAGCGCAGTGCTGCACGCTGCTCAGTAGACCCCTGCAAGCAACACATAGATATATCAGCCAAGGTCTAAACACTTCTGTATGGGGCCCTGCTTCTCCGTAGAGCTGACCCAGTCAGCGCAGTGTTGCACGCTGCTCAGTAGACCCCTGCACACAACACACATAGATATATCAGCCAAGGTCTAAACACTTCTGTATGGGGCCCTGCTTCTCCGTAGAGCTGACCCAGTCAGCGCAGTGTTGCACGCTGCTCAGTAGACCCCTGCACACAACACACATAGATATATCAGCCAAAGGATTAAGGGGGAACGGAACAGAAACTATTAAAACTGCTCAAAATACAAAAATTAACCTTCGCATGTTCATCATGTGATTTGTTCTTAATTTTTAAGTATTTTATAAGAACATTAATGTTCCTTGACAAATTCTTCATGATGGCTATTTAAGAAAACGTAAAACAACTTCGGAACAGCATTTAAGTTTAATGAAAAAGGATAGTTCCAATAATAAGAGTACACAAAATGAATGACAGCCCCAGCCAGGGGTGTCCATGGAAAGGGGTGTGAAGAACTCACTTGTAGACCAGCGCGGCGGCAAAGTGTCCCTTGATGTAAGCGTCCATGACGGGCTTGAAGTGTTCGAACTTGGAGTCGTCCAGTAGGCTGAAGATGCTGACCTGTCGACACGAGAACGACCAGACGTCAGCACGTTCAACCATAAAACCGTGTACAGAGACGTGCTCGCTAAGCATTAAACACGCAATCATTTAGTGTTGACAACAAGATTAGCAGTGATTTACATTTATATAAAGAAATTGGTAACGGCGTTGATTTGAACGTGTGGGGGGACTCACCAGCGCGTGAAAGACGAGGCCCGAGTGAGCGGTCGAGTTGCCGTCCTCGGTCGAGAACATTGAGAAGAGAGCGTCGAGCACGTCCTGGAGGAACTTGACGAGCTCCTCTCCGTTGAGTCTCAGGACTCTGCCAAGCGCCTCCTGGATGCGCTCAGGATGCTCCTTCCACTGCAGCAGCGACAGTAGGTCCACTGCAGACACCAACATGTTCCTTTCTTTCTTTCTTTCGTTTTATTAGCATTTTGCAGTACACTCATAAGCATATCAATATAATTATTTACTATGTATTTCTATTCATACTGTATTAGGATGGAAAGAGAAAGATTGTCGAGGAGAATGCTAGAACTGGAGATTCCAGGTAGAAGAAGAACGAGAGGAAGACCACGACAAAGATGGCACGACAAAGTGAGGAAGGATGTGGAAATGCGAGGAGGGGACTGGAATGTAGTTGAGGGGGAAGAGTGGTGGCAGGATAGAAGAAGATGGAGAGGCCTATCTTCAATGCCGACCCAACGCAGAGTTGGACGTGGCAACAGATGATGATGATGATGATACTGTATTAACAATAATGAATAGGAGTTGGCAGAAAAGTGCACAGCTCCAAACACAAGGAGTGAATGCTTAAATCAGTAGGGACAAGTGGAGAAAGAACATTTTAAAACTGCAAACAAATTCAATACTTTAAGGTACAGGTTACAGAAATGTGAGTAGAAAGACTGCTGAGAAAATGTAGAACTTAGGATGGTAAGAAAGTGGGATAGAGGAGGACTATGGAAGGAGACAGTGGGTAAAAACCTGTAGAAGAGAGGAGAGACGACGAGGGAAGCAGATGTGGAAGAGCAAAACAAATCATGTCTATGAATCACTATTTCATTATCACTTTCCTTTTTTTTAAATCACTATATTAATATCACTATTTATTATTTTATCAATATTATCTCTGCAACAAACTAAAGTATATCTCTCTATCTATCTACTTGTTTATCTGTCTGTGTGTCTGTCTATCTGTCTATCTATCTATCTACTTGTCTGTCTGTCTGTCTATCTGTCTATCTATCTACTTGTCTGTCTGTCTAACTCTTTATCTATCTACTTGTCTGTTGTGTATCTGTCTGTCTGTCTATCTACCTGTCTACACGTACCGTTCTGTGTGAGCTTGGTGGAGCAGAGCAGTGTGTGCACACAGACGCTCTCCTTGGGGCTGCGATGGAACCCGTTGCTCCCCGCTGTGACAGGATCTCTCTCTCTATCTATCTACCTGTCTGTCTGTCTACACGTACCGTTCTGTGTGAGCTTGGTGGAGCAGAGCAGTGTGTGCACACAGACACTCTCCTTGGGGCTGCGATGGAACCCGTTGCTCCCCGCCGTGACGGGATCTCTCCCGCTAGACGGCAGCGCGAGGTAGACGCGGGGGTCGAGGCGCGACCGCTCCTCACACTTGTACACGAACAGGTCGTGCTGGCCGTCGTGCAGGGTCGCGCCGCCAGACTCCATCAGACGGGCAAACGAGAAGGCAAACAGCTTCTTGTTGTCCGTCTTGTCTCGGGCTACGCAGACACACATATTAGACATATTAGACACTTATTAGAGCTACGTGCAGACACACACAAGAGTTAGGCCTATGTGCAGACACATCTATGCATGGGTGCAAGTCTTGTCTTTACAAAATTATCTACACAATTTTGAATAGGTTCTTCTTATCTCGCCGGAAATTCTCGTGGAAAGTAATTTACTTCCGTAATTATTGTAAAACGTGTATAATTATTTTGAAGATATATGTAGCTATGACATTCCTTTACAAGGAGAAAAATATTTATTATAATTCTACTATTAGTTTAAAAGTAATCGGTAGACTACCAAAAAAAACAAAACTTGATGAAATGAAATGGTATTCAGGGCCAACACTCCTCAACTCAGCCTTTCCTCAGGCTCGCCAATCACAGAGTAGCATTGCCATGTAGACTGCTCTGTGATTGGTGGTTGGGCGAGTCTGAGGAAAGGCCGAGTTGAGGAGCGACTATGCATTTAAGTCGTTAAGGTATCGGGTTCTTCAGTTTAAAGCCGGGACGGAGAGAAGACCTACTTGAACAGTGTCGGTACTCCAGTCGAATGTGCGACCCGTAGAACTTGTCGATGGGCACGGCCAGCCTTATCGTCTCGGCCCAGCTGGGAGCGTTGTGGTGGTAGATGATCATAGACTGGTAGTCGTTGGTACCGTCCATGCCTGACGCTCCCCACAGACAGTCCTGCCAACACAACAAAGATATTGGTTTGATTTATTCATCTAGCTGACGTACGATGTCACATTAAGACACTTCCCGCGCCCAGGAGCGAATGCTGCAGACATCGTGAGATCTGCAAGGTAAGCTTCGCTCCTCGGCGTGCGCGCGCGAAGGGTGACTGCCTCGTTGTCGAGGCACTCGGTGAGATCTGCAAGGTAAGCTTCGCTCCTCGGCGTGCGCGCGCGAAGGGTGACTGCCTCGTTGTCGAGGCACTCGGTGAGATCTGCAAGGTAAGCTTCGCTCCTCGGCGTGCGCGCACGAAGGGTGACTGCCTCGTTGTCGAGGCACTCAATGAGATCTGCAAGGTAAGCTTCGCTCCTCGGCGTGCGCGCGCGAAGGGTGACTGCCTCGTTGTCGAGGCACTCGGTGAGATCTGCAAGGTAAGCTCCGCTCCTCGGCGTGCGCGCGCGAAGGGTGACTGCCTCGTTGTCGAGGCACTCGGTGAGATCTGCAAGGTAAGCTTCGCTCCTCGGCGTGCGCGCGCGAAGGTTTACTGCCTCGTTGTCGAGGCACTCGGTGAGATCTGCAAGGTAAGCTTCGCTCCTCGGCGTGCGCGCGCGAAGGGTGACTGCCTCGTTGTCGAGGCACTCGGTGAGATCTGCAAGGTAAGCTCCGCTCCTCGGCGTGCGCGCGCGAAGGGTGACTGCCTCGTTGTCGAGGCGCTCGTCGTCCAGCTGCTGAACCAAGCTTGTCACTATGTTCGGCTAAAGTTGTATTTGCTTTTGTTGTATTTCTAGTGTTTGAATGTGTAGTTTGATAATACAATATACTATGTCTGTAACTTCTATTAGTGCCATCATTTACGTCCCGTAGTCCTGCTCGCCACAACCCATATTTTTTAATAAATAATCAACCAATTAACGGCCACGTGGCTGATCGGTTACACCAACATTCATTCGTTGGTTTAGTTGTAACGTGCCACACAACTAAATAAATCAATCTGTGTTTACGTGCTACTAGTTTAACTATAACTACACCCTAGTTTAACTTTATCAATTGGGCAATAAATCTGTAATGGTCCAGTACTAAAACTATCATGTATCCAAAACCTACCCCCTCCCCCCCTCCACCTACCTCGAGCAGTTTCCCCTGAGAGTCCAGCACCAGTATGGTGACCTCGATGTTCTTGCCAGTACTCTTCCCCCCCCTCTCGAACTCCCCCTTGTCCAGCGTGAGGTAGAGGTCGTTGCGCACGTCACCGGGCATGATCACGTCGGGGAAGCCCAGCTTCTTGGTCAGCGAACAGTTCTTGAACAGCAGCGGGTTCTCTTCGCGCACCTGCGACAGCTCACCGTGCAGCAGCTTCAGGGACACCACGATGCCTGGGGATAAGAGACAACACAGACGTGTTACCGCTTGTTTCTTCTACTACTAGGAAAACGCTCTGCGTTAACAGATGAGCGATTTTAACAAAATTGGGTATTTTTTTCAGTAATTAATTTTTTGTAGGTTGGCATCTTGACCGATTTGGCTGATTATGTTAATAGCATCGAGTTTAGTGGTCACGGGTGTTGACCAAAAATTTCAGCCAAATCCGCAAGCCGTTTGACCTGTGCGCGACCAACAAAATTTGGCGCACGAACGAACAGACAAAGCGCCGATCGAGTTGTACGGAGAGATTCGCTATCGCTCATCTAATTATCTAACCCCGTACCGAGCTTAACGTCGGCCGGTGATCGACTCACCGTAGTTGGGCTGGCCAGAGAGAGGATTGAACTTGTTGTTCTGTTTCTTGATGATCAGCTCGTGAATCTGGTGGAAGTCTTTCTCCTCGCCTTGGTACACCTGGGGCAGACAAGAACACACTCATCATACCAACTGTCGTTCATATCACAGGTCAGTGTTGCGCCTGCCCCGTTCCTGCACGTGTGGCAACAAGTTTCAAGTTTCTTTCACCCAACGTGATAGAATTGGACATGTTTCTATGCTCGAGATGGTCTTAATTTCTGGGGGAATTTTATTCAGTTATTTAATGTCTATCCTATTCAGTTATAAAAACTGATTTACAAAAGAGGACCTTAAATAAAACTATAGGCTATGCAAACAATTAATAATAATGAAATCATAAATAACAAAAACAACAAAAACAAAACTAACTATTGTACTATATAAAATAAAAATTAAGAACAAGAAAAAATATTTGAGAAATGAAATAAAATCTAATCAAGTGGAAATTCAACATATTAAATTAAATTAATGAACCCTCCCCCCCACCCCCTCACCTTGAAGGTGAACTCCCTCTCCTCCCCGACGCCGTCCCCCCTCTCCTTGTTGAGCAGAACCTCGTTGATGTTGAGCACCGCGACGCCGTGAGGTCGCTTGAACAGCTGATGAGCCGGGAGAGTCTGGGCGCCCTTCTTGACAGAGTCCGAGTAGAGCATGCGACCGACGCGGGTCACGTGCGCCACCAGCCAGATGTCTCGGCTCAGCTCCGCGTTGCCCAGGTCCTGCACACACACACCGCATCACACTAGGCGTAATTATAGTGTCAAAATATTGTTCTAACATTTTAAAACATTTCTCAAAATTTTCTAATTTTTTAATTAAATACATTTTGTCAATGACACTCTTTTTAAAGATAGAATAGGTGACCAAAAGAGTTTGAAGTTGATAGAAATCCGTGAAAAAAATAGATGTTTCAATTTATGTATGTATTTGCTAGTTTAAAATGTATCTTAAGTGCTCCAACTAATGTTGTGGTGTACGTTAAGCTGTACGGATAGTTTGATAGGAATGTCAGAGGGCTACCTTACGGGATACAATATCATCACCTTGCCTTACGACTGAGAGAAACCTTCAGTGGGGACCACCGATGGCCAGAATCAAACCGTTCGCCTCAAGATTTAGAGTAACGCATGAATCACCTCTATGTGAGAGAACTCACCGCGAATATCGTACAGTTGCTGTGTAGCTTCTCGATGTAGTTGCTGAAGCCCTCCTTGGAGATGTTGACAAGGAAGCGCTCGCTGATGTACCGACCCCTCGCCGTGTCGAACAGGGAGAAGTAGATCTCCGAGTCCTCGCCGACGTGGTGGCCAAAGTCTCGCATGCAGAAGTACAGGTGATGCGTGAGGACCTTGCGCGCCTCCTTGCGCTTCAACGTGCCTCGGGCCTGCAACCACACGCTTCATTACTATGTTACGCACTTGGGACTTGGTACAACAATAATATAGGCATAAGTGATGGAAATTAAGACTAATATACATTTGAATGTACACAATTATACTAACTAATACTGTACTGATAATGTTTATTTAATTCAAATTTCAAACAGTTTGAATTCATATTTGGGTTTTTAGGGTCCCTTGGGATTTGAATTGTAGAAGGTACCTCTTCACCTGAACCTTCTTCACCTTCACCTTCTTCTTTACCTGAAGAAGGACCTTCTTCAATTCAAATTCCAAGGGACCCTAAAAACCCAAATATGAATTTAAACTGTTTGAATTAAAGAAACATTAACACTTCTGCAGAGATTTCGTCTCTAGTTTGGATTAAACCGTAAATTTGAATGAACAGAGTTTGAATTAACGAGGGGAATACGTATGGCAATTATTTACGCCCCAACGATTTAAATTAACAACGACTCACCGAAGCTCCCTGCGAGTTCTCTGAACTTTGGACGTGCTGGAAAAGAGAACAAAAAAATACACGTTTAATGGGAAAATTGGTGACGAACCACATAAAATCATCAGAGATATAGCTAAACAGCAAGTAGTGTAGGTACATGCGTACCAGTAAATAGACACACTAAACTGAAGGTCAACTACATCCCTTCACATGATAGGGTGAGAGTAACATATTTTGTATGTGGATCTATTCATATATACCTAATGAATAGGGGTTGGCTAAAAGAGCACAGCTCTAAACATAAGGACATGATTATATTGGTACATACATAACACAATTACCAAAGACAAAGAAGAATCTAAAACATTGCTGTTTCAATAAATTTCCATGTGTGGGTATAAGCGAGAGTCTTACCACTTGGTATAGCTCCACGACGCTCATGGTGGCTGGGTCGACCATGTGCGCTCCGACTCTCGGCACCAGGTCCAAGCCCAGCTTCCTGTAACAACGAGAACATGACGTTACAGCACAACCGTCCGTTACTATCACTACTGCGGCGTGTCGGAGACGTTCTTTGCTGGCACAACACACCGATTCGAGGCTCTATTTTCTATTATTTAAACAATTAAAGAAACATACCATTTTAAAATCGGCAAATGCAGATGACGATACCAAACGATATCTTAATTAAACACGGCTTATGCATCCCTTCACCACCCTATAGGTCAATACATTTATTTTAGTTCCATGTCATCAGACTGTGTTTCCTGTGTAATCTTATCGTTGTATCTTTAAACTACGTTTGCCCAATTCAATTCAATTCAATTCAAGTCATTTTATTTAGCTTTTTCAGCTATTATCACATGTTACAAACACATATAAACAAATAAAGACTCAATATCATAATAATAATCTAATATATAATCTAATAGAATATAATAGTAATAGAATATACATAATAGTACATACTAATAAGTTCAATACCCGTAATAGCTGATACATTTAAGAGCACATCCTGTTTTTCAGAGATGGCATAGGCCTAGACCTACATCACTACTGTAAGACAACATGCTCTCTCACAAAAACCACACATTCGCTAAAGCTACGCCCTTTTAGTTGTTTAATCCTATCATCTAGCTGATTATACAATCTCATACCACTGTAGAATATGGATCTTTGGGACATTGATTTATTCATACCTGTTACATATACATTATTTGCTCTCCTAGTGTTATACTTATGTACTTCTGTCCCAAAACAAATGTTCTTTTTTAAGTACCCTGGTAGTTCACCTCTTATTATTTTATGTATAAATGTCAGTGTATTTAGAGATACTATTTGGTCAATTGACAGCCAGTTCAAGGTATCAAGCATGTCTTGTATCCTTGTAAACTGGTTACCTCTCAGTATAGCTCTCATAGCCCTGTTTTGTAGTTTTTGTAGCCTTGACTTACTCATTTTATCTATTCCCCACAATAGTGTTCCACAGTAGTTGAGATGTGGTTTTATCAACGCATTGTATATGGTTACCACTGTTGTAGCAGGTAAAAATCTCCTCAATCTGAATAATAGATTAGTTTTCCCACTTATTTGCTTACTTAGATATTCAACATTGCTGACAAATTTGAGATGTTTGTCTATAATGACACCCAAGTACTTAAATTCTTCTACAAAATGTAGTATTACGTCTTGCATCACTATTGACCAGTCTCGTCTCTCTTCAATTTTCTTTGCTATCACTCCAGAGGATGTGATTAACATGCACTTTGTTTTCTCCGCATTTACTTGGAGCTTATTCCTTTTTAACCAGTCTAGGATGATTTTTAGTTCCTTATTTAGGATCCCAAAACAACACGAAATCTATAACCTGCACCTGATTATAACTCACATTTACACAATAATTTACATAAAATACCATTGAATTATTAATTGGTTACACCTATATTAGCATCAACTTGTCATATTTGTATTATTCATAAGTATGCAAACGCATCGACATGTGTATAGTTAAGAGAACAAAGAGTACGCAACCGTTTCTCATTTGAATAAGAATACACAAGCTAAAACCTAGTGATGACACAAATGCTCGTAAACTTCAATTGGTTTACAACACAGGTGTGCAACAAATTGATTTAAATAATTGGTTATACTATATTTAGTACAGAAATGATTCATAACGTTGTGTTATTCAACGTCTCCTCTGTAAATCAGTTCTTGTAACTGAGTGGGGAGACAATATAAATACAATTTTAAGAAAAAAATCTATTTTCTATTTATTTATACACAAAAAATATAATTGTAATAATTTAATTGACACGTTGAGATAGGAAGGTAGAGAACAGTTGACAGCAGATAGGTCTATCCCTCGATCAGCTCATTCTTCCAGTGCAGATCGAGGTTTGTGTGTTGGGCAAAGAGTTGCGTCTCCAGCCTGAGACGATTGAAGATTGGCAAGGCCAGCTCAAATAGTCAATATTGGTAGTAAGTACATATAAGCATGGCAATTACATCTAGAAGGTAAATACAAGAACACGCGTCAGTGGGCTCGGCGTAGACACTGGACAGTACCTACAACATCTCGTACATCCGCCGACAATAAATCCTGATAAAAAAGACAGTTGTCTAAACAGGTACGTTCGAATTAAAAATTAAGTCTCGTTAAGTTATGTTAAATTATGTCAAGTATGACGTGTGAAGTTTGAACTAATCATAATCCGCTAACAGGAACGTGGTGAACCCCTGAGTAATTGGTAATAATTGGTAGTAATTTAATTGTTAATTCCCCCCCCTCCCTCTCTCTCTCTCTCTCTCTCTCTCTCTCTCTCTCTCTCTCTCTCTCTCTCTCTCTCTCTCTCTCTCTCCCTCTCTCTCCCTCCTCCCCCCCCCTCCCCCATAACATTCTTATAAAATAAGTTATTATTGCTCAGTGTTAAAATATTAAAATATCGAAAATGTTCAAAATCCATAGAGCCCCCCCTCCCCTCCCACGCCTTCACACAGTGTGCAGTGTAATACAGACGAACGAGTGCAGGGTGACGTCATCAGAATCAAGCAGGCTGCAGGAAAGTAAGACGAAGTAAACCGCGTGAAGGTACAAAACAGGTTTGCACAGAAAAGCGGCGACGATATTGCAGCGGCGGCTCTAAGAGTACGACCGACATTCCGAGAACAGGCCCCAGTGGCGTACTGACGGGGGGCTGACCCCACCAGGCAATCAGAGACGGCGCCCCCGCCACCCCAAAAGAAACAATAATATTTTCTTCAAAATCGCCAAGCAGATCACAACATGGCCGTTTTAAAAATGCCACGACCCCCGCCGTTTAATTACAAAGTGCTCAGAACAGATTGATACTTAACGTCTCATATTTTTGCAACGTGGCTAATCGAGACGGTGAATGGGTGAAATATGAATATGAAACCGGGGGGCTTTTTGGAGGAAAGGTGCCAGTGGGAGGGCGGGGAGGAAAAAGGAGTGGGGAGGTTGTGGACTGCATTTCGTCTGATTTCGCTCCTCCTCGACCTGTCCGGCTAGGGTGGCCCTACCAGAAGCATACGCTTCCGCCGGCCTAGCTCTCGGGATCAACAATGCACGCAAAAATTGCCCACCACGATAAGGTAGCAGTCCCTAGCTCTAGAGAACTCTGTATTTTCTTTGTTTTCCTTGAGAACCTCTTTGGTTTCTCGGCCCCCACTTCCTGGTCACGTATTGGATGGATGGAGCACCCAGGTAGATATAGATGCAGCCAGAGGGATATTCCAAGAACCCAACCCATGTCCGTGTTAGAGTCATAGTCGGCCCAGCACAGACACGCGATCATAGGAACGCTGTGATAACAACGCACCAACGTGCTAGAAACTTTATTTTTCGTAAGAATACCCGTTTCGTTATAAGGTGCACACCAGCTTTACCTGATGTGCTCCTCTTCAGGAGACTAACTAGGTTATTTAGGGTGTTTGGATAGCTGGGAAGGAATGTCCGAGGGCTATTAGTAGGATTAAATTCCAGCCTTTACGACTGAGGAAAACCTCGGAAAAACCTTCAGTCAGGAAGCTGCCGGTGGCCGGAATCGAACCGGCGACCTCCCGAATTAGAGTCTCGCGTCTTTTACCGCTGAGCTAGCCACCTCTCATACATGTATTCTTCCAGTCAGTCATCCTACCCCGTCTGGGCCCGGGGTATAGGATCTGGCACAGCAGAGTGACCAAAGACATTGGAAAGTGACTCTGCTAGTCGCACGGCTGCACAAGGAGCATAATAAGAACCAGAGTCGATAAAGAAGTGTTTTTCCTGTGTGAGGGGGAACTTCTCTTTCGACTTTTGTAACAAGTCTTGTAATATTTATTATTAATTAGACGAGAATTTAATTATAATTCGAAGTGGTGAAGATTGTCTTATAAAGCTGTTACATAAACATAAGTTAGTCGATCACACTAAAAAAAAAAAAAAAAAATTAGCATACATACCCTATTTTATAATAAATTATAATGATTTAAACTCATGGTCACCCACTTTTTCGAAATACTCTACTGTGTCATGCATTACCTTGAGAAACTGGGCAACCGTATAGGTATTAATAACACCGGCGACGAGGGAGTGGACCAAGTGCCGTCACGTACACCGTCCGACGAAGGGTTGGGCGGGGCCGAAACGTCACGACGAAGGTACGAGAAGACCCGAACACCGGGACGTGATATCTGATATGTGAGACGGGCAACTAATAACATATCATCTGCGGGTGGAGCTAAACTCTGAGCGGACCCATAAACCCTGCCATGCAGAGCGGTGTCAAAACTGCAAGCCTCGCTCTGATCTCTTTCGTTCGTGGTACTTTTGTTGTTGTGGGTTGTGTGTAGAAAAGAAAATATATAAGCCTCTGTTTTTCCTTGCAAAAATACCAATTATTAGTTATGCACGTTACAAATAAATTATACTAAAAGCTTGTATCCCTAAATCAGGTCATTTTAATCTGTTCAACAAAATGAATATTTAAAAAATACAATCAATTCGAAGAGAGATTCCCTTTTTTAACAATGACATTACCGGTACTGACAGTTTAAAAGTCATTAAATTCCCGGTACCATTCTTCATCATCATTCACCAATCCGATCCGATCTGATCCGATCCGATCCGATCCTATCCTATCCAATCCTACTAGGATTGGAAGGGTTAAGAGTGCCCCCCCCCCCCCCCCCCCCCTCGGCAGGAGTGGGCCACGCACACCTCCACGAGTGCACTAGAGTGAGTGAAATCAAGTGGACAGACAAGACTAGCGCAGTATTACCATTGGTATTACCCGGGCAGCGTACGTTGACCCTTGACATGTTAACGCACGTTCACACAGCGTAACACCTCCTACCAGTAGCTACCGCGCTCCTGTTCTCTCTGGACGCTCATTGGTCGCCGGCTCGGCCAATAGGCGCGCGTGAGACGTTCTCGGAACAATGGGATCAATCTCGGAAATATACAGCTTTTCAGCAGTCTTGACAATCAGAAAAAGAAAAAACAAAGAGGTGTGTTGTGCAGAATATGGTGTCAGAGGAAACTTTGTTTTGAAATCTTAAACTTGCGCGCGCTTAAAGAGTTAAAATACAAGTATACAAATCTACCGCGCAAAAGCACCCCCCCCCCCCCCCCTCCCCTCACATTAATTATTGTTTGACAATCCGTGAGAGTATGAGACTCATCGGATTAACACCCTTTTACAAAAGACAAATCTATATATGCACGCTTTTTATTGCAGGACGCCGAACTCCCCCCCCCCCCCCCCACAAAGAGATTTGCCACCAAAACAGGACTCTTTTCACACTGGAGATAACTCCATTGTCCAACAACAAAAAATCCTCAACATTCCATTTCATTGTCGGCCCACCTCTCTCTCCCTCCCTCATCGCACACCTGAATTACGTACGCCACTGGTAGCGACCAAACCGATGTTTTCCCGCCGCCTAGTATCTCTTCCCCCTCCCCCTCAAAGTCAGCGCCTCCTAGATTCCCCTCCGTCCGTCCGTCCGTGTTGTTCGCATCGCATTCAGGCAGCCGAGTCGAGTCGCCTTCTGGTTTCAGTCAGTCAGTCTTCTTTGCCGAACCGTTCGTCGACGTCGGGTTAACCATTTCGTGTGTGTGTGTGTTGAGTTCGAAACGTCGAGGTCAATCCATCGTGCGTGCGTGAGTGTGCGTGAGTGCGGCATGTTCTGACGTCGACAACAATCGTTTGGATTAATAATAATAATAACCACAACAATATAGTAGTAGTAGTAAGTAGTAGCAACACCGTGGCACTTTTGACAGTGGCCGCCGCTGCCGTTCACCACACATCACAGGTTTGTTTGTTGCTCTCTCTCTCTCTCTCTCACACCTTATTGGCTCCTACCGACTTGTGCGTTCCATCCATCCTTCTGTTTTCAACATTACAATAAAGACAACCTATACCTAAAACAATGTCTATATATCCATCCATGTGTTCACAATTCCGTAGGTAGTTGATCGTGGAGGACAGGTAAGAAAGAGGGCCTAGGCCTAGGCCTCCTACACACATACGAACAAGACAAGTGTTTTTTGTGCCTCAAGGGCAATCATCATCATAATAATCCTCTTCTTCGATAACATCCGTAGCACATCTGCATGAATGTCTCTAGCAAGCCAGCTCTAGCTACGAAGGCGTTGATTGGTCCAACAAACACGCAACCGCAGAGCGCTCTAGAGCTGATGCACTTTCGTTTTCTTTTTTTTTTACAAGGAAGACGATTATATAATTACGGTAATGACTTCATTAATTGTTTTCACTTCGCCGTGTCTAGTGTACCGACTGAATGCAACAGGTTTCGGGTACAGTGGTGGCGGCTGCGCACACGGGTATCACGACTTCTGGGTGGTCACGTGTTGGTTGGTGGGTTGACGTTTCGAGTGGGTTATAACGCTTTCTCACAGAGAACTTGGATCAACTTTCGAAACTCTTTGGTTGGTATCGTAAAACAACATCTTTCGTTTACGAAACAAGATCTTTGGTCGTATATAAATCACGTACTATACACTTAAAACGCTAATAAGCAATTTCCGCCATGGATTTTTAAAGACGTCTGAAGGAAGCGCGCACATTTCTTGGCAACTTCTTTGCTTTGGCATTTTATCCAAAGCACTCAATAGGGTTACTTATGGTTGATGGGGGCGAGGGGGGGGGGGGGACATCACACAGGCATGCTTTCAGATAAACAAATCTGTTGCTAGGCAACTCCATTGTTGTATCTCTTCCTTTGATTGGTGCATCGGAAAACAAAACACGGCGCCACATGGTTATTTTTGTATCCAGGATCTGCAACGACATTGACTAATGATCGCTAACAATGCCAGTGGTTGGATCTTTCGCAACCATTGCTCAAACAATGATCATGCACTACTAAAGAAACAGTTACTTTTTAAACGGCAACCATGTGAGTTGCTACAAGGTTTGGACGACATAAAGGTGGCTGTGACTCATCCATCTTATGACCGCCCATGCAAGATAGATGGCTCTCTGTCGTAAGGGACGCCACAAAGGAACCGCCTAGACGTCATACTACTACCTTACGGTCGAATACGTCGCTAAACAACAAAACAAAAAAATATAAATAAAACAAAAGGAAACATAATATGGCGAATCGAAGACAAACAAAATGGGATGCCAACCATGCAACGTGGTTGCCAAGAACAAGGCAGTGTTGCCGCCGCCGTGTCGGTTGCCACGGGCAACGCAAGACAAGACAAACCGGATCGCTCTCCTCGACCGTCCGTTGCAACCAATCAGCATCTCACTTCCAACAAACAGGTTGAATCTCTTCTCTTCTCGACACTTTGTTGTTGATTCACCCAACACTATCGAACAATTCGAACATTTTAGAACAATTTCCTTTGAGCGTCGTTTAAACGTGTTTTCGCGCGCGCGGTGGTCTGTGTTTCATGTGGTCGTACGTACGTGGGTTCGAATCCCACGCAATGCAGTATCGAGTGCACCGTAACTGTGTCAGCAGAGGTTTGAGTGACTAGAGCTTGTGGAAATGGAACAAACGACATCGCGACTGACTGGGTCACTACTACGACACCAATAACTAGTATTATTACTATCGGTTTTTAATTTTTAATACAATTTTGTATTGTTTTACGTAGGCTATTTGTACTTTTGACACACACCACAAATTAGAGTATTCCCTTTAATTTTAGTCGCGGTTATAGTGGGGGGGGAGGGGGGGGGGGGGGGGGCCGAATATGCCTATCACCGCTGTGGTTTCATAAAGCACTGCAGACTTGTACAATTTCTTATATATTGTAACCGCGGTATAGAGTTGTAATTTCGATCACTAATTATGGCTTCATCTAATAATAACTCTTCCAGTGGTGTTGTGGCCTGAGGAAGGGGCGCGAACATGCGCCCGTAAAATGGCCAGGCGTGCACGAAACGGTGCAGTGAGCGAAGCGCCCGGGGGCTTTGGAATGTATTATACTTGTATAAGTAAGTAAATGTATGCAGGCAGGCTAAGGTAAATCCCTCCAGTGTTCCTAGAAACGTCCGTGTGTGTGTGTGTGTGTGCATTGCATGTCCGAGGAGCTTACTTCACCTCACTAACTGCAGGAAGAACTCCTTGCAAACTATGACGAAGAATAGTAGCTGGACCGACCAATCAGAAGGCAGCACGAACAGCAGCGAATCATCCGAACTGTCAAAATATTCGCTAATTGCTCAAATTTGCATTCACCTGACGCATGCAGTTTAAATGCCAAAACCATTTAATAACAAGTGATAATTAAGTGGTGCCAGATGCACAGTTAAGTCAAGTATAAGATTTGTTTATGGTTGCTATGGACTTGTTTTTCTATACTTCCTCCACCATCACGAAGAAGTATAGGGCACTAGCAACACCAGAAGACAACAATGGAACAAATGAATTGAACTGATGGACAAACAGTCAGCTGTCAAAATAATAAAATTGCAACCATACAAATAAAAACAAGTAAAGCAATAGTAACTGCTCGCCATTTAAAACTTTTAATGATGGACAACGACTAAGTGAAAGTTTTGTATGTGTATTTGTTTGTTTTTTGTTTTGTTTTCCAAAATCAGACGAAATGATTTTTTGACAGCTTGTTGTTTGTCCATCGATTCAATTCATTTGCTTCATTGTTGTCTTTTGGTGTTGCTAGTGCCCTATTAGAAAGCACCCCGTGAGGGCACATTCTGCCTTCACTGTCCGTCTCACCCATCTCCGGGCGCTAACACAGTTCCCTCTGTATGTAAATCCACCGAATAGTTCAGTCATTAATTCTCTCCTCTGTGTTGGCCAACCAACCTTGTAGGCTTGCATGTTCCATGCAACGTCTCAACGAATATACATAAAGAGCAATCAATTCAATTTGATCGGAATTCTGACCGTCCGGTCGGGTCCGGTCACAGCCTTCTTAGCATCTTATACAACGCGCAGAGCACAGCCTTCTAACTAACATGGCTACGGGCGTCTCGCAAACCGGTAGCTTCGGTCCGAGCCGCACTCAATGGAGGCGTAATTATCTCGCGTGGAAAATAAATACCGTAATTTCGTCTCAAGTTCGAATAATATAGATAGACGGATGAAAACGTTTCGGACGATCGGTGAAGGTAAAGTTAGAAGCATCTCCCGGGCTTTGCGTCCGTCGGGGCTGTCGCCATATCGGTTGCTGGGCAACCCCATTGTTGTATTCTTCTTTGATTGGTGCATATTCATAGGTTGACAAACAATCAGTTGCTAGGCAACCCCATTGTTGTAGTCTTCTTTGATTGGTGCATATTAATGAGTTGACAAACAATCAGTTGCTAGGTAACCACATTGATGTTATCTTTCTTTGATTGGTGCATATCCATGGGTTGACAATCAATCAGTTGCTAGGCAACACCATTGATGTTATCTTTCTTTGATTGGTGCATATCCATGGGTTGACAAACAATCAGTTGCTAGGCAACCCCATTGTTGTATTCTTTGATTGGTGTATATTCGTGGGTTGACAAACAATCAGTTGCTAGGCAACCCCATTGTTGTTGTCTTCTTTGATTGGTGCATATCCATGGGTTGACAAACAATCAGTTGCTAGGCAACCACATTGATGTTATCTTTCTTTGATTGGTGCATATCCATGGGTTGACAATCAATCAGTTGCTAGGCAACACCATTGATGTTATCTTTCTTTGATTGGTGCATATCCATGGGTTGACAATCAATCAGTTGCTAGGCAACACCATTGATGTTATCTTTCTTTGATTGGTGCATATCCATGGGTTGACAAACAATCAGTTGCTAGGCAACCCCATTGTTGTATTCTTTGATTGGTGTATATTCGTGGGTTGACAAACAATCAGTTGCTAGGCAACCCCATTGTTGTTGTCTTTATTTGATTGGTGCATATCCAATGTTTGTCTCCGAAACAAAACACGGTCACGTGGGCTATTTTTTAGATTTGTTCACGAATTTTGTTTGCTATGCTTTTCAAAAGCCCTGAAAAACCCACACCCAGTTCAGTACAAGCAGATACTTTAAACGGTGTCCCTATTGGAGGACAGTTTCTGCGACTACAACAACCATTGCATTATTACGTAAACATTTACATGTTTCACCTGGGGTTGTTCACCACACATTTACAACCCTAGCAGCATCCACTTTTCCTTCAAATCCGGTCCCTGTAATGACCATAATAATAAGAACCAACCCCCATAGTCCAAGGTCACGAGACGAGACCTACCGCAGGTAAACCACCCACCTCCCTCGTGAGCAGACAAAGACACCGGGCACACTTGTGAAGACCGAGGCCAGCTGTAAAGACTTCAACATCAATGGGTCCTCTCATCATCATCACACCTTGATTTACACATCAGCCGTCGCAGCCATTACTATTCTGTCTGGCAATAAGGGTTGAAATAGCAACAACAACAACAACATCGCTGTCGTTGACATCTGTCTGTCAGAGTGCTTTGGAATATAGTCGTCAACGAATTTCCCCATGATTCATCTTATGACGAACCAATCAATCTCTGAACCAGAAGAGAAGTTGTTCTAGTATAGTCAATGAAAGTAAGCAGTTAGGATGATTATTGAAATATGCAACTAGATGGACAACATGTTGTGAACCCCATCTGGTTCCCGGTTGGTCAAATTTCTATTGTGTATGCAGGCACCACCACCACTATAGGCACGCAGAGATATTCGGTATACAAAAATTTTGCACATTTGGCAATCACACACAGTGGCGTAGCGACGTCACAAGAGGAGGCCATGGCTGATGCTGATCCTAAGAAGTTGAGGAACGACAACAACTCAAAAAGTGCTATTTAAGACCTAGTAATTGGACTATACCCTGTTCCTTGTCAAGATAAAAACATTAAAACCGCAATATTTCGAACCCTAAACAGAGCTCTTCAACGGGCGAAACCACACCCAACCCCGTTGAAGAGCTCTGATAAGGGTTCGAAATATTGCGGTTTTAATGTTTTTATCTTGACAAGGAACAGGGTATAGTCCAATTACTAGGTCTTAAATAACGTTTTTACCTGTTGTACTATGTTTCCGTTTTAATCAACAACTGCTGTTATTTTTTCCAGAACTATAATAGTTAGTCGTACTCGTAAACATGTTGTCGTGAGTATACTACTGTGTATGTCCATTGTGTACAGCACGTCTCTTTATACAAGATTGCTACAAGAATACCATAAAAGGAACAGTCGCCGCCACTCGACCACAATACTGGTGGTATGTGATGTGATGTCAAGATGTTATTGCCTGGTCATACTCGTCGTATATTTCCTCGAAGCAACCACGACACGGGAGATGGGTGACTCTGCCGATCGTAAGAGGCCATCCTAAAAGGCCCGGGATGCTGGGTTCCGGGGGGGCCCGCACGTGGTGGCGCGGCGCAGTTGGGGTCTGGGGAACTTTCTTGTAGCAGCCCGGGGGCCCGGACTGCCAAAGGGCCCGGATTTGCCCAGGGGCCCGGGTTGCGATCGCATCCCGGCATCCATAGCCAGTCCGCGCCTGAGGCCATCCATCCCGTATGTTGTCTCTACCCTCCCTTGTTGGATTTGAAAACAATGCGCAGTTTTCAGAAGCGTCCGAGTTGATAGTGGAAGACACATCTATCTACTCTCCCTCCTTCAGCTGTTGATTCATCGTGGTGAGCTGCAGAGAAACAACTTGATGCTCGGGACGTGGCCGATGTTTGCCGGTCGGCCAGTATAGAGAGCGGCTGTACTGGCCGGAGTCCTGGGTTCACGGCCTAACCCCGCAGCGTGGGATCACTTTCACATTCTGCCGGCGAACAACTGGGTTGCTTAGTATCGGTACTTGTTTTGCCATAGACGTCTTCGTTATAGAGACACATCGATCTTATTCGGGGGGGGGGGGGGGGGGGGCAACATCTGCAGCTAAGACACCCTTGTATATAGTACTCCCAAGACTATACCTTACACATGTAAAGCATGTATTCTTTCGTCACAGGCGACTGGTTCGTAGCCAATCAGCGATCGGTATTGGCCCGGATGTGTCTCGGGTGGTTCGCTGGTTGGCTACGACTGCCCCGGATGTGACGAAAGCAGGTGTAAAGTAATCTTGGGTCCACTATACCATGTGCTTCTTGGTTTAGGCCCAACATCCAGGTGCCTTGATAGCCAATGGCCATCCAATAGGTAATATAGGTAGCATGTATCCGTGGCAGAACAGCTGCTTTTTAACGATCCGAGAGAGAACACACGATCGACAGCAAAAAAAAAACTATCTACAATTATTTTCAGTACACAAACGTTGTGATGATTGAATCCACCTGTAGAATGCGCCAGTATATCAAGGGTGCGAATGTACTTGCAAGCAGGGGATATAACATTGTTGGCAATCGTTGTCGTAGTTCACAAGAATAATTAGCACATCCGGAAGTTCTGCAGCGCCACAATCGTTCATCTCGAGTGACTGTTGAGGCAGAGCTTACAGACCCCCCCCCCCCCCCCCCCCCTTGAGTGTGCTAGGGACGAGGGCGAAACATCACAGCACGCCATGCAATGCAACCAAGCAAGGTTCGACGGTGTCAAATATATTAAATTCCTCCAATAAAGAACACTTGGTTCCAATTTAAATATGTAGTGCGTGGCGTCAATCTCAATCATCGGATTCGCTCCTCTTTGACGCTGCTCCAATCAGAGCCGACGAGACGCTGTGACGTCACCGAGGGGGGTGGGGGCACGTGACACTGGCGCCGGGATTAGAACCCACGTCCACTGGTGAGAGATACACACCCAGCCAACAGTGCGTTTAGCCGTGTTTTTACGACGGGGCGTCCTGTGTCCTGTGATCAAAATCAAATCACGCTAATCTTTTAAACATCAAAGTAACTAAAAAAAAACGATTACAATTCCCGGGATATTCGGTGGGTTACCGAACTGGTGTATTATTTTAGCGGGAGTAGGCAACGTGCCGCGTATAACTGAGGGTCCCGCGCCGACGCCGACCATGAAGGCCACCACGGGACAACGCGTTCACTCTCATCTTCGTCCACATCCGCTTGCGCAGAACCAAAGAGTTTATACTAAACCAAAGAGGTTATTAGCTGCAGCGAGAGCGGCAGGTGTCGATGAAACCGATGCGCACGTGTGGTACAACTCTTTGTTGCCGCACAAGAGCTTTGGTGTTGTTCCCAAATCCATTGTTACCAAGCTCTTTGATTGGCGGAGAGAGTGGAACACACAACAAAAGATAATCGTTGGTGTTCACGGCGTGATTATGCAGGCTAAACACTTTGTTCGTTCACGTATACTTGGTGCAGTAGAAACACACAAGAAGATCTTTGACGTTTTGTGAGTGCACAAAACTCTAAGATCTTTGGAGTTCCCTCGTTATGCTCCTTACCGAGCTTCCAGGGAGACAACCAGAGCGGACATAGGAACATTACGGGCAGTTAAGGAAGGAACATCTAAGAGCTATTGTAATCTTTATGACTGAGCCTCGACACGGGATCGAACCCGAGACCACTTGCATCAGAGTCCGTGTCTCTAACACGCGACAGTATCTGTGTGTGAAGTGTTAATTGAGAAACAAACAAACGATGAATATTAATTAATACTGACTGACAGAGTCAATGGCCCGAACACTTCAAGCTGTGTTGTCGGCGTTCGTTCAATGTATCGATCGATTTAGATATCTTCGATACCGCGAGCTATCACATCGACCAACCGTTTTATTCCTCGATCGATCCTGTTGCCGTTATCGATATAGATCGATAGTCTCGATATCGACCGATCGTCCTAGTCCTTTGTTGTCTCGAAGGAACATCCACATAGCCTTGTATTTGCAGACGGGTATCAAATATCGTGCATTTAAACCGGTGGCCGGGGTGTGAGTGGGCCGGTCTATACCTTTACTTGCATAAGTCTGAGAAAGATTCGACAAGTTTCTGAACTGATACTGTTCGATGTAGGATCATTTTGGGGTGACTTCGATTTCGATCGTTTCTTCAATTCGTTATACCGAAAGTTACGTTTTACCATTTCGAATACTAGTTCTGAAGGATGTCTAAATGATTCCTTCCATCACCTTCAGGGCGAAGATGTAAAGTCACATCAATAAATGACAGTAATGGTTAAACCCCACCACGAAATACCTATATTATCTGTGTTAAAACGCTTAAGGGTATTTTCAAGATGGTATAAACAATACATTTTATGAGTTGAACATTTCATGGGCATAGCTAAGTAATCTTTGGCATAGATTAACACGTTTCCCCCTAAGAAACGAAGCACTTTATAACAGGCACCGATAGAGGTGGCTTACGCTAAGACGCGATACTCTAACTCGGGAGGTCGCCGGTTCGATTCCGGTCACCGGCAGTCCTGACTGAAGGTTTTTCCGAGGTTTTCCTCAGTCGTAAAAGCGAATGCTGGGATTGAGTCATACTATCAGCCCTCGGACAATCCTTCCCAACTATCCAAACACCCTAATAACCTAGTTAGTCACCTGAACAGGGGCACATCAGGTAAAGCTGGTGTGCACCCTAGAACGGGTATTCCTACATAAATTAGTAAATTATTATAACAGGCAGGCGTCATCGAACACTGTAGGTGTTACTAAACAAACAAATAAACATCATTGTTACCATCAATCATCACAGTTGAGTGGGATTCGAACCCACGCCCGTATAATAGTGTAGCCAGGTGTCGGCGCATAAACAATTACCGTGTTCAACATGTATATGGATAAGTCATTAGCATAGATTAGTGAGTTGTGTATTGATTCAATCACAATCACAGCTGCCAGGCAAGCGTGTAAACACATCACATAGTACTGCACATCACATCGCACGTGTTATTATTTCAACAACACATTATGATTTTCAACAATACGTTTTAAAAGCTCCCCCATTACATTATACATCGGGGAAGGCCATAATTGATAAGGAATTTGTTTTGGAGAACAATTCCATAGCCGCCACCGGGAGATTCAATTGGAACTTCAAACAAATAAAGAAAGAAAAAGAAAGAAAGTATACTTTAGTTTGTTTTTTTGAAACGAACTAAACGCACTGTCCAATCACTGATTCATATTATGTTTCGTATTTGAAATATCGATCTTTGATTGGTTATCGGCCGCTCACTCGTCGATGGTGTTCGGAGCCTACAGGGTGCAGGGTTAAGTCACTTTAAATTAAAGTACCCCACTGCAAATCAGTTTAGTTACCGAGAGGGTAGACTCTAAATGTGAATTTATTTATTTATTTAAATTTTTCAAAGTATTTGCTGAACCTCAGAGAATATTCCAAGGAGTAACATTCCTCTAATGGCCGACCGTATAGCTCTAGAGTTTGGCGCACATGTATGGTGGGCCCTATGCCGATGCACACACACACACACAGGTTCAAGGCTATCTGCCAGCTGCTGCAACAAGTCTGTGGGTGACTCTTGACTCTCTCAGTGTCTGGGGACCGCATTCTTGGTCCCCCCCCCCCCTCCACCAGCCCGGCTACCTGCCACGGCGAGCACAAGAGTATGGGTGACGAATCGGGACAGGATTCGAACCCGGAGAGCGCCGACCGACATACTCTGTGCTGGGGGGAGCTATCGTCGCTCTTAAGCCCTGCCCCCCCCCCCCCCCCACACACACACACGAGCTCCAAAAACTTGTGATGTCAAAGTTATAACGGTTTATTTTAGAATTTAACGGAGTGATATTTGGGTTCTACGATAACGTTGCTAATCGAGACGATGAGTGCCCTAGTCTGAACGCAGACAGGGACCTTCTCTACATCTGCAAAGATGGGTTTTCTAAGACGATTTCGGCGACTATAGGACTGTCTATCTATCCTCTTAGCAGAGCCTCACAAAACCACATCTTGGGTGCGCCACTGTTGTAGTAGCAGATATACACGCTACCGGTACTTACATTTAGCAGGGCCTGTATTAGTGGGATATTCTGGCTTGTTTGGGTTGCCCTAAAGATTTGAAGTGGCAAATTTTTTACAATTAAGTGAATTGAGTACAATTGAGTACCTCAGTACCGTCTAAGATTGGTTGAGAAGCAAGGAGACAGCAGTGAACTGTGCAGCAGAGCAGTGGCTGTAACTTGTTTTGGTCTAGGATAAGGTCTTTGATAAAATGTGTCATGGATTTCTTGCTTGGTTTCTTTATTAAATTATTCCTTCAACAACTAATATTTGTTCGATGGGTTGTTCTGAAAATGTCTTAATATAGGCCCTGCACTCCCCGTTGGCCACTGGTGCATTAGCAGATATACTCACTACCGGTACTTGGTACTTGCATCTAGCATACTCCCCGTTGGATAACCTGTATTTTATACTAGATAAAGATGCCTCTAGACTCGACACGCGCCCTCGTACCGCGCCCCCGTCCATCGCTATCACTCCAATCCGTCAGTCCAAGGCCTCAACCTTGGGTCCAGCATCCTGCATTTAGCATCTAGCATACTCCCCGTTGGATATAACCTGTATTAGATGTCTCTTAGCTTAGACTCGACACGCGCCCCCGTCCATCGCTATCACTCCAATCCGTCAGTCCAAGGCCTCAACCTTGGGTCCAGCATCCTGCATTTAGCATCTAGCATACTCCCCGTTGGATATAACCTGTATTAGATGTCTCTTAGCTTAGACTCGACACGCGCCCTCGTACCGCGCCCCCGTCCATCGCTATCACTCCAATCCGTCAGTCCAAGGCCTCAACCTTGGGTCCAGCATCCTGCATTTAGCATCTAGCATACTCCCCGTTGGATAACCTGTATATAAAGATGCCTCTAAGACTCGACACGCGCCCTCGTACCGCGCCCCCGTCCATTGCTATCACTCCAATCCGTCAGTCCAAGGCCTCAACCTTGGGTCCAGCATCCTGCATTTAGCATCTAGCATACTCCCCGTTGGATATAACCTGTATTAGATGTCTCTTAGCTTAGACTCGACACGCGCCCTCGTACCGCGCCCCCGTCCATTGCTATCACTCCAATCCGTCAGTCCAAGGCCTCAACCTTGGGTCCAGCATCCTGCATTTAGCATCTAGCATACTCCCCGTTGGATATAACCTGTATTAGATGTCTCTTAGCTTAGACTCGACACGCGCCCTCGTACCGCGCCCCCGTCCATCGCTATCACTCCAATCCGTCAGTCCAAGGCCTCAACCTTGGGTCCAGCATCCTGCATTTAGCATCTAGCATACTCCCCGTTGGATAACCTGTATATAAAGATGCCTCTTAGACTCGACACGCGCCCTCGTACCGCGCCCTCGTCCATCGCTATCACTCCAATCCGTCAGTCCAAGGCCTCAACCTTGGGTCCAGCATCCTGCATTTAGCATCTAGCATACTCCCCGTTGGATAACCTGTATATAAAGATGCCTCTTAGACTCGACACGCGCCCTCGTACCGCGCCCCCGTCCATCGCTATCACTCCAATCCGTCAGTCCAAGGCCTCAACCTTGGGTCCAGCATCCTGCATTTAGCATCTAGCATACTCCCCGTTGGATAACCTGTATATAAAGATGCCTCTAAGACTCGACACGCGCCCTCGTACCGCGCCCCCGTCCATCGCTATCACTCCAATCCGTCAGTCCAAGGCCTCAACCTTGGGTCCAGCATCCTGCATTTAGCATCTAGCATACTCCCCGTTGGATAACCTGTATATAAAGATGCCTCTAAGACTCGACACGCGCCCTCGTACCGCGCCCTCGTCCATCGCTATCACTCCAATCCGTCAGTCCAAGGCCTCAACCTTGGGTCCAGCATCCTGCATTTAGCATCTAGCATACTCCCCGTTGGATAACCTGTATATAAAGATGCCTCTTAGACTCGACACGCGCCCTCGTACCGCGCCCTCGTCCATCGCTATCACTCCAATCCGTCAGTCCAAGGCCTCAACCTTGGGTCCAGCATCCTGCATTTAGCATCTAGCATACTCCCCGTTGGATAACCTGTATATAAAGATGCCTCTAAGACTCGACACGCGCCCTCGTACCGCGCCCCCGTCCATCGCTATCACTCCAATCCGTCAGTCCAAGGCCTCAACCTTGGGTCCAACCAGCATCTTCTTGTGTGCGACGTCCGCCTGCATTATTCACGAGTGACTGTCTCAGTGTCTCGCAAGGTCCGGCTAAATATCGTGTTACAATCTTTGGTGTTACCTCGGACCGACGTGCGTGGGTATAGATGATATACCTCTCATAAGGATGAATCTTATCTGCACCAGAAGTGCATCGAGCGAGAGTCTTGTGTACTGGTGGCTATCTATGCACATTGTCAGCAAGTAGACACTGAGATAAGCTCAGTGGTGGTCACATCAGTCTGCAAGCAACAAGCCAATCATGGCGATCCTTGGACATTCCAAACACCCTCGTTATGAGTCAATCATGACGAAACACGGACTTGGATCTTATTTTTCTCATTTTCTATTCTAAATTTAGTCTAATTTTAATTATACAGTTATACTCGAATAAATCATACTCTCTAATTAGGTTAGCTATACCGTTGAGTGAGTGATTTCGAGACACTTTTTTAACTCCTTTTTTCACGATATTAGTAGAATGTGAAATACAATGACATTAAATTTATTTTGTTCAAAATACCCACAATAGAACAATGGGAAACAGTGAAAACCACCACTGCTGCATCGCATACATCTAGCTCCATGTCTGGGTGAAGACTGTATTATCGACGCACGTGCCGGTACAAGAGAGGTGCTCGCGATTGAATTACACGCACGAGTCAACACGGACGAACAATTTCACGGCAGGTCGTGATCGGCAATAATCGGGACAAAAACCCGAGTGTATCACTTATATCACTTAGCGCGAGACAGACAGACAGACAGACAGACAGACAGACAGACAGACAGACAGACAGACAGACAGACAGACAGACAGACAGACAGACAGACAGACAGACAGACCGCAGATAGAGTCAACACTCTCTTGTTGACCGGTCGGTAGAGCTTCGTGCGCGGAAGGTCGCCGGTTCGACTTGGGTATCACCTATAGCGACAGACAGACTCAACACTCTTGTTGCTCTACCTATACCTCCTCACTTCTTGTCAATACTTGTCGGACCTCTTTGCGATTCAAACACTCGACAACCCCCCCACGTCCCCGAAAACCCCTTAATCCACCGATCCCCCCTTAAAGTTAGCCCAACGTAACTGTTCTAATGCTTACGACATGGCGGTACCCCTCTAATTCCTTCCTCTAATTGAAATGGGATTCATTAGGGATGATTTACCACCTTCTGTCGGATACCTGGAACGATGTGATTGGTTAATTGGGCTTCTGCAATGCATTTACGAAAAGAACGCCAAGAGGAATGTGTTGATTCTCTTTGAATTGGCGCGCACGAAAGGGGAGGGGTAGTAGATGCGGTAATACTTACGTTGGGGCTAGTATATATTTTGGACAATTCCCTTGTGCAGTGGATCTGATTGGGCCGACGTCACGTGACGTATTAACCTATACACCACGTGGCAACAAGTGTCCGGCCACTTAGTGGTCACGGCGACATGGATGGAGCTAATGAATGTATCGCGCGTCTAACAAGCCGTGACTCTATTTATTGGTCACACAACTCTGTAATCTCGGGGACTACAAAAACACGTCCGAGTGCGTTCCTTGGTTCGTTACATGTAGTTTTTGTCTCTGTAGCTAAATAAATACATGTGTATTTTATTAAATTATCTAACCACTCAGTTACGAGAACTAATTGTTTGGGTTGCTCATGCGATTGGGGTCGCAGGAGTCGGTATCGTGATCGTAATCGTGACCGATCGGGATCGTAAACACACATTTCCGCATTACGATCATTAAGACAGACAATAGCCGTGTACGGTGACTCTTTCACGATTTCTGGATCGGGATTGCGATCCAGATATACTGTACTGTAACGAAATTTCGTTGTCGATAGGGCGGCGTGGATTCGCGATCTCACATACATACAACATACTCATGCACACACAAAAAAATTCTCACATACAAAATAAAAAACGTATTATTACGTATAAGGCACGGGGTTTTATTTGTAATTGTCCAACTAAGTTATACTTTGTCTTTATCCATCATCCCTGATCGTATCGTACGGCAGGAAGCACGTTTGCAATCACAGAGCCATGAATCAGAATAGATATGATATAGAATCATCATAATCTCCACAACTTACACCTCGATTTATGTCTTTACTGTCCGTTCGTGTCTCAACGAAACATGTCCAACGGAACGACGGTAAACTTGTTGATCCGTTCTGTTCTATGGATAGCTTCCCGGTTTACGTTAGTCCATCTTCCCAGGAGATGTTAGATGCAGAGTCGCGGGTTATTGTGTCAGTGCTGCAACGTGAACGCGTAATATCGTATCATTTCATTCCGAGAGCGAAGAAAGGAGGCTGGCCCATCAGGCCGGACTGGCTTATGGCCCCGGGCTGTAGACGGTAAAAAAAAAACGAGGTTCAACTAACCGACTTTATGCTCAGATCGGTTGAGCTATGCGTTGTCACCCAATCCAAGACACCGGGCTGGCTACCTTCCCGCCCGCAGCAGAGGTGTAAGTTGGAGGGTGGGTGCATGGAACGTCTCGCTGCAAGGGGGGAGGGGGGGGGGGGCGCACGAAATACTTACTTACCAGGGGGCACAATGGACATTCCAACACACACAGTGGACCGCACAACTTTGTGGTGAAGATGTTTGTAAATTTGAACCCACCGACAATAATGGATTCTGCTACTTAACTTTTCCGACAGCTTCGTCGTCCTCTTTACAAAACGAACGGTACTTCGCGATAAGAGTATAGGAGTAAACTACGTGCCTGATCATTCCTTATCAATAACAACGAGGGGAAAACCTACGTATTTTTTTTTCAAAAGAGTAAAACAATCACTTTCGCTTTCTTGAAATCATCACCAGACGAAAGGACCTGGTGATAAATCGCCTAGTGTGGCAACCCTGCCTCGGGTCACCGCACAGTGTTTTCTCACGCTTTGCTCCGTGTACGCACGGACGGACGGACGGACGGACGGACGGTTGCCTCGCCCATTATGGTAATAATGTGGCATCAAGACAACACACGAGGATTGCGGAGCCACCTGTTGATTCCCGTATTAGCGCCGTAGATGGTGGAGACGCAGCGGGGCTCGAACTCGGGGCTAAACCGCGGGGTGTAAAGTAGACTGATGACTGATTGGACTGAACTGAAAGGGGGTCTTGAGAGGATGAACAAATGACTACAATGATTTGACATGATTGTATGTGAGGACAAAACAGAACACCTACAAACCCAGATTATAAAACGTTCTAAAAATGTTTTTAAAAAACATGTCTTGTCGTCTCGGTTTAACACCTTCTGGTGTAAAGTGACCCGCGGTCTCTGCGTTCCGAGTTCGAATCCTGGCTTGAGTACGAATGTCACGTTGCATTCTTACATCTTCGTTTGCCCCAATCATCGTCTCGATTAACGTCGTTGCCGTCGTTGTCGTAAAGCCCGACAGAAGGGTCGGTGTGTTGCGACCACGGTTTAACATCTCCTGGCATCGCCATGCAAGAGAGAGTGGTTACACCATCGAGTGCAACACGAGAGGGCGTTACCACAGATCAATCGAACACCTGAACACTTGTGACTCACGGCAGCGCTATGCGGCGGCTACCTGACTAACTAACTAACACTCACATTCAACAGGTGGTCAGAACACCTCCACCAATGATTTGTTATATTATTACTCAGTCAGTCGACGAGTCAACTTCGTGAACAATGACGAGCTATACCGTACAATACATGTTGATATATGGACTGGACTAGGTGGGTCCCTCCTCGTGGTGACCGGTGCCCGCAAAGAGGGCTCTCGTGCTCACTTTTTCCATTTTTTTATCTGTCACTCTTCACATTTACATTCATAACGGCCATATTTGCGAGCTACAAGCAAGGAAAACTCCTCTACTCAGGAACTTACTCATATGATCATCCTCTATGAAGACTTGTTCGAGGATTTGTCTACCCTAAGTGCCCAGAAAATGACTTTCCATCACATATATTTGAGTAATTTTTGTTCTTTTTCCCAAGGGGGGGGGGGAAGAGGTGATACTCTTGTCCCCTTACTTAGCCAAGGGGGGAAAACTACCCCATGCCCCAACGGTTACTCTGAACAGTGCGACATGAGTCTGGGGGTAGCCACTACGCATGTGTTCACGTATGCGACACGACACATCTCTCAGTCATGCTATGACCTACAACAAGTGTCAGCTGTTATCAATGATAAATCTCCATTGCGCCTTCGCGGGGCTTAACAAGATGAATTAGGCGGTACACTCTGTGACAAGACGTTCTAGCTCGCCGTGCACGACAGACGTCGCGAGCAACGTGGCTATCGCGACGAATTAGACGGTACACTCTCTGACAAGACGTTCTAGCTCGCTGTGCACGCGGTCGCGAGCAACGTGGCTATCGCGACGAATTAGGCGGTACACTCTCTGACAAGACGCTGTGCACGCATACAGTCGCGAGCAACGTGGCTATCGCGACGAATTAGGCGGTACACTCTGTGACAAGATGTTCTACCTCGCCGTGCACGACAGTCGCGAGCAACGTGGCTATCGCGACGAATTAGGCGGTACACTCTCTGACAAGACGCTGTGCACGCATACAGTCGCGAGCAACGTGGCTATCGCGACGAATTAGGCGGTACACTCTCTGACAAGACGTTCTAGCTCGCTGTGCACGACAGACGTAGCAACGTGGCTATCGCGACGAGGCGGTTAGAAGAGTTGTTTCAAATGCATCATTTTATTACACGTTTACTCAAGGAAAACCGCGCGAGATTACAGTTTGCAAATAGTTTCTCTAGAACGCTGCTACACAATACATCGATAAAGTGACAACTCAGCCTCCTGTAGTTTCGTAATCACTACATATTGTATACTGCTAAATATTTATAATATTATAATCAGCAGTGTTTTCTATATTGTTGACTAATGAGGGGTAAGCTAAACACAATAACAATCACATGTTATAGTCACATAGTGTGCTGCGTTCACACTTTTTCGATATATGACATAATATGGTGAAATTCTGCATATAGTCGACAGTAAACATAAACCAAGTGGTCCCTAAAAACGTGTTCATTTTTTTCTAAATTTGTATGAAAACAACACTGTTAACTGTTAAAAGAACGATAGTAAAAAGTAAGCTAAGAATCTTCATTAATTTTTCTGTCTGAAGTGTGGGAATTTAAAACAAAAAAAAGTAACAAGTTATGTTTACAGCCGACGACGACGCAAAACACTTGCCGATAAAACACACACACACAAACATCCCATCAACGTCTCTCTGTGTATATTATACGTGATTTGTTTGCGTTTAAAATCCTTCAGCCGTGTTTGTTTGTTATTATTAGTGTGTTCCAATGCTCGTGTAATGTGCTATGTGACGTCACAGCCCCGCACAACACCTGTCACATGCAGACACTTGTTGCTCTCATTGCTACCGTGGGAGGAGTAACGAGGCTGTGATTGCTGCGGTGTACTCGCGTGCAGCTTGTGTCGCCTCGTAGGATACATCATTCGCAGTCCAAGTCGACTCGTTGCAGGTCTAGCTAGAAGGTATTTACACGGGGTGGTTTGTCGTTACATCTATTCCGAGGTAAGAGTAAAAGTTGTGGAGCTTACAGTTTTTCTCATTTTTTACACGTTATGACATTCTAAACGTAGCCCCTGTTTCGTTGCTTTGTGAGTTCTTGTTTAAAGATTGATTGATAGATTGATATTTGGGCTTAACGTCTCATATTTTTGCAACTTGGCTAATCGAGACGATAATGAAGATGAAATTAGGGGTTCTTTGGAGGAAAGGGGCAAGTAGGAGGGCGCGTGAGGAAAGGGGAGAAAAGGGGATTGGGGTGTGGACTTGGACTGCACTTCGTCTGACTTCTCCTCGACCAGTCCGGGTGGCCCTACCAGAAATTCTTTAATTAAAGAATGGCCAATGCAATGCTTTGAGGAACAATCACGCCGAAAATAAAATGAAGCAAAGCAACGGCTTCCGGTCAAACAGAGCGGTATAACAAAGTATCGTGACGTCATGCATCGCTGTTCTAGGAAGGCGGTGGTTGGTTCCTCTCTCTTGCGAGAACAGAAGCGGGAAAGTCATCATTCATTCACGAAGACATTCCCCGAGATTGATGACGGTTCCTTCCTTAGTCACATCGTCTCCATCCAGGCAGACAGACATTCTATTATCCTCATTCGACTCAAGGCGAGCGAGCCACTCACCTCGTTGTCTGTGATTCAAGTGATTACTTGCTGTGTTACTTCATTCGAACTATGCACTCAAAGTGAATTTTAACGAGACGAAAACATAATTTTTTGTTTACATTTCGGTACGTTTCGAGGAACTTGGCATTAATGTTCTGATTGTTTTACGACGAGTGTTTTTTTTTTTTTAGCTTTTATCCCTTTGAAATAGTTCTAGGTACATTCATTAAATATCTTCTTTTTTTTCAAGTCTATGTGCATTTTGCTAATTTTGGTACAATTTCCTCAAGATTTTATGTGAGTTTCCTTCCAAATCCTTTGCACAGTCCTTAATTTATTTATAATATCTATAAGACTGATTTACAAAGGAGGGCAATACACATGTCTAACTCTCTGTGTCTCTCTCTGTGTCTAGAGCGACCGCTAGCCAGCCGCAGCCATGGCCGTACTAGGGATGGTGTCGGCCATCGCTGGCTTTGTCAAGGTGCGCTTCCTCATCGACAAGGCCATCATAGACAACATGGTGTTCAGGGCGCACTACCGCGTCACCTCGGCCATGCTGTTCCTCTGCTGTATCCTCTGCACAGCCAACAGTCTCATCGGTGAGTAACCAGGGAGGAAAGTAAACAAATACATTTGAAAAAAACTAATTGAAAAATTGGATAGTTGCTTCAAAGGAACGTTACTGAAACTGTCATAACAGACGAGCAATTTGTACACAACCGGCGATACCCAGTTGCGAATACCGATCACCGGTTGGCCGATACCACGGCGAGCTTGGTTCGGAACAACTCTATTAGTTGTCTACCCGCTCAGATACGAGACTGATTGCGGTGGGACGTTACGAGTACGACAGTTGTTCGTGTCGGTTGATTTGCGAAACGGAAGCCCTAGAAGTGTTTCATATATAGTTGAGTCGGTATCACGTACCTTTCCGTCCATGTTTTATATCGAAAACGAAGAAAGTTCCATTCATTTTCAACATGTAGGGCCTATCCATCTCTAAATGCTTAAACAATATTTCTATTGTAATCTATTGCAAGTACACAGTCTCGAAACTCCCCAAAATATTGAAAAGAAATCAATCCACCACTAGAAATCGAATTTCAAATTATTTTTACCGTCGTTTCACCACTTTTGTGTGTGGCGATCGTTGTATTAACACCGCGTGTCGTGTTGTGTTGCATCGCAGGCGACCCCATCAGCTGCATCAACGACGGAGCGATACCGGCCCACGTGTTGAACACGTTCTGCTGGATCACGTCCACGTTCACGCTGCCGCACCAGCAGGGCAAACCCATCGGCACGCACGTGGCCCACCCGGGGCTCGGCAACTACGTGGACGATAAGAACGAGACGCGCTACCACCAATACTACCAGTGGGTGCCCTTCATGCTGTTCTTCCAGGTAAGTTGGCTGTCTGTCTGTCAGTCTCTTAGCTCAGTCAGTGTGCTTCAGGCAGTTTTAACTTCTAATGTGGATTCAATTCCATAACTTCTTGGCTTAGGAATAAGTAAACGGTGACTTTGGAGCCGTCCTAGCAACGAAGCACTCAATAAATTCAAAGTTGTTCTGAATCGGCCTTGTTGATTCTGGCATTTGTCCGCAAGTGTTCGCACTGTCCAATCACTGATTCATATGTTTCGTACTTTAAATATCGATCTTTGATTGGTTATCGCTCACTCGTCGATGGTGTTTGAAGCCTACAGGGTTGATTTAGTCACTTTAAATTAAAGTCCCCTGCTGCAAATCAGTTTAGACTTTAGTTACTGAGACGGTAGACTCTAAATGTGAATTTATATATTTATTTTATTTAATGCCATGCGATGACGTAAATAAAACATGTTGTTGCTGCACCGGAGAATAGTTTGTTACCCTTCTTCCATGTGTGTCTTGAAAATGGGTACATCTATGGACAAGAGTGTAGCATGTATACCACACAATTAGGTAAAGATAAAGAAATCTCCTTGAGGCACTGGTGGAGTCTTGTTCGTTACTCTCCTGCCAGGTAAGCCGAGTGACCATCTTAGAAACCTACTGTAACACGTATGTAATCTCCATAAGCTACGAAACCACCACCGTACAGTTTCATGATGTTCTTACAAGTAGACTGTGTGTGAGGCTTGCAGCATTTATAACTAAGTTACTAACTCTAAACATTCTCGTACTGAGCTCACAATGTTATCTTCCCTTTGAAATGTGCTTGAAAACCCTTGAAGCACCAGAGAAAGGTTTCATACTTCTTTCCTTGGAAACTGTTTGTCCATCTTCTAGCTGAGTCTTCTTCTCTTATGCTTACATTGATATATGCTATTGTCTCGATAGGGAATAGAGGTATGATTCCTGGTCTTCTCTGTCACTGCCCTTTGGCCTTCTTCCACAGGGCCCTTCAGAATTGTTCATTTGAATAGACATTGCCTGTCTGCACCATTTTTGCAGAGCCTACACCCACTGCTTCCAAGCGCTACATCTTGTATTAGTTGTATTTAAAACATGAATATCAGTAGATTTGTTTCCGATCTAGTGTTAATGTTATTTCAAAGGAGGTAGTGTTCCGCTAATAAATACGTGGTGTGTTCCCCCAGGGCATCCTGTTCTACATCCCCCACTGGGTCTGGAAGAACTGGGAGGAGGGCAAGGTGCGCATGATCAGCGACGGCATCCGGGGGGCCATGATCGGCAATAAGGAGGATCGCAGGGACAGACAGTCCCGGCTCGTCAACTACATCATGGACACGCTTCACCTGCACAACACCTACGCCGCCGGGTACTTCCTCTGTGAAGCGCTCAACTTCATCAACGTGGTGAGTCTCTCTCTCTCTCTCTCTCTCTCTCTCTCTCTCTCTCTCTCTCTCTCTCTCTCTCTCTCTCTCTACTGTCTATTGTGTATTGTCTGTATCAAAATGTATTATTTGTTGAAAGGTTGGATGGAAGATAAGGCCTTGCTGGCCTTAATCCCGCCTTCAATAAAGACCATTATCTATCTATCTATCTATCTATCTATCTATCTCTACCAACCTCCCTTCATTTCCTTCCGCTCAAAGACACTGACACACTAATTGTTGAGAGACGTACTTGAAGTAATTGCCAAGTAGGGACGTGTATATAGGATGGAGAGTGAGTCCTGTCCATTGAACGGCCCGGTGCGGTTGGGACTGCAAAATCATTCTTCAACAACTCTTCAACCTAAAAACTATATGCTTGGCCATTCATAAAGTAACCCTACTCCCGTGAACAATATCACTGTTGTGTGGCGCCGAAACGAGGTTCTCCATTTATCCTCTTTCAATCCAACTCTTTCTTTTCTTCCTTCTTTCTCTCCTACCCTCCAATCTCTTTCTCCGACATCATATGATCTAGCTGTAGAGTACGCCATTAAACACCACATCATCATCATCTGTTGCCACGTCCAACTCTGCGTTGGGTCGGCATTGAAGATAAGCCTCTCCGTCTTCTTCTATCCTGCCACCACTCTTCCCCCTCAACTACATTCCAGTCCCCTCCTCGCATTTCCACATCCTTGCTCACTTTGTCGTGCCATCTTTGTCGTGTCGTGTCACATAATCCAAGAAATCCAATTTAAAGAGATGATTAAAAAAATCAATACTCAATAGCAGTTCAATGGCAAAGTAATCAAACGTAACGAACGCTTAAAGACTGATCATTGAAGACAACTCAACTGAAGTTCTCACATTCGGTGTTTTTTCCCCCGTCAGGTTGGCAACATCTTCTTCCTGGACCTGTTCCTTGGCGGAGCGTTCTTGACGTACGGCACCGACGTCGTCAAGTTCTCCGAGATGAACCAGGAGAACCGGACGGATCCGATGGTCGCCATCTTCCCCCGCATCACCAAGTGCACCTTCAGGAAGTTCGGAGCCTCCGGTAAGCGTTGCCGTCACCACTCGGGCCGTCGCGTGAGCGGCTCTGTGTTCGCACTGTCCAGTCACTGATTCATATGTTTTGTATTTGAAATCCAGAAAAAGGAAGCAGTTTTATATTGGATAGTAAGACAAAAGAAAGGCTGAAAAAGCCATCTTGGCTAAGAAGGAAAAAAAAAAAAAAAAAAAAATCGATCTTTGATTGGTTATCGCTCACTCGTCGACGGTGTTCGGAGCCTACAGGGTTGGTTTAGTCGCTTTAAGTTAAAGTCCCCCACTGCAGTTCAGTTTAGTTACTGAGTGGGTAGACTCTAAATGTGAATTTATTTCTTATTTATTTTATTGACTGTGTAGCTCGTTTCTTATCAAACCTTGGATTGGTTTTTGAAACGGCTCGTCGTTTCGTTCTCCTTACTGCAAGTCTTTTCGTTTCAACGTGTGACTACTATAACAACTGCCGATCGATTCACACTCGAAAATGTGCTCGTTCAATTGCAGATTGCATTTCAATTAACTTGTTTGAAATAATTCAGCTTTTATGCCAGCCTCACTTGTGAAGACGAGTGAATGAATTGCAAGTGCCAGTTTTAAATGTATGTCCGTACAAACAAAAAAACAGTGTATTTTTAGCTAGTATGTATGTATTTTTCTGTCTGTTCAATCACCAAAAGAAGTTGACGACATGTATGATGCTTCATTTCTAACGCATACATGCTGAAAGCGTGACAATTACTGTTTTGTTAGGCAAACATGCTTGTGCATTTAATGTATTTATTTATAAAATAAAATAAATACATTGAAGGCACAAGTGATAAATAAACTGCTTCCCAAGCATGACTTTCCCTAATATTGTCAACACTCTTTCTCTTGAGGGAACTCTTGTCATTCATAACTCAATTAATTATTTGAGATGAATTATTTCGTTGACAGGTAATAATTAAAGCATTAGTTTGCTTGCTTTCACTACGTGTTGTTTTCCGTAGTGTATCCCTCCTACCAAGGCAAGTGACGCTATGGTACGTGACTGCGAGTGCCGATCTAACGCTTGCGTGTGTTTACGTAGGAACGATCCAGAAGCACGACGCGATGTGCGTCCTGGCTCTCAACATCCTCAACGAGAAGATCTTCATCTTCCTCTGGTTCTGGTTCATCATCCTCTCGGTCCTGTCCGGGCTGGCGCTACTCTACAGTCTCGTGATCCTCGTGCTGCCGTCCATCCGAGAGACGATACTCAAGAGACGCTTCCGTTCGGGCACGCCCACCGGTGTCAGCGCAGTGGTGGAGAAGGCTCAGGTCAGTTGCTACGCTCTCTCGGTAACGCCAGGGCAGTTGCTACGCTTTCTCGGTAGCGCTAGGGCAGTTGCTACGCTCTCTCGGTAACGCCAGGTCAGTTGCTACGCTCTTTCGGTAACGCCAGGTCAGTTGCTACGCTCTCTCGGTAACGCCAGGGCAGTTGCTACGCTCTCTCGGTAGCGCCAAATCAGTTGCTACGCTCTCTCGGTAGCGCCAGGGCAGTTGCTACGCTCTCTCGGTAGCGCCAGGTCAGTTGCTACGCTCTCTCGGTAGCGCCAGGGCAGTTGCTACACCCACTGGTCAGCGCGGTGGTGGAAAAACTTAGGTCAGTTACTACTAACACTCGCGGTACCACTACCTCAGTCGCTACACCCTCGGTATTACTAGGTTGGTTGCTACACACTCTTATTACTGCTAGGTCAGTTAGTATGCACTCTTATAACCGCTAGGTCAGTTAGTATGCACTTTTATAACCGCTAGGTCAGTTAGTATGCACTCTTGGTATCGCTAGGTCAGTTAGTATGCACTCTCGGTACTGCTAGGTCAGTTAGTATGCACTCTTATAACCGCTAGGTCAGTTAGTTTGCACTTTTATAACCGCTAGGTCTGTTAGTATGCACTCTTGGTATCGCTAGGTCAGTTAGTATGCACTCTTATAACCGCTAGGTCAGTTAGTATGCACTTTTATAACCGCTAGGTCAGTTAGTATGCACTCTTGGTATCGCTAGGTCAGTTAGTATGCACTCTCGGTACTGCTAGGTCAGTTAGTATGCACTCTTATAACCGCTAGGTCAGTTAGTTTGCACTTTTATAACCGCTAGGTCTGTTAGTATGCACTCTTGGTATCGCTAGGTCAGTTAGTATGCACTCTTATAACCGCTAGGTCAGTTAGTATGCACTTTTATAACCGCTGGGTCAGTTAGTATGCACTCTTATAACCGCTAGGTCAGTTAGTATGCACTTTTATAACCGCTAGGTCAGTTAGTATGCACTCTTATTACCGCTAGGTCAGTTAGTATGCACTCTTGGTATCGCTAGGTCAGTTAGTACGCACTCTCCGTACTGCTAGGTCAGTTGCTACAAACTCTCGTCATCCGATAACACATTTTGCCAGGTCTATTGCAGTCCCAACCTGTTGCGTGCTCAACCACCTGCTACAGTATTTGGTTCCATCTATTAAAACTGCACTTGCAGGTACAATATATGTATAATACATTGTAGTCCCCATAGAAAACTGGCATCCTAAGGCAGTGCATCTTGATGTAGTCCTGTTGGCGATACTGTAGAGGTAGTGCATGGTGGTAGTAGGTAGTGGTAGTGGTGGTAGTGGTAGAAGGGCCGCAAGCATCCGGTGTCATTTAGTCTCGCTGCTCTCGCGTAGATCTGCGCCAATCGTCTCGCCCGTCTAATTGCGGCGTACGAGTTCCGATGTTTATTCAACGAGGTGAATTCACAGTCACGCCAGTGTCGATACGGTGTAACGAACCTGCGACCTCGAACACGTGACCCACTGTTAAATTATTACGCCACAATCTTACAGCCTCGCATCCTACAGTCTCCAGAGTGCGTAGGGCAAGACCTACTTTCATTGTACTGCTTGCCACCGACTGATAATTCATTGATATACGAAAACATTTTCAAGAGAAACAGAACAACATTTTTACCCACATACATTTTATGTGTTTACATAACTCTGTGAAAATCTTAACAATGATGGTTGTTCGTGAGAATACCGTATTTATTTCTTTAGCAAATTTAAACTTTATAAAGTGGACAACGTTTCTGAAGGTAGCGTTTGTTATACTCCACTACAACTGTCAAGAGATAGAGCTCATATAGAGGACTCAAAACTAACATAGATAGCGCTGCTAAGCAACCTCCTTTCAGCGCCATTGATGAATAATAACAATAAAACAACAATGAAAATTGACAGCTAGACCACTCCTAATAGAAGTTTATTTTCTTGCCACCAGAATGCGTCTAGTGTATTTTGAGTGCTCTATACCATTTTATGTTCAACAAAGGTTCAACAATTGTGCCACCTCTCCTTTGTTTTAGCTCATATCTTTGCCACCAGAATGCAGACAGTGGCATCCACAGAGCAACAAGTATAACAGGTGTTGTGTGTGCGTTACAGGTGGGAGACTTCCTACTGCTGCACCTGCTCGGTCAGAACATGAACATGGTGGTGTTCGGCGAGATAATGGACGAGCTGAGTCGTAAGCTCAACGACTACATGCACAACAACCTGCCGACGGCGCCGTCCACGCTCGAGATGTCGCCGATATATCCGCAGAAGAACAAGTTTCCCAAGGAGACGGAGACGTAACTCCTCCCCCTTCCCCCCCCCTTCTTTGCCCCTTCACAGCCAGAGTTCTGATAGCTCGGGGACATAACTCTCCCACCACCTCCCTTCTTCAACCCCTCTTTCCCTCCTCCACTTCCACCTTAAGTTCCCTTAGGAAACCAAGACACAATAGCACAAGCCTCAATTGAGGTGGTTGTGACATCACAGGCAGACAAACATTGTGTTGCTAGGCAACTGCATCGTCGTATCTTTCTTTGATTGGTGCATACTTAATGTTTGTCCGAAACAAAACACTGCTACACTGCTATTTTTAGAATTGAGTCTTGTGCTATTCCGCCCCCCCCCCCCCCCCCCTTTCAGCAGGCTTCTTTGGACTGGGAGGGGGGGCGCCGGGACAAACATGTTTCCGCATTTACAAGACAACCTCCGCAAGAATGAAAAGCCGCCGCGCGTCGCAACGTCTCCAACATACTTTGCTTCGACGTTCTGCGCCGTACGTTAGGTACGGCAATGTGGCGATCGTAGGAACGACGCCGCAGAAAAACACATCACGATTTTTTAAATTTATAAAACAAAAAGTATGTACTGTACCTACATTACTGAACTATACAGTTTTTTTTTTTTTTCCGTAAAGTATTGACTGCCATTGATATAAGATATTAAATATTAATATTATGTATTGTATACTAAAATGAGAATATTTTTCATTTCTTTCCTAAGGTGTTTATATACTTTGAGCGAGTGCAACCTAGGCTGCTTGATATTATCCCACTTGGTTAAGACTATTAGGCAGGGTACACGTATTCTCTCTACGTTGTTACGAAGTATATACGAACGATGTCAGTAATATTAAGACAAGACCTTGTGAAGACAATTACATGTATGTCCAGTATTAAGTGCGTTTCAATATCAGTGGGTAACGTTGCCGCAGCCTTGAATTAGTGCCCTAGATATTATGCCAGCGTAAAACAATCCCACGCGAGTGCCTTGCTTTGGCGGCCGACTGTTTTGCATGTATTACAGCCTGCCGAGCTATTGTTAATCGATACGATTGATTTTTGGAGGCTTTACGCCTCACGTTTATGCGACGTCACCAACGGAGGCAATACTACTGTTCAAGTCCTCGTTGAAAACATTCCATTGAAATTGTTTAGTTTGAAGACAAACCATGTAATATAGAAACGGTCCGGTGCAATTTAAATTGAGGACACGAATCGAGAAGGGTCGTTCACGTTGACGTGGTCGCTACGGTGCAAACGTTTAAAACCCGAACGTGCGTTCTTATCGAGCGATCTGTCACCGCGAGCGACTGTTCTCGTTTTCAGCGTCGTCACGCAACGTGCGTCGCTTGACAGGACGCAGCGCAAACGCAAGAGGCTTCGTTTGCAGACGTTATTACGTATCGGCGTATTGCCGCAATAACTGTAGTCTTTTCAGAATGGTAACGAGCGTAATCGAGAGATCTCTCAAGTGCAACGACATACTGTAGTTTGTTTCAATCGAACGTTGGTGCATTCCGATCCGCCACACCGGTAGAATTACCTATTTGGCGGGAGCGGATTATTTCTGGTGCACAGTGTAAAATCCACTACAGTGAAATGTCACTCATACCTTTTCAACGGACGTCTATTCAAAAATGTTCAACGTAAAAAATGTACCAATAAATATGTACTTTATGAAAAATGTGCTCAATTTACAAAATGTATTTAGCCGAGAGGAACATACAAGGGTTAAAATGTATAAGTGAGATTCCACTGTAAACGGAATGGGAAGAAATGTGGGAAAGGTCAAGGAAAAACAGATGCCCGTCCTATGAGAAAGTGAACTTAGTTTTTAGCCGTTGAGAGCTGAAATCAAGCACACATACGCAATATCACGTACGTTAAGAATGAAAGCTCAGATAATTTTATTTGTATTGTATTGTATTGTACTATTGTATAGTGGTCTATAATGCTGCAACATGGAATAGGCTATATAGGTAATAATAATCAATACAACTAGTGATATTTAGCTGTTACGGATCAATATTATTTAAGATGCGACTGCAATACTGTTCAGTTTTAGGTAAGGGCGATGCTTTGTCATCGAAGTAGGACCAATCATCATTATATAATTGCTTGCGGGCGAGACTATCGTCCCACCACGCTGGGCTAGTTCGCTCATTTTGCTCTACTACTTTGTTTTTTTAGAAATATATTGTCAATAAAGGAAAACTGAAAGTTATTTGTTGGTTTCATTTCGTCTACGCCCCTCATCCTACCGATCTACAAACACAAAACCTCAAAGTTTCTAAGTTAAACAAACAACCACATAATCTCTACTTAGCAAACTGCTTTTGAGGTCCGAGAAGATTCTTGTAGTAAATGTGAATGCACCATCCATCCATATTAATTCTTCTATAATTATAACAAAATGGTATTCTGGTCCCCAAGGGTTTGTTCAGCAAGAAAAAGGCCTTCTACGCATTAGTTATTAGTTGAACTCATTCAACCAATAAAACAAAATACACATAATTATTCATTATGTATCCCTATTATCCTATACCTACCTATCTGGTCTTCTATGTACGTTAGCTACTCATACTCTCTCTTCCCCTCTCTACATTGCACAGGTCATGTAAATACAGAAATGCAAACAACATCTTGGATCAGCAATATTAATGCCCTGACACTGAGTGCATTTCTGTGGACCCCCCCCCCCCCCAAAAAAAAAACACATGCTTCTCTTAGTTTGTGTTTTATGTTGTCTAAAGATCTACAATTTCAAATACCATCTCGTGGCCGAATATCGGTGTCTTGTGTTCTGATGGGTACACGAATACACGTTTCTTCGCCCGCCTTGCAACACATAGGACGCGACCAACAACAGCAGCTCTTTCTCTACGCGTGGGAGAAATAGTAACTATAGACAAGACAACTCTGACTATAGGTTTTACAATTCCAAGTACAAAGTGCAATTTTTGATATTTAGACCGTCAACTTACGTAAAGGGGAGTACGTGGACCGCATTTCGTCTGGCTTCTCCACCTCGACCTGTCCGGCTTCCTACGAGAAGCATACGCTTCCGCCGGCCTAGTTCTCGGGATCAGCAAAGCACACAAACCTGCCCATCACGATAAGGTACTCAGTGCCTGGGCAGGCTGAAGTTTGAAGTATGAAATTGAACCAAAGATATGAAAAATAACACAAATAAAGCTAAACCGTACGACAGGTGTTTCATACTTCCTCCAAGACAGCCAAGTGAAGAAACTGACTTCCTAGCTGCCATTATACATCGCAGTTTCTTATACCAGTTTGTATCTGGGGGGGGATCCTAGGTTTACTACGAAAAATTATATTTTTGTTGTAATCTGGAGATGTTGAGGAGGGAGGAGAGGGAGAGTTGGTGGGAGGACAGGAGACAGTGTAGAGAGATTGTGTCGCGGGAAGAGGAGTGTGAAGATGAGGTGCCGAGCTTGGTGCTGCTTCCGTGATGCCGTAGAATACTGATGGTGGAAACACCCCTTTACCCAACTAATTGATGTTGCAATAAACTGTAGATATATATTGTTAATTATTACTATTTACATAATCCATGACGACAACTCCTTCCAAGATACGGGGTGGGCAGTAAAATAATAACAACAAATAACGATAGTTCCCACCTCCCCCGGAATGATCACAGCTGCGTGACGAGGAGTGAAGCTACACGACAAGTAGTCAAGTGTTCCTGTATCTGTTGCCCCAGTCCGCTCACAGCTGCGTGACGAGGAGTGAAGCTACACGACAAGTAGTCAAGTGTTCCTGTACCTGTTGCCCCAGTCCGCTCACAGCTGCGTCACGAGGAGTGAAGCTACACGACAAGTAGTCAAGTGTTCCTGTACCTGTTGCCCCAGTCCGCTCACAGCTGTGTGACGAGGAGTGAAGCTACACGACAAGTAGTCAAGTGTTCCTGTACCTGTTGCCCCAGTCCGCTCACAGCTGCGTGACGAGGAGTGAAGCTACACGACAAGTAGTCAAGTGTTCCTGTATCTGTTGCCCCAGTCCGCTCACAGCTGCGTGACGAGGAGTGAAGCTACACGACAAGTAGTCAAGTGTTCCTGTATCTGTTGCCCCAGTCCGCTCACAGCTGCGTGACGAGGAGTGAAGCTACACGACAAGTAGTCAAGTGTTCCTGTACCTGTTGCCCCAGTCCGCTCACAGCTGCGTGACGAGGAGTGAAGCTACACGACAAGTAGTCAAGTGTTCCTGTACCTGTTGCCCCAGTCCGCTCACAGCTGCGTGACGAGGAGTGAAGCTACACGACAAGTAGTCAAGTGTTCCTGTATCTGTTGCCCCAGTCCGCTCACAGCTGCGTGACGAGGAGTGAAGCTACACGACAAGTAGTCAAGTGTTCCTGTACCTGTTGCCCCAGTCCGCTCACAGCTGCGTGACGAGGAGTGAAGCTACACGACAAGTAGTCAAGTGTTCCTGTACCTGTTGCCCCAGTCCGCTCACTACACAGCTGCGTGACGAGGAGTGAAGCTACACGACAAGTAGTCAAGTGTTCCTGTACCTGTTGCCCCAGTCCGCTCACTACACAGCTGTGTGACGAGGAGTGAAGCTACACGACAAGTAGTCAAGTGTTCCTGTATCTGTTGCCCCAGTCCGCTCACAGCTGCGTGACGAGGAGTGAAGCTACACGACAAGTAGTCAAGTGTTCCTGTACCTGTTGCCCCAGTCCGCTGACAGCTGCGTGACGAGGAGTGAAGCTACACGACAAGTAGTCAAGTGTTCCTGTACCTGTTGCCCCAGTCCGCTCACAGCTGCGTGACGAGGAGTGAAGCTACACGACAAGTAGTCAAGTGTTCCTGTACCTGTTGCCCCAGTCCGCTCACTACACAGCTGCGTGACGAGGAGTGAAGCTACACGACAAGTAGTCAAGTGTTCCTGTACCTGTTGCCCCAGTCCGCTCACAGCTGCGTGACGAGGAGTGAAGCTACACGACAAGTAGTCAAGTGTTCCTGTACCTGTTGCCCCAGTCCGCTCACAGCTGCGTGACGAGGAGTGAAGCTACACGACAAGTAGTCAAGTGTTCCTGTACCTGTTGCCCCAGTCCGCTCACAGCTGCGTGACGAGGAGTGAAGCTACACGACAAGTAGTCAAGTGTTCCTGTACCTGTTGCCCCAGTCCGCTCACAGCTGCGTGACGAGGAGTGAAGCTACACGACAAGTAGTCAAGTGTTCCTGTACCTGTTGCCCCAGTCCGCTCACAGCTGCGTGACGAGGAGTGAAGCTACACGACAAGTAGTCAAGTGTTCCTGTACCTGTTGCCCCAGTCCGCTCACTACACAGCTGCGTGACGAGGAGTGAAGCTACACGACAAGTAGTCAAGTGTTCCTGTACCTGTTGCCCCAGTCCGCTCACAGCTGTGTGACGAGGAGTGAAGCTACACGACAAGTAGTCAAGTGTTCCTGTACCTGTTGCCCCAGTCCGCTCACAGCTGCGTGACGAGGAGTGAAGCTACACGACAAGTAGTCAAGTGTTCCTGTACCTGTTGCCCCAGTCCGCTCACAGCTGCGTGACGAGGAATGAAGCTACACGACAAGTAGTCAAGTGTTCCTGTACCTGTTGCCCCAGTCCGCTCACAGCTGCGTGACGAGGAGTGAAGCTACACGACAAGTAGTCAAGTGTTCCTGTACCTGTTGCCCCAGTCCGCTCACTACACAGCTGCGTGACGAGGAATGAAGCTACACGACAAGTAGTCAAGTGTTCCTGTACCTGTTGCCCCAGTCCGCTCACAGCTGCGTGACGAGGAATGAAGCTACACGACAAGTAGTCAAGTGTTCCTGTACCTGTTGCCCCAGTCCGCTCACAGCTGCGTGACGAGGAGTGAAGCTACACGACAAGTAGTCAAGTGTTCCTGTACCTGTTGCCCCAGTCCGCTCACAGCTGCGCGACGAGGAGTGAAGCTACACGACAAGTAGTCAAGTGTTCCTGTACCTGTTGCCCCAGTCCGCTCACTACACAGCTGCGTGACGAGGAGTGAAGCTACACGACAAGTAGTCAAGTGTTCCTGTACCTGTTGCCCCAGTCCGCTCACAGCTGCGTGACGAGGAGTGAAGCTACACGACAAGTAGTCAAGTGTTCCTGTACCTGTTGCCCCAGTCCGCTCACAGCTGCGTGACGAGGAGTGAAGCTACACGACAAGTAGTCAAGTGTTCCTGTACCTGTTGCCCCAGTCCGCTCACAGCTGTGTGACGAGGAGTGAAGCTACACGACAAGTAGTCAAGTGTTCCTGTACCTGTTGCCCCAGTCCGCTCACAGCTGTGTGACGAGGAGTGAAGCTACACGACAAGTAGTCAAGTGTTCCTGTACCTGTTGCCCCAGTCCGCTCACTACACAGCTGCGTGACGAGGAGTGAAGCTACACGACAAGTAGTCAAGTGTTCCTGTATATGTTGCCCCAGTCCGCTCACAGCTGCGTGACGAGGAGTGAAGCTACACGACAAGTAGTCAAGTGTTCCTGTACCTGTTGCCCCAGTCCGCTCACAGCTGCGTGACGAGGAGTGAAGCTACACGACAAGTAGTCAAGTGTTCCTGTACCTGTTGCCCCAGTCCGCTCACTACACAGCTGCGTGACGAGGAGTGAAGCTACACGACAAGTAGTCAAGTGTTCCTGTACCTGTTGCCCCAGTCCGCTCACTACACAGCTGTGTGACGAGGAGTGAAGCTACACGACAAGTAGTCAAGTGTTCCTGTACCTGTTGCCCCAGTCCGCTCACTACACAGCTGCGTGACGAGGAGTGAAGCTACACGACAAGTAGTCAAGTGTTCCTGTACCTGTTGCCCCAGTCCGCTCACAGCTGCGTGACGAGGAGTGAAGCTACACGACAAGTAGTCAAGTGTTCCTGTACCTGTTGCCCCAGTCCGCTCACAGCTGCGCGACGAGGAGTGAAGCTACACGACAAGTAGTCAAGTGTTCCTGTACCTGTTGCCCCAGTCCACTCACAGCTGCGTGACGAGGAGTGAAGCTACACGACAAGTAGTCAAGTGTTCCTGTACCTGTTGCCCCAGTCCGCTCACTACACAGCTGCGTGACGAGGAGTGAAGCTACACGACAAGTAGTCAAGTGTTCCTGTACCTGTTGCCCCAGTCCGCTCACTACACAGCTGTGTGACGAGGAGTGAAGCTACACGACAAGTAGTCAAGTGTTCCTGTACCTGTTGCCCCAGTCCGCTGACAGCTGCGTGACGAGGAGTGAAGCTACACGACAAGTAGTCAAGTGTTCCTGTATCTGTTGCCCCAGTCCGCTCACAGCTGCGTGACGAGGAGTGAAGCTACACGACAAGTAGTCAAGTGTTCCTGTACCTGTTGCCCCAGTCCGCTCACTACACAGCTGCGTGACGAGGAGTGAAGCTACACGACAAGTAGTCAAGTGTTCCTGTACCTGTTGCCCCAGTCCGCTCACTACACAGCTGCGTGACGAGGAGTGAAGCTACACGACAAGTAGTCAAGTGTTCCTGTACCTGTTGCCCCAGTCCGCTCACAGCTGCGCGACGAGGAGTGAAGCTACACGACAAGTAGTCAAGTGTTCCTGTACCTGTTGCCCCAGTCCGCTCACTACACAGCTGTGTGACGAGGAGTGAAGCTACACGACAAGTAGTCAAGTGTTCCTGTACCTGTTGCCCCAGTCCGCTCACAGCTGCGTGACGAGGAGTGAAGCTACACGACAAGTAGTCAAGTGTTCCTGTACCTGTTGCCCCAGTCCGCTCACAGCTGCGTGACGAGGAGTGAAGCTACACGACAAGTAGTCAAGTGTTCCTGTACCTGTTGCCCCAGTCCGCTCACAGCTGCGTGACGAGGAGTGAAGCTACACGACAAGTAGTCAAGTGTTCCTGTACCTGTTGCCCCAGTCCGCTCACAGCTGCGTGACGAGGAGTGAAGCTACACGACAAGTAGTCAAGTGTTTCTGTACCTGTTGCCCCAGTCCGCTCACTACACAGCTGCGTGACGAGGAGTGAAGCTACACGACAAGTAGTCAAGTGTTCCTGTACCTGTTGCCCCAGTCCGCTGACAGCTGCGTGACGAGGAGTGAAGCTACACGACAAGTAGTCAAGTGTTCCTGTACCTGTTGCCCCAGTCCGCTCACTACACAGCTGCGTGACAAGTAGTCAAGTGTTCCTGTACCTGTTGCCCCAGTCCGCTCACTACACAGCTGCGTGACGAGGAGTGAAGCTACACGACAAGTAGTCAAGTGTTCCTGTACCTGTTGCCCCAGTCCGCTCACAGCTGCGTGACGAGGAGTGAAGCTACACGACAAGTAGTCAAGTGTTCCTGTACCTGTTGCCCCAGTCCGCTCACTACACAGCTGCGTGACGAGGAGTGAAGCTACACGACAAGTAGTCAAGTGTTCCTGTACCTGTTGCCCCAGTCCGCTCACAGCTGCGTGACGAGGAGTGAAGCTACACGACAAGTAGTCAAGTGTTCCTGTACCTGTTGCCCCAGTCCGCTCACTACACAGCTGCGTGACGAGGAGTGAAGCTACACGACAAGTAGTCAAGTGTTCCTGTACCTGTTGCCCCAGTCCGCTCACTACACAGCTGCGTGACGAGAAGTGAAGCTACACGACAAGTAGTCAAGTGTTCCTGTACCTGTTGCCCCAGTCCGCTCACTACACAGCTGCGTGACGAGGAGTGAAGCTACACGACAAGTAGTCAAGTGTTCCTGTACCTGTTGCCCTAGTCCGCTCACAGCTGCGTGACGATCAGTGAAGCTACACGACAAGTAGTCAAGTGTTCCTGTATCTGTTGCCCCAGTCCGCTCACAGCTGCGTGACGAGGAGTGAAGCTACACGACAAGTAGTCAAGTGTTCCTGTACCTGTTGCCCCAGTCCGCTCACAGCTGTGTGACGAGGAGTGAAGCTACACGACAAGTAGTCAAGTGTTCCTGTACCTGTTGCCCCAGTCCGCTCACTACACAGCTGCGTGACGAGGAGTGAAGCTACACGACAAGTAGTCAAGTGTTCCTGTACCTGTTGCCCCAGTCCGCTCACAGCTGTGTGACGAGGAGTGAAGCTACACGACAAGTAGTCAAGTGTTCCTGTACCTGTTGCCCCAGTCCGCTCACTACACAGCTGCGTGACGAGGAGTGAAGCTACACGACAAGTAGTCAAGTGTTCCTGTACCTGTTGCCCCAGTCCGCTCACAGCTGCGTGACGAGGAGTGAAGCTACACGACAAGTAGTCAAGTGTTCCTGTACCTGTTGCCCCAGTCCGCTCACTACACAGCTGCGTGACGAGGAGTGAAGCTACACGACAAGTAGTCAAGTGTTCCTGTACCTGTTGCCCCAGTCCGCTCACTACACAGCTGCGTGACGAGAAGTGAAGCTACACGACAAGTAGTCAAGTGTTCCTGTACCTGTTGCCCCAGTCCGCTCACTACACAGCTGCGTGACGAGGAGTGAAGCTACACGACAAGTAGTCAAGTGTTCCTGTACCTGTTGCCCTAGTCCGCTCACAGCTGCGTGACGATCAGTGAAGCTACACGACAAGTAGTCAAGTGTTCCTGTATCTGTTGCCCCAGTCCGCTCACAGCTGCGTGACGAGGAGTGAAGCTACACGACAAGTAGTCAAGTGTTCCTGTACCTGTTGCCCCAGTCCGCTCACAGCTGTGTGACGAGGAGTGAAGCTACACGACAAGTAGTCAAGTGTTCCTGTACCTGTTGCCCCAGTCCGCTCACTACACAGCTGCGTGACGAGGAGTGAAGCTACACGACAAGTAGTCAAGTGTTCCTGTACCTGTTGCCCCAGTCCGCTCACTACACAGCTGCGTGACGAGGAGTGAAGCTACACGACAAGTAGTCAAGTGTTCCTGTACCTGTTGCCCCAGTCCGCTCACTACACAGCTGCGTGACGAGGAGTGAAGCTACACGACAAGTAGTCAAGTGTTCCTGTACCTGTTGCCCCAGTCCGCTCACAGCTGCGCGACGAGGAGTGAAGCTACACGACAAGTAGTCAAGTGTTCCTGTACCTGTTGCCCCAGTCCGCTCACTACACAGCTGTGTGACGAGGAGTGAAGCTACACGACAAGTAGTCAAGTGTTCCTGTACCTGTTGCCCCAGTCCGCTCACAGCTGCGTGACGAGGAGTGAAGCTACACGACAAGTAGTCAAGTGTTCCTGTACCTGTTGCCCCAGTCCGCTCACAGCTGCGTGACGAGGAGTGAAGCTACACGACAAGTAGTCAAGTGTTCCTGTACCTGTTGCCCCAGTCCGCTCACAGCTGCGTGACGAGGAGTGAAGCTACACGACAAGTAGTCAAGTGTTCCTGTACCTGTTGCCCCAGTCCGCTCACAGCTGCGTGACGAGGAGTGAAGCTACACGACAAGTAGTCAAGTGTTTCTGTACCTGTTGCCCCAGTCCGCTCACTACACAGCTGCGTGACGAGGAGTGAAGCTACACGACAAGTAGTCAAGTGTTCCTGTACCTGTTGCCCCAGTCCGCTGACAGCTGCGTGACGAGGAGTGAAGCTACACGACAAGTAGTCAAGTGTTCCTGTACCTGTTGCCCCAGTCCGCTCACTACACAGCTGCGTGACAAGTAGTCAAGTGTTCCTGTACCTGTTGCCCCAGTCCGCTCACTACACAGCTGCGTGACGAGGAGTGAAGCTACACGACAAGTAGTCAAGTGTTCCTGTACCTGTTGCCCCAGTCCGCTCACAGCTGCGTGACGAGGAGTGAAGCTACACGACAAGTAGTCAAGTGTTCCTGTACCTGTTGCCCCAGTCCGCTCACTACACAGCTGCGTGACGAGGAGTGAAGCTACACGACAAGTAGTCAAGTGTTCCTGTACCTGTTGCCCCAGTCCGCTCACAGCTGCGTGACGAGGAGTGAAGCTACACGACAAGTAGTCAAGTGTTCCTGTACCTGTTGCCCCAGTCCGCTCACTACACAGCTGCGTGACGAGGAGTGAAGCTACACGACAAGTAGTCAAGTGTTCCTGTACCTGTTGCCCCAGTCCGCTCACTACACAGCTGCGTGACGAGAAGTGAAGCTACACGACAAGTAGTCAAGTGTTCCTGTACCTGTTGCCCCAGTCCGCTCACTACACAGCTGCGTGACGAGGAGTGAAGCTACACGACAAGTAGTCAAGTGTTCCTGTACCTGTTGCCCTAGTCCGCTCACAGCTGCGTGACGATCAGTGAAGCTACACGACAAGTAGTCAAGTGTTCCTGTATCTGTTGCCCCAGTCCGCTCACAGCTGCGTGACGAGGAGTGAAGCTACACGACAAGTAGTCAAGTGTTCCTGTACCTGTTGCCCCAGTCCGCTCACAGCTGTGTGACGAGGAGTGAAGCTACACGACAAGTAGTCAAGTGTTCCTGTACCTGTTGCCCCAGTCCGCTCACTACACAGCTGCGTGACGAGGAGTGAAGCTACACGACAAGTAGTCAAGTGTTCCTGTACCTGTTGCCCCAGTCCGCTCACAGCTGTGTGACGAGGAGTGAAGCTACACGACAAGTAGTCAAGTGTTCCTGTACCTGTTGCCCCAGTCCGCTCACTACACAGCTGCGTGACGAGGAGTGAAGCTACACGACAAGTAGTCAAGTGTTCCTGTACCTGTTGCCCCAGTCTATCTTTGCCGTGATCCTCAGTTTCAGCTCCCTCGTCTGGTCCTGCGTCAGAGTCCCCGTCAGAAGTTGTCGCCGCCATTCTAGGAGTTCTCGCATCACCTTCCGCAGCGTCGTGAACTTGTAGTTCTCGCGTTCCTGCAATACAGACACATTTATTTATTTATTTATTTATTTATTTATTTATTTATTTATTTATTTATTTATTTATTTATTTATTTATTTATTTATTTATTTATTTATTTATTTATTTATTTATTTATTTATTTATTTATTTATTTATTTATTTATTTATTTATTTATTTATTTATTTATTTATTTATTTATTTATTTATTTATTTATTTATTTATTTATTTATTTATTTATTTATTTATTTATTTATTTATTTATTTATTTATTTATTTATTTATTTATTTATTTATTTATTTATTTATTTATTTATTTATTTATTTATTTATTTATTTATTTATTTATTTATTTATTTATTTATTTATTTATTTATTTATTTATTTATTTATTTATTTATTTATTTATTTATTTATTTATTTATTTATTTATTTATTTATTTATTTATTTATTTATTTATTTATGTATTTATTTATTTATTTATTTATTTATTTATTTATTTATTTATTTATTTAATCTTTATCCTATTTAGTTATAAAAACTGATTTACAAAGGAGGACCTTAAATAAAACTAGGCTATGCACACAATTAATAGTAATGAAACCATAAATAACAATAACAACAAAAACAAAACAAACTACTTAACTATATAAAATCAAAATCAAGAACAAGAAAAAATAAGTGAGAAATCAAATGAAATCAAATGAAGTGGAAATTCAACATATTAAATAATAAAAATATATAATATATTATATTATATACTCTAGCTTTATATACTGTATTGTATACTGTATTGTATTGTGATTTGTGCGTACCTATACTTGGATTTAATTTGATGTGTATTGCTGTGTGTTATTATTGTTATGTCTATTTTATTTGTATTATGTTTACTATTATGTATATTTATTACGCTGTATTAATATTAGTATTATATCTTATTATGATAATGTATTGTGATACCACGTACAGTCTTTTATGTATTAGTTTAATATTATTATTATTATTACGTTGAGGTGTATTTTTACTCTAAGCCTAGGTTTATATATCTTGTTTTTATAATATATAACTATGTGAATCTGTGTAACTTCTTTGTCTTATTCTTCATTTTCATGTGTTCATATCACAAGTGTATTATGATACTTGCCATTGTAAAGAGCGAAAGCTCATTTTGGTAAATAAAAAATACTACTACTACTACTACTACTACTACTACTCTGGCCACAACGTAATATCATGTTTACAACGTACTCAAACTCAACAGCTAGGTCATATATACAGCGTCGGCCGAGCCCTGATATTGAATGGGTGACGCTATGTAGGCCTACGCTTACCACCAGTTATAGTTGTTAGAAGAAGGCCATGATGAGTCAATGTATTCGCCTTCAGTAACGCCCAAAACCGCTGACAAATGTAGAATCGCCCTGTTGACCCATTGAACGACGCCGCGGGGTCGTCATAAGGCGATCCACAATAAGGGGGATGTGAGGGCCAGTGGCTTATACATGGAGGGAGGGGGACGGGGAAAACCCCCCCTACGTAAGAAACGGTCTTTATATTAATTAAACAAAGCCATGTTTTCTTATAAATTAATACAATATGTGGAAATGTGTATCGTACGATTTACTCAAGGAAGGGTTTTACAAGGGTGTATAAACGACGTTTTCTTGAAAAAGGTTGAGTTTGTCGGGGATTACTTTTTATTTTCTAATAGAACTCCTATTGCTTCGTAAGAAACTGTCTTATGGAAAAGTGTAGCGTACGATGTACTACAGGAAGGGTTATGCAAGGGTTTACAATGTAGTTTTGTGAAAAAGGTTGAGTTTGTCGGGGACCACTCTTTGTTTTATTATAGAACTCCTTATGTTTCATAAGAATCTTTCATTATATCAATAAAACAAACAAAGCCAAGTTTTCTTTTAAGTCAATTCCATATGTGGAAATGTGAAGCGTACGATGTAGGCCTACTCAAGGAAGGGTTGTGCAAGGGTTAATAATGTATTTTTCATTAAATAGCTTGAGTTTGTCGGGGACCACTCTTTGTTTTCTTATAGTACTCCTAATGCTTCGTCAGAATCTGTCATTATATCAATTAAACAAAGCCACGGTTTCTTATAATATAATACCATATGTGGAAATGTGTAGCGTACGATTTACTCAAGTAAGGGTTATGCAAGGGTGTATAAACGAAGTTTTCTTGAACAAGGTTGAGTTTGTCGGGGATAACTTTTTATTTTCTAATAGAACTCCTAATGCTTCGTAAGCAACAGTCTTTATATTAATTAAACAAAGCCACGTTTTCTAATAAATTAATACCATATGTGGAAATGTGTAGCATACCACGCACTAAAGGCGGGATATAAAAGGTCTATCAACGAAGTTTTCTTGAACAAGGTTGAGTTTGTTGGAGATTTCTTTTTGTTTTCTAATAGAACTCCTAATGCTACGTTAGAAACGGTCTTTATATTAATTAAACAAAGCCACGTTTTCTTATAAATTAATACCATATGTGGAAATGTGAAGCGTACGATTTACTCAAGGAAGGACGTTATGCAAGGGTGTATAACGTAGTTTTCCTGAAGAAGTTGAGTTTGTCGGCAAATACTCTTTGTTTTCTAATAGAACTCCTAATGCTACGTAAGAATCTGTCATTATATTAATAGAACAAAGACAAGTTTTCTTATAAGTTAATACCATATGTGGAAAAGTGTAGCGTACGATGAACGCAAGGAAGGTTTTGCCAGGCGTGTATAAACGTAGTTTTCTAGAACAAAGTTGAGTGTGTCGGGGATTACTTTTTATTTTCTAATAGAACTCCTAATTTAACGTAAGAATCTGTCTTTATATCAATTTAACAAAGCCAAGTTTTCTTATAAATTAATACCACATGTGGAAATGTGTAGCGTACGATTTACTCAAGGAAGTGTTATGCAAGGGTGTATAAACGAAGTTTTCTTGAACAAGGTTGAGTTTGTCGCGGATTACTTTTGATTTTCTAATAGAACTCCTAATGTTACGTAAGAATCTGTCTTTATATCAATTTAACAAAGCCAAGTTTTCTTTTAAATTAATACCATTTGTGGAAATGTGTAGCGTACGATGTACTCAAGGAAGTGTTATGCAAGGGTGTATAAACGAAGTTTTCTTGAACAAGGTTGAGTTTGTCGCGGATTACTTTTGATTTTCTAATAGAACTCCTAATGTTACGTAAGAATCTGTCTTTATATCAATTTAACAAAGCCAAGTTTTCTTTTAAATTAATATTATATGTGGAAATGTGTAGCGTACGATGTACTCAAGGAAGGGTTATGCAAGGGTTTATAACGTAGTTTTCATTAATAAGGTTGAGTTTGTCGGGGACCACTCTTTGTTTTCTTATAGTACTCCTAATGCTTCGTCAGAATCTGTCAATATATCAATTAAACAAAGCCACGGTTTCTTATAAATTAATACCACATGTGGAAATGTGTAGCGTACGATTTACTCAAGGAAGTGTTATGCAAGGGTGTATAAACGAATTTTCTTGAACAAGGTTGAGTTTGTCGCGGATTACTTTTGATTTTCTAATAGAACTCCTAATGTTACGTAAGAATCTGTCTTTATATCAATTTAACAAAGCCAAGTTTTCTTTTAAATTAATACCATATGTGGAAATGTGTAGCGTACGATGTACTCAAGGAAGGGTTATGCAAGGGTTTATAACGTACAGTTTTCATTAATAAGGTTGAGTTTGTCGGGGACCACTCTTTGTTTTCTTATAGTACTCCTAATGCTTCGTAAGAAACTGACTTTATATCAATTTAACAGAGCCACGTTTTCTTATAAATTTATACCATATGTGGAAATGTGTAGCGTACGATGTACTCAAGGAAGGTTTATGCAAGGGTTTATAACGTACAGTTTTCATGAAAAAGGTTGAGTTTGTCGGGGACCACTCTTTGTTTTCTAATAGAACTCCTAATGCTCCGTAAGAACCTGCCTTTATATCAATTAAACAAAGCCACGGTTTCTTATAAATTAATACCATATGTGAAAAAGTGTAGCATACGATGTACGCTTGGAAGGTTTTGCTAGGCGTGTAAAAACGTAGTTTTCTTGAACAAAGTTGAGTGTGTGGGGGATTACTTTTTATTTTCTAATAGAACTCCTAATGTTTTGTAAGAATCTGTCTTTAAATCAATTTAACAAAGCCACGTTTTCTTTTTAATTTATACCATATGTGGAAATGTGTAGCGTACGATGTACTAAGGGAAGGGTCATGCAAGGGTTTATAATGCAGTTTTCATGAACAAGGTTGAGTTTGTCGGGGATTAAATTTGTTTTCTAATAGAACTTCTAATGCTACGAAAGAATCTGTCATATTAATAGAACAAAGACAAGTTTTCTTATTAATCATACCATATGTGGAAATGTGCATCGTACGATGTACGCAAGGATGGTTTGTGCAGGCGTGCATAAACGAAGTTTTCTTGAACAAGGTTGAGTTTGTCGGGAATCACTTGTTATTTTCTAATAGAACTCCTAATGTAACGTTATAATCATTCTTTATATCAATGTAACAAAGCCATGGTTTCTTATAAATTAATACCATATGTGGAAATGTGTAGCGTACGATGTACTCAAGGAAGGTTTATGCAAGGTTTTATAACGTAGTTTTCTTGAAAAAGGTTGAGTTTGTCGGTGATTACTATTTGTTTTCTAATAGAACTCCTAATGCTTCGTAAGAACCTGCCTTTATATCAATTAAACAAAGCCACAATTTCTTATAAATTTTTACCATATGTGGAAATGTGTGCTTTCGATGTACTCAGGGAAGGGCAATGCAAGGTTTTATAACGTAGTTTTCATGAAGAAGGTTGAGTTGGTCGGCGATTACTCTTTGTTTTCAAATAGAACTCTTAATGTTCCGTAAGAACCCTTCTTTATATCAATTAAACAAAGCCACGGTTTCTTATAAATGAATACCATATGTGGAAATGTGTAGCGTACGATTTACTCAAGGAGGGGTTATGCAAGGGTGTATAAACGAAGTTTTCTTGAACAAAGTTGAGTTTGTCGGAGAGTACTCTTTGTTAACTAATAGAACTCCTATTGCTACATAATAAACTGTCTTTAAAATTAATTTAACAAAGCCACGTTTTCTTATTAATTAACACCACATGTGGAAATGTGTAGCGTACGATGTACTCAAGGAAGGGTTATGCAAGGTTTTATAACGTAGTTTTCATGAAAAAGGTTGAGTTTGTCGGAGAGTACTCTTTGTTTTCTAATAGAACTCCTATTGCTACGTAATAAACTGTCTTTAAATCAATTTAACAAAGCCACGTTTTCTTATTAATTAATACCATATGTGGAAATGTGTAGCGTACGATTAACTCAAGGAAGGGTTATACAAGGGTGTATAAACGAAGTTTTCTTGAACAAGGCTGAGTTTGTCGGGGATCACTCTTGGTTTTATTATAGAACTCCTAATGCTTCGTAAGAATGTTTCATTATATCAATAAAACAAAGCCACAATTTCTTATAAATTAACACCACATGTGGAAATGTGTAGCGTACGATGTACTCAAGGAAGGGTTATGCAAGGTTTTATAACGTAGTTTTCATGAAAAAGGTTGAGTTTGTCGGAGAGTACTCTTTGTTTTCTAATAGAACTCCTATTGCTACGTAATAAACTGTCTTTAAATCAATTCAACAAAGCCACGTTTTCTTATTAATTAATACCATATGTGGAAATGTGTAGCATACCACGCACTAAAGGAGGGATATAAAAGGTTGTATCAACGAAGTTTTCTTGAACAAGGCTGAGTTTGTCGGGGATCACTCTTGGTTTTATTATAGAACTCCTAATGCTTCGTAAGAATGTTTCATTATATCAATAAAACAAAGCCACAATTTCTTATAAATTAACACCACATGTGGAAATGTGTAGCGTACGATGTACTCAAGGAAGGGTTATGCAAGGTTTTATAACGTAGTTTTCATGAAAAAGGTTGAGTTTGTCGGAGAGTACTCTTTGTTTTCTAATAGAACTCCTATTGCTACGTAATAAACTGTCTTTAAATCAATTTAACAAAGCCACAATTTCTTTTAAATTAACACCACATGTGGAAATGTGTAGCGTACGATTAACTCAAGGAAGGGTTATACAAGGGTGTATAAACGAAGTTTTCTTGAACAAGGCTGAGTTTGTCGGGGATCACTCTTGGTTTTATTATAGAACTCCTAATGCTTCGTAAGAAAGTTTCATTATATCAATAAAACAAAGCCACAATTTCTTATTAATTAACACCACATGTGGAAATGTGTAGCGTACGATTTACTCAAGGAAGAACAAGGGTGTATAAACGAAGTTTTCTTGAACAAGGCTGAGTTTGTCGGGGATCACTCTTGGTTTTATTATAGAACTCCTAATGCTTCTTAAGAATGTTTCATTATATCAATAAAACAAAGCCACAATTTCTTTTAAATTAACACCACATGTGGAAATGTGTAGCGTACGATGTACTCAGGGAAGGGTTATACAAGGGTGTGTAAACGAAGTTTTCTTGAACAAGGCTGAGTTTGTCGGGGATCACTCTTGGTTTTATTATAGAACTCCTAATGCTTCGTAAGAATGTTTCATTATATCAATAAAACAAAGCCACAATTTCTTATTAATTAACACCACATGTGGAAATGTGTAGCGTACGATTTACTCAAGGAAGTACAAGGGTGTATAAACGAAGTTTTCTTGAACAAGGCTGAGTTTGTCGGGGATCACTCTTGGTTTTATTATAGAACTCCTAATGCTTCGTAAGAATGTTTCATTATATCAATAAAACAAAGCCACAATTTCTTTTAAATTAACACCACATGTGGAAATGTGTAGCATTCGATTAACTCAAGGAAGGGTTATACAAGGGTGTATAAACGAAGTTTTCTTGAACAAGGCTGAGTTTGTCGGGGATCACTCTTGGTTTTATTATAGAACTCCTAATGCTTCGTAAGAATGTTTCATTATATCAATAAAACAAAGCCACAATTTCTTATTAATTAACACCACATGTGGAAATGTGTAGCGTACGATTTACTCAAGGAAGTACAAGGGTGTATAAACGAAGTTTTCTTGAACAAGGCTGAGTAAGTCGGGGATCACTCTTGGTTTTATTATAGAACTCCTAATGCTTCGTAAGAATGTTTCATTATATCAATAAAACAAAGCCACAATTTCTTATAAATTAACACCACATGTGGAAATGTGTAGCGTACGATGTACTCAAGGAAGGGTTATGCAAGGTTTTATAACGTAGTTTTCATGAAAAAGGTTGAGTTTGTCGGAGAGTACTCTTTGTTTTCTAATAGAACTCCTATTGCTACGTAATAAACTGTCTTTAAATCAATTTAACAAAGCCACGTTTTCTTATTAATTAATACCATATGTGGAAATGTGTAGCGTACGATTAACTCAAGGAAGGGTTATACAAGGGTGTATAAACGAAGTTTTCTTGAACAAGGCTGAGTTTGTCGGGGATCACTCTTGGTTTTATTATAGAACTCCTAATGCTTCGTAAGAATATTTCATTATATCAATAAAACAAAGCCACAATTTCTTATAAATTAACACCACATGTGGAAATGTGTAGCGTACGATGTACTCAAGGAAGGGTTATGCAAGGTTTTATAACGTAGTTTTCATGAAAAAGGTTGAGTTTGTCGGAGAGTACTCTTTGTTTTCTAATAGAACTCCTATTGCTACGTAATAAACTGTCTTTAAATCAATTTAACAAAGCCACGTTTTCTTATTAATTAATACAATATGTGGAAATGTGTAGCGTACGATTAACTCAAGGAAGGGTTATACAAGGGTGTATAAACGAAGTTTTCTTGAACAAGGCTGAGTTTGTCGGGGATCACTCTTGGTTTTATTATAGAACTCCTAATGCTTCGTAAGAATGTTTCATTATATCAATAAAACAAAGCCACAATTTCTTATAAATTAACACCACATGTGGAAATGTGTAGCGTACGATTAACTCAAGGAAGGGTTATACAAGGGTGTATAAACGAAGTTTTCTTGAACAAGGCTGAGTTTGTCGGGGATCACTCTTGGTTTTATTATAGAACTCCTAATGCTTCGTAAGACTGTTTCATTATATCAATAAAACAAAGCCACAATTTCTTATAAATTAACACCACATGTGGAAATGTGTAGCGTACGATGTACTCAAGGAAGTACAAGGGTGTATAAACGAAGTTTTCTTGAACAAGGCTGAGTTTGTCGGGGATCACTCTTGGTTTTATTATAGAACTCCTAATGCTTCGTAAGACTGTTTCATTATATCAATAAAACAAAGCCACAATTTCTTATAAATTAACACCACATGTGGAAATGTGTAGCGTACGATTTACTCAAGGAAGTACAAGGGTGTATAAACGAAGTTTTCTTGAACAAGGCTGAGTTTGTCGGGGATCACTCTTGGTTTTATTATAGAACTCCTAATGCTTCGTAAGACTGTTTCATTATATCAATAAAACAAAGCCACAATTTCTTATAAATTAACACCACATGTGGAAATGTGTAGCGTACGATGTACTCAAGGAAGGGTTATGCAAGGTTTTATAACGTAGTTTTCATGAAAAAGGTTGAGTTTGTCGGAGAGTACTCTTTGTTTTCTAATAGAACTCCTATTGCTACGTAATAAACTGTCTTTAAATCAATTTAACAAAGCCACGTTTTCTTTTAAATTAGAACCATATGTGGAAATGTGTAGCGTACGATGTACTACAGAAAGGGTTATGCAAGGTTTCATAACGTAGTTTTCTTGAAGAAAATTGAGTTTGTCGGTGATTACTCTTTGTTTTCTAATATATCTCCTAATGCTTTGTAAAAACCTGCCTTTTTATCAATTAAACAAAGCCACAATTTCTTATAAATTTATACCATATGTGGAAATGTGTAGCGTACGATTATCTCAAGGAAGGGTTATACAAGGGTGTATAAACGAAGTTTTCTTGAACAAGGCTGAGTTTGTCGGGGATCACTCTTGGTTTTATTATAGAACTCCTAATGCTTCGTAAGAATGTTTCATTATATCAATAAAACAAAGCCACAATTTCTTATAAATTAACACCACATGTGGAAATGTGTAGCGTACGATTTACTCAAGGAAGTACAAGGGTGTATAAACGAAGTTTTCTTGAACAAGGCTGAGTTTGTCGGGGATCACTCTTGGTTTTATTATAGAACTCCTAATGCTTCGTAAGACTGTTTCATTATATCAATAAAACAAAGCCACAATTTCTTATAAATTAACACCACATGTGGAAATGTGTAGCGTACGATGTACTCAAGGAAGTACAAGGGTGTATAAACGAAGTTTTCTTGAACAAGGCTGAGTTTGTCGGGGATCACTCTTGGTTTTATTATAGAACTCCTAATGCTTCGTAAGACTGTTTCATTATATCAATAAAACAAAGCCACAATTTCTTATAAATTAACACCACATGTGGAAATGTGTAGCGTACGATTTACTCAAGGAAGTACAAGGGTGTATAAACGAAGTTTTCTTGAACAAGGCTGAGTTTGTCGGGGATCACTCTTGGTTTTATTATAGAACTCCTAATGCTTCGTAAGACTGTTTCATTATATCAATAAAACAAAGCCACAATTTCTTATAAATTAACACCACATGTGGAAATGTGTAGCGTACGATGTACTCAAGGAAGGGTTATGCAAGGTTTTATAACGTAGTTTTCATGAAAAAGGTTGAGTTTGTCGGAGAGTACTCTTTGTTTTCTAATAGAACTCCTATTGCTACGTAATAAACTGTCTTTAAATCAATTTAACAAAGCCACGTTTTCTTTTAAATTAGAACCATATGTGGAAATGTGTAGCGTACGATGTACTACAGAAAGGGTTATGCAAGGTTTCATAACGTAGTTTTCTTGAAGAAAATTGAGTTTGTCGGTGATTATTCTTTGTTTTCTAATATATCTCCTAATGCTTTGTAAAAACCTGCCTTTTTATCAATTAAACAAAGCCACAATTTCTTATAAATTTATACCATATGTGGAAATGTGTGCTTTCGATGTACTCAGGGAAGGGCAATGCAAGGTTTTATAACGTAGTTTTCATGAAGAAGGTTGAGTTGGTCGGCGATTACTCTTTGTTTTCAAATAGAACTCTTAATGCTCCGTAAGAACCCTTCTTTATATCAATTAAACAAAGCCACGGTTTCTTATAAATGAATACCATATGTGGAAATGTGTAGCGTACGATTTACTCAAGGAGGGGTTATGCAAGGGTGTATAAACGAAGTTTTCTTGAACAAGGTTGAGTTTGTCGGAGAGTACTCTTTGTTTTCTAATAGAACTCCTATTGCTACGTAATAAACTGTCTTTAAATCAATTTAACAAAGCCACGTTTTCTTATTAATTAACACCACATGTGGAAATGTGTAGCGTACGATTAACTCAAGGAAGGGTTATACAAGGGTGTATAAACGAAGTTTTCTTGAACAAGGCTGAGTTTGTCGGGGATCACTCTTGGTTTTATTATAGAACTCCTAATGCTTCGTAAGACTGTTTCATTATATCAATAAAACAAAGCCACAATTTCTTATAAATTAACACCACATGTGGAAATGTGTAGCGTACGATGTACTCAAGGAAGGGTTATGCAAGGTTTTATAACGTAGTTTTCATGAAAAAGGTTGAGTTTGTCGGAGAGTACTCTTTGTTTTCTAATAGAACTCCTATTGCTACGTAATAAATTGTCTTTGAATTAATTTAACAAAGCCACGTTTTCTTATTAATTAATACCATATGTGGAAATGTGTAGCATACCACGCACTAAAGGAGGGATATAAAAGGTTGTATCAACGAAGTTTTCTTGAACAAGGTTGAGTTTGTTGGAGATTTCTTTTTGTTTTCTAATAGAACTCCTAATGCTTCGTCAGAATCTGTCATATTAATTAAACAAAGCCACAATTTCTTATAAATTAACACCACATGTGGAAATGTGTAGCGTACGATGTACTCAAGGAAGGGTTATGCAAGGTTTTATAACGTAGTTTTCATGAAAAAGGTTGAGTTTGTCGGGGATCACTCTTTGTTTTCTAATAGAACTCCTATTGCTACGTAATAAACTGTCTTTGAATCAATTTAACAAATCCACGTTTTCTTATTAATTAATACCATATGTGGAAATGTGAAGCATACCACGCACTAAAGGAGGGATATAAAAGGTTGTATCTACGAAGTTTTCTTGAACAAGGTTGAGTTTGTTGGAGATTTCTTTTTGTTTTCTAATAGAACACCTAATGCTACGTCAGAATCTTTCATTATATCAATTAAACAAAGCCACGGTTTCTTATAAATTAATACCATATGTGGAAATGTGTAGCGTACGATTAACTCAAGAAAGGGTTAAGGGTGTATAAACGAACTTTCTTGAACAAGGCTGAGTTTGTCGGGGATTACGCTTTGTTTTATTATAGAACTTCTAATGTTTCGTAAGAATCTTTCATTATATCAATAAAACAAAGCCACAATTTCTTATATATTAATACCATATGTGGAAATGTGTAACGTACGATGTACTCAGGGAAGGGTTATGCAGGTTTTATATCGTAGTTTTCTTGAAGAAGTATGAGTTTGTCGGCGATTGTAATACAAAGTTCCGGTGTTAATTTAGTTTAAAAAAAATACATATACACATACACTTAAACAATTATACATTAATCATATTATTATTATGAATTATATGAAACGATTACTTATATTATATTCCAATCGGTTTCAATGTATTCTCCAACTTTTAGGGAGTTTTCGCAGGGTTTTACCGTCTTTTGAGAACAAGTCAACAACGGCGGCAGGTGCAAACATTTAATTAACCGGTTTAATCCGTGAATACATCGGCTCGTTCGTAAACAACAACTATACACACCTGTCTTTTGCATTACAGTATGTATACAGTCAGGGGTTTGGTATATTATCTATGTTGTGGTTTAGTATTTTAACAATTATTGTTCATGCATATTTCATAGCGGATTAATTAGAGCCGCCAATGTTTCTCGCGAAACCATAAATGAATGAAATTGCTAATTATCAAAGAGTGTTAAGGTTGGAATTCATAGTCGGCCCCTACCCTTAGGGGCGCCCATTGTTGCCAAGGTAACAATTGTTTGCATGTTATTTCCCATAAACAAAACAAATCCATAGCAACAATGGGTGCCCCTAGGTGTAGGGACCGACTATGACCTTAGTAGCTTGAAAAACTTGAGAATTTACAGGGTTTGTATTCGTATCTTTAATTAAAGTGGCATGCAAAATCAAATTGTTGTAATGAGGCGGGGTTTGATAAAATCGTTAAGATCTGAATCACTAATATTTATTTGTATTTATATTACTTTTTATATTATTTTTTATTTTTAATATTTTTTTTTTAAGCTAATATTTAAATATGTTTTCAAGAAAAACGTGGATTTATTGAAGCAGCGAACAAGTTGAAATGATGTAGCCTACATAGAAGAGTTGGCAACGGAACCAATCGTGTTACTGTATCACTATTACCAACATTACACAAACTAAAAACTATCTTTGTACACAAACACGAGTAGATTTAAAACTAGTTCCCGCACTATCAAATTTGCCTGTACTGGCTGTGTGTTACTAATTTTTATTCGTTAACACTTTAAAATGCAATTAATAATGTGTGGGAAAATTAAGACATCAAGAGTGCTGCACAAATTTCAAATTTAATAACAGGTATATACGTACCTAATAAGAGTCACAACATTGATCGATGTCAAGCTAGCATACAAAGTATCCCCAATAAAAAAATTGCCAATTTGCATTTTTCAAAGTGGTTCTTTTTCCTGCTACTATTTTCTTCGGGGTGGGGGGGGGGGGGGGAGGGGCTACAGGGTTGACCTCTGTGACCCCCCGAAGCTACTGAAATCTATTGGTTCTCTCTCGGAACGTTCACGCCCCCCAATCACAAATTACCCACCGCGAAAGCTAATGGTAACTTGTTCAGAACTAATTCAATTAAAAATAAATTTAAATAACATATATAAGAAGAGTGAGAATGGAATCCAGTTTTCGCGAGTGGCTGTATAATACGTGTCCGGCGGGGGGGGGGGGGGGGGGGCTCGTACTCTCCAGCAGTGATGGACGTCCACCTAGGGACAGGTGCACTCGTCAACCTAGACCTCTAACTGCGTCCTAGGTCGACATATACGGGGGTCATAGCTCTCTAAGACCATTGCAATTTCTTGCCCCGCACTATTCGACAGGAGTACGCTACGTGTCGGTATCAGGCTTACCCTCCACCCTTCCTCCTCCTCATCATTCATCACCATACATTAATCACTATATTATTACAGTCTATTAAATCTGCACTTGTGGGGACATAACATAACATCACATAAGAATACAAAACAAATGAGAAATTCTTCACAGAATTAAACAATGTTTGATTTTTTTTTTTTTTTAATTCGTCGTTTAGCCGATACAAAATCAAATGGCTGGTATAATAAGAATCACTATACCGATCGATACATAGAAACAAATTATCAAGATATCAATTGAAAAAAGCGAGTGATGAGTTGGTTGGCTCGACAACTGTGTTTATATGACGTCGAGGGTGGTGTTTGGAGTTAAACAGGGAGTTAAAGAGGCAAAGAGGAGCACGTGGACTGTCTTTCGTCTGCATTGGCTTCTCAACCTAGGGTGGTGGACCACGCTTCCGCCAAATGAGGCCCCGGGCAGGTCTCCTTGTTCGTGATTGATAACCGTCAATATGCGCACTCGTCCGACAGACAGACAGGCGGGCAGGGGGGGAGGGGGGCAGCCCCCTCGGAGATGATCCTGAGCCCCCGGGGGCTAAGTTTACATCGCAGCAGCTCTGACACTCGTGTGAAGCAACATCCAACAGACGTAAACTACGTCAATTAATTCATCACACATATATATATACAAAAAAAAATAATAATAAATAATACCCAAGACGGTATAGTGATCAGTTCTCGACGTCAAACAACGACGACACGGCGCAGTTCTGGGTAAACCCGAGGGGGGGGGGGGGGGGGGGGCCGATGATCAAAAAGCAGAGAGTCACATATATATACGAAACTCTTTCCCAGGGAATTAATTAAAGCCACCGCGTGCTGAACTCTCGACCCTGAGCTCAACTCAACAGGTTGGAAGAAGCAGGAACAAGTTTTGTACCAAGTTTATATTCATATTCAGAATATTGGCCAACTTCGTTCGTGTGTTTTTCGATGACAGTTCTAAATTATTTCATTTTATGTGGATTCTATCAGGGCTGTACAACAATTTGTGTATATACTTTATGTGTTACTCCATACGAATTATCAAGAGAGACTGACAGAGGGATTGGAAAAGAAAAGAACAAGGAAAGTAGTAAATACTGGAAACTAAAAACTAAAAAACTAAAAAAAGAACCATTATTTACAATGAACTTCTTGTTGGATCCTATGAGAAGGAGGGAGAGAAGGGACCCAGACAAAGTGGTATTATCTATGCTTAGTTGTCGAGTACGTCGTTAAACAACAATTAATCAAATCAAATCAAAACCGTTTCCAGTTGTTTGTCTAGAGTTGCTTTAAAGAATTCTTACTTATAATGCAAAGAGTCAGTGATGAACTCTTGTAAGTAAGTAATTTAAATATGATGAATGTTTAAGATGTTAAAATTAATTAATTAAAATGACGGCCAGTTCAAAAAGAAACTGTAACCGCCGGTTTTTCAGTGTGGTAACCAGTCGTTAGGCGGGGTTTACCAATAATAGGTAACTAATGGCTGCACTAAATGAACATTTGGAAACCGGGCGCGAAAATCAATCAAATGTCCGGGACATCCGCGAAGGTTAATTGCTTCTCTCTGTGGATGCACGTCGCGATGCAACGCATGCAACGTATCTTTTATTATGTTTCCACTATTTGTATATCTGCTAACCCGTTTGCATGGAGCCACTTGCGGACGCAACTGTCGACTTGCGCGTCCGCAAATTGACTAAACCGGATGTGCACAAAAGGATTTGCCGGGGCGCAAATAGGCGCGCGGGAGCTCCGTAAATTTGCGCGGCTCATCCCGCAAATAGCTAAAAAAAATCATCCGTATTTCCGCAAGTTTATCTGCTGCACCAGTAAGTAAGTCTGCCTCTTTTTAATGAACGGTAAGTTTGCGTCGGCAAATCTTTGTGCACGAAGCTTCTGCCAATCCCTCCAATCACAATATCGCGTTTCGCTAGAGTTTTTACCCACCAGTTGCATTCAGTTAGCATGTAGATTACAGCAGCAAATAATTTACAATCCCGCTTCAGGAAGAAGTTTTTTAACTTCTAATGTGGATTCAATTCCATTACTTCTTGGCTTAGGAATAAGTAAACAGTGACTTAGGAGCCGTCCTAGCAACGAAGCACTCAATAAATTCAAAAGTTGTTCTAAAATCGGCCTTGTTGATTCTGACGTTTGTCCGCAGGTGTTCGCACTGTCCAATCACTGTTTCATATTTGAAATATCGATCTTTGATTGGTTATCGCTCACTCGTCGATGGTGTTCGAAACCTACAGGGTTGGTTTAGTCACTTTAAATTAAAGTCCCCCACTGAAAATCAGTTTAGTTACTGAGTGGGTATAGACTCTAAATGTTAATTTATTTACAATATTAAAAATAGTTAACCGATTAAAACCTTTAATTGATATTTTAATGTTATAGTGTACAGAATCTATGCATGCAGAGTGAAGAAGTCAAGGCCAGTGTGTGTGTTGCAACTCTTGAGGAAGCCAGTCAGATACTACCACATACACACACACGGTCCGGTCGGTATGTCAAGTGCATCACACACACGGTGACCCGATGACCCGCCCACTTTGGGCAGTCTTGCCCACCATCACATCTCGGTGAACGACCCCGCCGCGACATTAATCAACATCACTATACACGCGTAATGGTGGGAACCATCGGACGGTCGCGCAGTTTTACCTACACCTGTGTCATAAACCAGGGGGCCAAGGCTGTAAGGCTATAAGGCTATATAAGCGGGCGATACCGGGGAGGGAAGCTAGAGACAGACGGCGACCGAGATGAGCTGGAGATCGGTGAGTTTGGTGCTCATGGCGCCACTTTGCAATTCATTACCTATATTTAGTACATCAGTGATGCAGGCAGGGACATTTTATAATTCACAAAGTTTTGGTTTTATGAATGGGAAACTATAAAAACAAGACAAATTATACGTGTGAATTTAATTTAATTTATTATTATTAGAGAATTTTGATTTTTTTTCAGGTTACAAACTATATACTTTTATTATTATAGAATTTTGTTTTTTTCAATGTAAAAAAATATACCAATAAAATATAAAACTAACGTCTAAATAAGTGTCAAAAATAGAAACAAAACAAATAGATTTCCTTACTTCTGCGTGTGAATTCATATTAATTAAAATTATTATAAGAGAGTTTTGGGTTTTTTAAAGGTTAAAATAATTTACAAACCAAACAAACCTATTTTATCATCAATTAATGGCCTGTGAATGAATTTATTTATTTAGTGTATAGGTTTAATAAACAGGGCCAATACTAACAAAGTATTAATTAAACTAATGCACCGTCTACTACAAGCGTTTATTTGAGTGCGGCGCCACTGAAGCTTTATCGAAGGAGACGTCAAACAGCTTAAAGAACGCAATTGGCAATTTGTGCAATGTTGGGTCACATTTAGCTATAATTGTTAGTTTGTTGCTGGGAACATATTAATTAATTAATTAATTGTTTTAAATCTTTGACGTGAAAGAGCTACACTTAACAATTTTAAAGACAGGGGTTCGCGAAACACCAATTACGACAATTGGATGATTGTAGATCTCTTTAATTGCAATTAATTAAATAAATTAGAACTACACTAGTCAACCAAGATAGTTACGATGTTTTGTGTTGTCAGACAATAAGATACGTATGATGAACTTGAACAAATGCAATACAATGTTGTTAAAGTTGTTCAACTCGTAGGTAAATTTAACGTTTATACTTCCCTGTGTGGTTAAGATGCCTCTCCATCTAAAACTATTACTGCTACGTAGATATCATTTACTTATGTTATTATTAAAAAATTAGCTTTTTAGCAACAAAAACGAATTAATTTAGCATTCACTTTTTGGTAATTAATTAACACTGCAGGAGACTTTGTCTAATTCTAATGGATACTGATTGGAGAAAATCTCTCCGTGATAGGTTTTTTTAATTTCTTTGTGGATTTCATAAGACAATTTGTTTAGTATTTTGTTAGATTATATCACGAGTGTTGAACAACAATAGCAATATATTTCCACAGTCACAAGTTGAATGCTGGGATTGTGTTCTTCAACAATAATAGTCCTCGGACATTTCTTCCCAACTATCCAAACACCCTAACAAACAATCTAACGAGGGGTACAGCTTGTGAGCATCCTACAGCAGATATTACTACGACAAATGATTAACTATTAATTGTACTGTGTGTAGATAACGGGCGCCTCGAGGCTGAGTCTCGTGGTGCTGACGATTGTGCTGACTGTCAGCCAAGCCAAGCCCAACCAACAGGTGCAAGTGATGCATCTGGTGACAGACCAACAACTACCTGCTATACACGTGATACCGGCGGGAGATAACAAGTAAGTACAGCATTACCCACACTGGTGGCATCGGGGTACTCCACAACTAAATCGTATATAACGTCGTAACAATAGACCTTTTTCAGAATTGATCTAGGATCCTTAGATAGAACCCTCTAGCTAGATCTTCAATGACAAAAATGCACAACAGTGAAGAATGCACCTTTACATTTATAACATTTGAAAACTAGTTGTTATTGTTGTCATTGATCTATCAAGGACCAATAGGGCACTAGCAACACCGAAAGACAACAATGGAAAAAATGAATTGAACTGATGGACAAACAATCAGCTGTCAAAATAATAAAATTGCAACCATAGAAATAAAAACAAGTGTAGCAATAGTAACTGCTCGCTATTTAAAACTTTTAATGATAGACAACGACTAAGTGAAAGTTTTGTATGTGTATTTGTTTGTTTTTTGTTTTGTTTTCCAAAATCAGACGAAATTATTTTTTGACAGCTTGTTGTTTGTCCATCGATTCAATTCATTTGTTTCATTGTTGCCTTTTGGTGTTGCTAGTGCCCTATTGCTAGATAGAAGTAATCACTGCCCTCTATAGATCAATTCTGAAAGTCGTATATTGTATCTGTCTTTCAAGGTCTATGTTTGAGTAACAATTTTGTATAACCTGCATATAGTTTCTTCAATATTATCAATAATACCACTCATGGTATCAATCGTTTTGGGATACAAAGAGTGGCCACTGCGCGTATTACAAGACGGGGTTGGTACGACGTCGAGCACATCCTATAGGCAACCCAAGACAACCTTACATATTATGCTTTCGTCACAGGCGAGATATTCGTAGCCAATCAGCGATCGGTATTTGCGCGCTATTGTCTCTGGTTGGCTACGAGTGTCTCGCCTGTGACGAAAGCATATGTAAAGTAGTCTTGGGTTGCCTATATAAGAGTCAAGCGCTAACGGCGACGAGGTCTTGCACATAAAGAGTCAAGCGCGCTAACGGTGACGACGGTTGATGATTACAGCAGCATTCATATCCAGCCGACGACGATGACGGAGGCGATCGCGGCAACGACGGTGAGCGACGTGGTCATCGCGACGACGGAGAAGGAGGAGGACGTCGGTGAGGACACGGACGATCTGGAGGACACCGACGACAGCTCGGAGGAAGGTGGGTTCGAGTCCCGATTCGGGTCGGGGCGGGGTCTTTTCAGAACCTAAATTATCGAAATTAATTCAACAATAAATCACGTTCAACTTTAAATTAAAGTCCCCCGCTGAATATCAGTCTCGTTACCGAGTGGGTAGAGCTGACTCTAAACGTGAATGTGTTTATTCGTGTCGCCGCAGCAGAGACAGAGCAGCACCGACCAAGGCCGCACATCGACCTGCCCGAGTGGCTCAAGATACCCATCGAGCAGTACGTCCAATCACTGCTCGAGGACTATATGACGCGCGGCCGAGCGGTCGAGGGTCGCGACCACCACGGCTGGCAGCCCCAACCACACATCCCCATAGAGGGCCCGCCCGGTCCGCCCGGGCCCCCGGGACCCACCGGCCCGGCGGGAGACAAGGGGGCCACGGGGGATACCGGGCCCAAGGGGTCGCGCGGTAGGGGCGTGCACGGGCCCAAGGGGGACGCGGGGGACGCGGGGGCTGACGGGAAGGCGGGTACCAACGGCGCCAAGGGGGAGATAGGTAAGTGCAACACTAACAATACCACCTCACAAGAAATATAATCGGTATTTGTTGATCCAGATTCTTATTGGATATCCAAATTCTCTCCAACTAGGATTAGAAACGAAAGATTGATGAACTGTAAATACTGTTACTTGCTCATTTCAGCGTCAGTACCAGGCAATAGTTTTAAAGATATTATATTTTATTAATAAGGCAGTTCCCATTACATAAAACATAAATTATAAAAAGTATGCATGTTGATACCTACTCAAACCGGGTAATGCGACCTTGAGTTGTCAAGCACGACAGACTGATGTGCGGGGTTGCTTACAGGCGCGGCTGGACCCAAGGGTGAGCCGGGAGCAAAGGGTGCGCCGGGGGAGAGAGGGCCCAGCGGTTCCAAGGGAGACAGGGTAAGTCCATTGCAAACACACTCCTATATAGTCTGAAGACATGTGTACACAAGACTCACGGTTCGATTCCCAGTCGGGGCATGACCTTCACTTTGGTGGACACACGATCCAAACCAAAACAAGGACTTAACCTTGGGAGAAACACGATGAACCACAGCACGTGAAGATGTTTGTTTATTTTACAAGGTTTAATTGTTATATATTTTATTTATAGAGAAGGTAATAATTAAAAGCTCTGTTTTTCCTTGACTATTAAATGTGTCCACATATTCAATAGACAGAGAAGAAACTATTAAATTCAAAAACGCGACAGAAAATGAAAAATTTATTTCTACTTCATTAATTTAAAGAATGTGTATTTGAAGTCGAAGAGATGATCTCGGCAAGTATATGTTGTGTTGTAACTCTACAGCTATCTCTTTGTTCCCCCATGCAGGGATCAAGCCACGGGGGTGTTCCAGGACCGAAGGGGTCGCCCGGCGAAAAGGGGCCTGCCGGGGACAAGGGGGATACGGGGGTGGGAGCCAAGGGGGACAAGGTGAGTTATACCGACGGATTCGGTATTATTACAATCAAGCGAAATTCGCACGCTTTTTTTTATGTAACAACAACAACAATGATCTGCAATGGAGCTGGAGTTATGAATTTTGAACATTATTCTCGAGTTATTTGTCACGTTTTTTTTTTTACAAATGAACAAAATGTTTGAAATTTGAAAATGTGAAACGAGAAAATGTTTTTTTTTTCCACACGAACCACGATCGTTGACACACTTGTTGCTTCTGTCTCTCAGGGCGAGACGGTGGTGCAAGAACACGATCACCATCACCACGACAAGCAGTACTACACAGTGATCAAGGGCGAGCCGGGGGCCACTGGGGACGCGGGACCCAAGGGGGATAAGGGGGATACGGGCGATAAGGGCGACCACGGACCCCACGGCCCCCCCGGACTACCGGGGGCGGACGGCGCCGACGGGACGGACGGAGCTAAGGGGGCCCGGGGACCGAAGGGCTCACGGGGCGCGGCGGGCCCACCCGGGGCTGCGGGGACCGACGGTACCGACGGCGTGGAGGGCCCACCAGGCCCCAAGGGACCCAAGGGCCCGCCCGGCCCACCGGGACCCAAGCACGAGCATCCCAAGTGGAGATAATACAGTTGAAAGGTGGACAAGAGGACCAACACCTGTAGCTCCAGTGACGTCATCAGAACGCGCTAGTGACGTCACTAGACAGACGGCCAACGAGAAATAACGTATTTTGGTACCTAATATCTTTATAGAACGCTGCACAAAATTGAAAAAGAGATAAATGAGCACCAAGTGGTATTTTAAGAGCGAAACACTGGATTGATTGAAGATGTTTTAAAATTCAAATATTTATATATCGTTAGGGAGAATACATTACAGTTTCTTCATCTATAGATCTATAGTCATTACGATACCACTTATCACTTTTTATCACATCAGCGACACACTGGATTGAAGATGTTTCAAAATTCGAATATTTACATATCGTTACGGGGAATACATATTACAGTTTCTTCATCTATAGATCTATAGTTCTTACGATATCACTTATGTATCACTTTTATTACTTATCACTAAACTTCAATATTGTACATGCCGTGTTCTAGTGCAAGATGTTATACTAAACACGTTAATTTGGCGCACTTTACTGTATATACACCCTTTGCTGTTAATACAGACAGACTTTATAACCTATTTTGACAAAAACAAGAGATGTGACGAGTTCCCCTGGCGCGCGTGCGCACTGGCTACGGTTTAGGAAGGTGTACATGCAGCCATTGTCTGCGTTGATAACAACAAGTAAACCGTTTATACTCCCCACATAACTTATTCATATATAGCTATGACGGACAACGTATGAACCTCGCGCGCGCCAAGGATAGAGTTGATTATGTAGCTCTCTCTCTCTAGGTAGGTACACTAATGGAGATTGCAAATAAATAATTAGCGAGCAATTTTGTTAAGAGTTCACCTCATGCATGGGATCGAACAGAAAAATTCCCACCCCTCACAGCATTAGCTATAATATGCGTGTATACTTATATACGTGCGATATTAAAATACGAAGGCTTTCGTGGCCCGGGTTAATGTTAATAAAATTAAAAACACGACGTCGATTTTGACGAAGGGACCCAGAACGGTCCGGAAACGCGTCAACATTGAATTTGGTGAGTGTTACCGACGTGGCGGAACAACCCGTTGTGTTTTTAATTTTATTAACACGTATATACATATTATACATGTATATGGATGGATAAGGTTTGTTAGTAGAATAAAATGTTAACGCATGCCCTAAACATACAATGCCCAAACGATAATATCATAAGAGTGAAGTTAGATTGTCTGGTTGTCCTTTGAGTTATTGCTGATTTAAAGTTTGTTTTAGAACTGAAAACGTATCCTAAAATAATGTTTTGATGCGATACATTTATTAAAGAAGCGAAGCCATACTATAGATAGAATAGACCATTTAAAAAGACTACACTAGTTAAAGCGTGCACACAGTATAGAGAAAATGGAATATTATTGGGAAAAATATGCGACTCTAATTTATCTTTCCTAAATCAGCGTTGGTGTGATGTTGGGTGATTGTGTGTGTGTGTAGTAAGTTAGTTAGTTAGTTAGTTAGTTAGTTAGTTATTTAGTTAGTTAGCGAGGAAAATAATTATGAGCTGAAAATGGAAATGGTAATGTAAGTTTTAAAAACTAACCTGCCCCAGATCTCTCAATGTTTACGAGCATCAACCTAATCTAACCTAGAGGATGTTGTATCTTTATTAACAACAATAAAAGAAAAAACATCATTTAAAACCCGTTAATTTATAAAATTTCAACTAAATGAAATATTTATTTATATTAAAAAAACTGAAACCCCGCTAGAGAAACTGCAAAACTCAAAGAACAATCAATATGTGCATTATGATTGTTGTTGTTGTTGTTGTGTTCTAATCATAGAGTTGATTGCCAGCGATATTAAATAGTTTCATGAAAATGTAGATCGTAGACTGACGATCATTTTAGTGTATAATAAAGATGATGTACAACATATTACTATACATACGGTTGTGTTTATTTCGTGTGTGTGTTGATGTGTGTTCGAACGATTCCGTTGAGTTAAACCCGTTTCCAATGCAGAAGGCCCGGGTTCAAATCCTGGCCGGGTTGTTAACTTCTGGATCTTACTACAATCCAGCTAGATAAAGCTGACATATTATGTATGTAACGATTAAAGCTTTCATTGTTACCAACTTTGAACGTGTCCACTTGAAATAAAACGCGTTGAATGGTGGAGGCGCCGGGTACGATATAACGTTTCGAGGTTGGTACACAACACACATGTGTTAAAACCTCGCCTGAGGTCCGAATAGGTAAAACTGTCCTTCATTTACAACACTGGTATAAGTAGTATGAACAATAAAAAGATCTTCAACTACAAATCAGGGAAACATATTTTACATATTTTCTGTAAGGTTGGTTTACACATTAATTTAAGAAAATCAAGCCAAAAACATGATGGCGTTTACACACTATTCTAATATTTAAGATTTAAGGAAACCATAGCAACGTTAACTCTTGTACCTAAAATTCTTAGCCCAGCCAATGAGAGGTGACGTTTTATAAATCCAGCCAATGATAGCGATCCTAAGTAAAATAGTTAGGAAGACAAAAACTTAAATCTTTGGTAAGTGTGTAAATCAAGCTAAATGGTTAAATTTATATTTACAGTTAAAAATAATTTTTTCCCCCTGAAATTAAATTAAAACGTGCCAGAAACGTGTTGATAGTCGTTGAAAACACTCCAATAGAAAAGCCTTCAGTCTCTTGGTGGAGGTCGGACTTTCAGCACAGCGATATAGGTGGCTCAGCGGTAACAAGCGAGACTATCACTCACTCGAAGGTCGCCGGTTCGATTCGGCAATTAAACGGCAAAGTGTCGATGAAACGAAAACTATACTCTATATATAATTAATTATTCATGTGCGCTCTAAGTATGTATTATTATTTTATCGAAAACAAAACCACGTGTCACGTACGCATAAAGAAGGCGCCATGACAGTGTGGGCTACTCACCACGTAGAGTTTCTTCCATATGATGCCCCACTCCCGCAGTACCAGAGTCACCTCCCGCACCACCGGGTCCTCCACGGGAACCACCGACTCGAACAGCCTGGGGGAGGACAAACAACAACGATACTACACATTCATCACCTGCACGACACGAGTACATACTACATACTACATAGTTTAAGACTTAAGGCTGTGTGTCCACCTATAGCATGCACCAATAGAGGTGGCTAGCTCAGGTATAAGACGCGAGACTCTAATACGGGAGGTCGCCGGTTCGATTCCGGCCACCGCGACAGTCCTGACTGAAGGTTTTTTCCGAGGTTTTCCTCAGTCGTAAACGCGAATGCTGGGACTGAGTCATACTATCAGCCCTCGGACATTCCTTCCCAACTATCCAAACACCCTAATATACCTAGTTAGTCACCTGAAGAGGGGCACATCAGGTAAAGCTGGTGCATGTGCACCCTATAACAGGGATTCCTACAAAAAGTATTATTATTATTATTATAGACTGCGGAAATTCTGTTTAAAATTGTCCCAAATGTAAATCAAAATACGTCATCCTGTAGAGTGTAGAGAATGTATATGAATGTTTCTTTGTTCCAATCGATACTTCCGTTTTTTAGATGTACGTATAATTATACCTTTTGTAATGTGATGTTGCTGGACACCTTTCACACCTTTATTAAGAACAAATAAATAAATAAATAAAATAAATTCACATTTAGAGTCTACCCACTCAGTAACTAAACTGATTTGCAGTGGGGGACTTTAATTTAAAGTGACTAAACCAACCCTGTAGGCTCCGAACACCATCGACGAGTGAGCGATAACCAATCAAAGATCGATATTTCAAATATGAAACAGATGAATCAGTGATTGGACAGTGCGAACACCTGCGGACAGCAGGGCGATTCTCTAAGGTCCATGGTAAATTGAACGCCCGTTTTCGACGTTACGAGCCTTACCGCATTGAGTTAGCGATTCTCTACCGTGTTTTATCGACAAAGATCGTTACCACCTACGTTAAAAGTAGCGCGCTCCAAAACCCTGCCTTTAGACGTGCGATAAGAAAACATGGCGGACTTTTCAAGCCGTCTCATGTTCACTTCAGCATTTGAACTAATTGATTATAGAAATTTGTTGTGTGTATCGATACAAATATACGATATTTATATTTAAAAATATGTGTGTGAGTAAGGAAATATAATTTGTAGTTATGTAACAAAAGTCTAGAAGTAATTTTGTATCATAACCCTACTTTCCTAGTTTGGCCGTGCCGTCACGGCACGTAGGGTAGGCCTAGAACCCTAGGCCTACTTCTAAGTTCAAACACTAGGTTCGTTTGATTTGCTACACCTTTTATACTCTTTGAACTCACTCAATGTTATTTCATGGGATACATGGCATGAAGTACAAAAGGTGCCGGTAAATCAAACGAACCCTAATGCTGCAATAAGTAAAAAAAGTGCAGAAGGTGTCCGGAAATCAAACGCACCCAATGGCAAACGTTCCATTTATTCACGCGTTGTCATTGGTTAACTTTCTATAGTGTACACAGCCATCTCGAAAACATCCACAAACTAATATATAACAGGCGCTGCTCTGCTGCAACGGCTACATCCTTCGATACGGTTATCGAACGTTATGAAATGGTAGTTGGGAATCGCGCGGTAGCTTATCGTGTGGTAAGTTTAGTACAAGTGTCGTTAAGGTTAAATTTACCGCGCATCTTAGAGAATCGCCCTGCTGATGCCAGAATCAACAAGGCCGATTCAGAACAACTTTGAATTTATTGGGTGCTTCGTTGCTAGGACGGCTCCAAAGTCACCGTTTACGTATTCCTAAGCCAAGAAGTAATGGAACTGAATCCTTAATAGAAGTTAAAAAACTTCTGCCTGAAGCGGGATTTGAACCCGGGACCTTCTGCATTGGAAGCAGGGATGCTAACCACTGGACCAACGAGCCACCTAAAACATATGTTAAGTTGAGAAACTGTAAGAATGACGGCCCCCTCCATATCCCCACCACTGCTACCCGACCCCCCTCAACTCCGTGACAACCTAACAAAATGAAATGCGTAACTGAAAATCAGTTTGTTTCAGTTGTTCAGTTTGTTGTTTCACGGAGTTGAGGGGGTCGGGTAGCAGTGGTGGGGATAAGGAGGGGGCCGTCATTCTTACAGTTTCTCAACTATAACAGGAAATATTTATTGGAATAAAAAAAGTATTCATAAGAGAGAACATTAAAGTCTCTATAGGATGACATTTTTTGATTTTCTTTTGGGACAATTTAAAACCATTTTAAAGGCAGTTTGAACAGACCGAAATCGGGTGTTGCGCGCAGAGTAGGTGAACATACAGCCTTAGCAAACACGCGGGGGTGTAACCGCCTCAAAACTCACCCTTCGTTGTCGACCCTGCAGGGCTTCAAGGTCACGTAACTGACGGGGAAGATGCCCTGTAAGGAAACATGACAACACTGTTAACAACACTCTTGGATTCACACAACAAAAGTAGAAACTAAAGAGGAATTAAATCTATATCAAATGTGGGAAATCCATCAATTAACCCCCCCCCCCCCCCCCCCCCCCCCCCCCCCCCCCAGTGGCAAGCCCATCCGGCAAGTGGGAAAATATATGTATATGTATACACACCTTGACGGACCGATTTTTCGTTGTGAATCCTCGGTACCAACCTGAAAAACAGAAACATTACTATTAGTGAGAGAGCATAGATTATTGGAGGGGTACACACCCATGTTTTTATTCTTTAATTTCCAAAAGTCCCCCCCCCCCCCCCAAAAAAAACTGAAGAAATAAAAACACCTTATCAAGAAGAGAGATGTGACTTACCAAAGCACTCCTCCAGTATCTGTACGGTGTCGCCAATCTCGAGGGGGAGGGCGTAGCGCGTCCCCCCCGGCCAGTTGTACACGGCTGTAACACACACAACGATAACAGTCAGTGGCGGATACAAGAGGGGGGGGGGGGGGGCATGGGGGCTAAAGCACATAGTCTCTAGTAACAACACATCGCAATACAATAACACAAACCATGCCAGTTTGTATTGGTGTACGCTGTGGAGCACAAAGTATCATCAATCAATCAATCAATCAATCAAACATCCTCTACAGAAAACTGTGATTTTGGTACTGACTGCTCATATTTTACGAACATTCTCAGATGTTCTTGTCCAATCACGAGTATTTTTCATTTTGTATCTATTTATTTGAGTGTCGTTTCAATTTTCAAAATACATTCAGAATAAAAGAGTGGGAAAGATTTGTCGTATGGACATATATTTATAACTTTAAATGAATAGAACTATAAATAATTTTAAGTTGGTGTTTGTAAGTATTCATCAATATTCACAATTGATAAGGAATATTCCATCCTCTATAATATTCACTTCATGATGATAATACGGGATCGATTACCAAAGCACTTCTCATAATGCGAAGATAATGTGCGTGTTAACAGTGACGTTATGGTTATCTTATCTATAGCGACGAAACACAAGTCCACTTAAAGTGATGACCTAATGACATCGTCACGGATAATTACTACGCGGTGTTGGTAAATGATTCATTACATCGGATGATGAATCATACATCTGTTTTAAATACCGATCAAAATGTGGATCACGTAATCATAGTCACAAGCTGGCTAGTTTTAAAACTAAACAACCTTACCAATGCGTGAGTTCGTCGTCTAGATAAACGACTCGTCGTTGTCAACCAATCAGCGATTGGTATTTGAAACTAGGGCTCGCCGGTTGGCCACGAATGACGCGAACGCATCTGTAAGGTTGTTTCCGAACACGTATATAATTTGTTCGCCTGTGCAAGGTTGTATCCGGACTGTGAAGACGCACCTGACAGGTTCAAGGCGCTTAGACAGTAAGAAAGAAAGAAAGAAAGAAAGAAAGAAAGAAAGAAAGAAAGAAAGAAAGAAAGAAAGAAAGAAAGTAGAAAGAAAGAAAGAAAGAAAGAAAGAAAGAAAGAAAGAAAGAAAGAAAGAAAGAAAGAAAGAAAGAAAGAAAGAAAGAAAGAAAGCAAGCCGCCGGTAGTACCGAGTGTACGCCGTGCATAATGTCCTGCAAGTAAAGTAAGAGGGGGGGGGGGGGGGGTGGTACTCGAACCCACGCCCCTCCGGCGTCAGCGGGACGACCGGATACGTCAGTCACGTGCGCGGCGCGGAGACAGATAGCAGCTTCCGGCCCCCCTACCCGTGCAACGCTGCACTCTCTACTCGCTCGCCTTGGAATATCCGTGGGTGCGTTCTTGCTGGACTTCACTAGACCAATAACATGTCGCCGGCAACCACTGGCCCGGCCTAACCTTTCGTCAGGCTTCTACCCCTCGACCTGTCCGGCTAGGGTGGCTAGGATAGGACACTTTTCCGCCGACACAGCTCTCGGGATCACCAAAGCACGCAAACCTGCCCACCACGATATAAGGGAGCAGATCAAGAACATCCCAGTAAACATGGTATACTCTCAAAACTGGTTGATAAATGGGGCTTAACGTCTCATATTTTTGCAACAATGGCTAATCGAGACGATGAGCGGGTGATGATGAAGATGAGAAAGATGATGATGATGAAGAATAAAGCCACATCCGAGTCAGATCATTGTACGTCGCGTGGATCGTCATACGGGAGTCCAGCAAGGATGGGCAGGGCCAAGTGAGAGGAGAAATATTCAGTGGGACAGTACAGTGGGGGGGGGGGGGAAAGGGGCAGGGTCTCCTTTTGTCGCCTCTTACTACTAGCCGAGTCACTTTGGGCGTATTCTACCCCGGGCCGAGACGGGTCTCCTTTCGGCGCCTCTTACGACTAGCAGAGTCACTCTGGGCCTATTCTACCCCGGGCCGAGACGGGTCTTCATTCGTCGCCTCTTACGACTAGCAGAGTCACTCGGGCGCTATTCTTTCCCGGGCCGAGACGGGCTCAAAACTTGTTTCCAGCTCTCTTTGTGCAAGGATTTGCACACAGAAGCCAATCTCGTCACCAGAATCTAACAACTGTGTGGATGCAAACATGCAACAAATCTGGTACTCGACGTTCACAAGATTAATAAAACAAACCCCCCACTACGTCACAGCTAGTGCGTGCGTGCGCATAGGGGGAGTCGTATACGCCGGAGACTTTGATTGAAACCGCCGACCAATAGTGTGCTAGTGTTTCGAGTTCATTGATATCCCGACAACGTAGCCGCTACGGAGGAGTCCAAAGAGATTGATAAGGCGGGAAACAAAGGATACAGTCGACGAATCCCAACAAGACATGGCGGTGAATACAAAGCAAGTGTAACTTGTTACACGACGCAAACCCGCCTTGTTTTCAACCCTTCGTTGAAGCTACAACCAACACTAGTGTATAACAATGAAAACAAAATATTTGAGCTGACGGACATTGTAAATAAACAATGTGAACATTGTTATTCCAATAAATTAACACACATTGTTATTGTTGATCGTAACAATACGACTATTTGTAAGTTTTTAAATTCATTGTTTGTTTTTTTAGCTGATACAAAACTAAGGTGCAGTCTTACAATGTTCCAATAACTACTTATTCGTCGAATTCCTTGCTTTCTCCATGGCAACGACCATTCAAAACTCTTGAAATCCTCCAAACAGCTTAATTGCTACACATAACTTTCCTATTAGGAGATTGTAAGACCAGCCCTAAATTTCGCTTATACGAATCAATTTTTCAATAGCGTCGTCAATATATCAATATATAAATATCGCAAACTTTGCGTGGTTTTGCGAACTAGCTGCCCATTGTCGTTAAATTTTAACCGAGTTTAGAAGAGCAATTGCTATGATTAGATTAGATTATATTGTTAATCCCGCCAAGTGGTCACACGCACAGGCACAGGCACACGCACGATGTATACCGGTCGAACTCTATACGGGCGGTCTTGATGAGAGCATCGCTCTACCGTGAGGGGGAGGGGGGGGGAGTCTTTACCCCCGGGAAATCTGCAAAATGTAAACGACGTTATATGGGCAATAACTCGATCCTAAATGATGTACGACCGACCGCGTGTAAACAACGCGGGCAACAACTATAACCTCCGGAGCAACGGGGGGCTCTACCGCGCCGCATTTGACGACGACGACGACGACGACGACGACGACCTGATGGGAGCGGGACTCTAACACATTCATGGGGTCACGGCGTCGATTCCCAACGTACACAGATTAGTTCATTTGTTTGTATAGAGGTGTGTAAATTTAACATTTTCAAACGATAGATGCGAAATCAACGAATAGAAAGTGATATCATATATACATTGTGCCAAGTCAGGAATATAATGCAATCAATACGCAATAGCATAGATTGTAATTTCAGCAATTATAGCTGGTTGCACAAGAAGACGTTAAATGTGCACTATTTCGAGCTAGTTCAACAATTTTGATAAAACCGTGAATTCCGATAGTTTTTCATAGTTCTTTCGGTCGACGCCAATATGTATTACACAAATTTAAAACATTTGGTAAATACCAAGAAAAAAATTGTATAGAAAAATACACAGATACTAAAGTGGTAAGTTCATGTTATTTAAACAAAAAAGAAATTGTTATTAATATTCAACTTGAACACACTTTTTTGCACACCTCTGATCATATTGGACAATCAATCAATCGATCAATCTTCGGACATACCTTCTCAACAATATAGATTCTCCCAAACAGTTGCCGCGAACGGGGGAGAGGGAGGGACGGGAGCTTATGAACGCGGTTGGGACGCAGGGACGTTGGTTCGAATCCCGCTTGTGTGGTCTGTATATACCAATACCATCATCATTATCGTCTAGCTAGACCGACGAGTGCGAGCGGACGCAGCCCAGATAGAGGCGACGAATGCTCTCTCGCCTCGCTTATCGGCCGCAAAACATCGAATCCAGGAAGTAGTTGCGAGCTCGTCTGCGGTTTGGAAAAGCTCAACCGCAGAGTTCGGTTATCCGACCGAACGAGCGGCAGAGCGCGACCGGTCGCGGCCACCAACAACGACCGCTCACTTTGATTACTTATTTCTCTAATCCGGCATCAATAGTACATCTTTATTTATTTATTACGTGTTATCTTATAAGTACACTCGACAACTAGGTCATCCGACGTAAGTATTTCAGTCGTCTCTTACGACAGGCAGAGCTACTCTGGACCAATTCTACCCCGGGCCCAGACGGGGTTATTACATCCCTAAATGACACAACATTACATATTTCGCAATGTCTATTTATAGCAGGACAGACCAATACTTGAAACAATTTTATAGTTTTTAACTTATGCTTGCGGTGGGAGGGCGGCGGTAAACCGTTCAAAGGGTTTAACGACGTCTCCGAGACGACCAACAGCCGAGTAGAGTAGAGTAGGGGGAGCCCCCCCACAGTACACAGCACACGTGCAATAGACTGACATGTGTTATTCCTGGCCGGGCGCACTTAGCATACAACACTTGGGCCCGCCCAATCAGATCTCGACATGAGATGACGTATCATGTATCAAGACTCAAGAGTCAAGACAATCAACGGGGTCGACGACGGAAATAACAAATAACACAGGTGACTCGCCTAGACATACAACCTTACTGACACTGTACTCTACGTTCAAGTGTTACAATTTAGCAGCATGTACTACGTCCACCTACCATGCGCGAAACCCCCGATTCTGTCTGTTTAAAACGCTTTAAAATTGTCAAAGCGCACCCGGTGGACAGCGCCCCCCCCCCCCCCCCCCCCCACCGTGTCCCACGTATACTCCCGTCTAATTGGAGTCTATTAGTCGACGACGCTTCTTCTTTCTAAGTGAGGAGGAAGGAGTCGGTCTAGACAGGGCCCAACGCTAGGAGATGCGATACTTGCAACCAGTGCACGATATACTTATACTACAGGAGGGGGGGCTTTTGGCCCTCAGCATAGCAGCGTGGAAACATATTCAAATTTGACAACGATTACAGGTTTTGAAGAAGTAGACCAACATTAATCTACGACCTTACATTTTATTGTCGACGCACTTGACAGAGATCACGCACCTGTCACACAGAGTTTTCTGACACCACCGCTACGACACTCGCCGCCCCCCCCCCCCCCCCCTCCCCCCCGAGCAACTCGTCAGTCAGCTGGTCATAGTGGTCAAGTCGAGGTTCTGTTATATACTTCCTACTACATTGTCTGCAACGAGTTGTTTAATTAATTGTTCAAGTCGCGATAGTCATCATTATATACAGTAATACCGTGGTTGGTTTACCTGCCGAGTCTGTGAAAAACTAGAAGAACCTCTATTATATAGACTAGACTCTCTAGAGCGTCGTGGGAAACTGCATTTGTTACCTACGTAGCCTACTCCCGTTATAAGCCGCGGTACAGTCGACACAAGTAGTGCTCTAGATATGATCAAGACGTACTAATCTCCAAAAGGGTTGGAGGATTGAAGGTTTCGTTGAACCATTGCAGGAAGGAGGGAGGGACGGGGGCAATGGAGCAGTACCCTCCGCCCCCCCCCCCCACACACAGCTAAATTGAATGATGATTAATGGGGCTTAACGTCTCATATTTGTGCAACAATGGCTAATCGAGACGATGAGCGGGTGATAATGAAGATGAGAAAGATGATGATGAAGAATAAAGCCACATCCGAATCAGATCCGTTGTACGTCGCGTGGGTCGTCATACGGGAGTCCAGCAAGGGAGGGCAGGGCCTAGTGGGAGGAGAAATATTCAGTGCGACAGTGGGGGGAAAGGGACAGGGTCTCCTTTCGTCGCCTCTTACGACTAGCAGAGTCACTCTGGGCCTATTCTTCCCCGGGCCCAGACGGACACAGCTCAATTGTTCTATATCGATGTGTACGAGTTCGACCCTCCTCATTTCCTGTTCCTCGATAGATATTTCCGCCAATATCGATATATTATAGGGGAAATCGATATTGTTCTGTATCGCCGTGTTTGTACGAACAGTTCTTCGACTCTCCTCATTTCCTGTTCCCCGAGAGAGAGGGAGAGAGAGAGAGAGATATTTCCGTCAATGGAAACATTCCACGAGAAGAATTTTTATTTTTTCAACTTGAGTGCATGAAGGGTAATAAAAACACGCGCGGGCGACCCGACTACACCAAGGTGGGGGGTAGCCCATACAACAACCATACAACCCAGGCAGGCACGTGATACTACCGGAACTGAAAACACGTGGCTTGCATAACACATGAGGAACTACACTACATACGGTAAACATTGACCGATTTAGTTATTCTCAGCAACTCTTATGTATTTCATACGTTGTTACTTGAGCCCTTATCAAATTGTAAAAGCTGTCATTCCGGGCAAATTGCTTCCAGCGTCTTCGGAACTGTAAAATGTGGCAGTTCTTCCGGGTGGGAGATATTACATGGGAGTTATTCTGGATGGAAGATATTCCTTGTAGGAGTTATTGGCAAATATTCCTTGTAGGAGTTATTCCCGTTGGAAGATATTCCTTGTAGGAGTTATTCCCGTTGAAAGATATTCAGTTTGGAAACGATTCATGTTGGAGTCGTTGCGTTACGCCCCGAGAAACTACCACCACACGTGTGTGTTTGTACAGGTGCCCCCCCCCCCCCAACCCCCCCCAACCCCTTACACCCCAGCCCCTGCAGTCTTGCAATAACAGACACGGAAGGGAAGGGATGTGGAGGGGACTCGTAGTTGGAGATGCACGTCTTCGTCAATGATGTGTGCGAGAGCAGCGGAGTAAAGATGATCACGTGACATCCAGGATTCGAACCCGGTAGTGCCTACAGTCCAGTCTCCATCTGAGACGACGCCACACCAACGTATCCCGCTCCTGTCATGCTTATACATAGCCGAGACTAACTTAGTTCTCTACCATCGTCTACTTCTCTACTGGTAACACCGATAGAGGTGGCCAGCTCAGCGGTAAGACGCGAGACTCTAATTCGGGAGGTCGCCGGTTCGATTCTGGCCACCGGCAGTCCTGACTGAAGGTTTTTCCGAGGTTTTCCTCAGTCGTGAAGGCGAATGCTGGGATTGAGTCCTACTAATAGCCCTCGGACATTCCTTCCCATCTATCCAAACACCCTAATAACCTAGTTAGTCACCTGAAGAGGGGCACATCAGGTAAAGCTGGTGTGCACCCTAGAACGGGTATTCCTACAAAAAATTATTATTAATTATACTGGTAACGGTTTCATTCACGACCGTATATTGGATACGTGGAAAGTCCTAACAGCGCCGGCGTGACTATAATGAGGCTTGAGAAGACGGGCTTGTACGAATGTATGAATTAACGCCGGGAATCTGTCGATTGTCGTAGCAACCAGCGTGCATGTAGACAAGGACACGAGGTCGGTATGCAAGTAAACCACCGCCAATATGATCTGAGCTGAGCATGGCCGGCGGATAGCGGCGCAGCCTTGCAGGATAGGATAGCGCGGTCACGGTTCGACACCCAGCGTGTATACCGCGACAACAATAACACACAACAACTGATGTGCAGTTTATATTACCTACCGGCTACTTCAAGGTCTTGCTGTTGTACTCTTCCCACCTTTGTATTACTCGAGCTGTGCGAGACGCGATACCAGGTGGTGCAACAAACTAGAGTGTGCCCCAGTACAGGAACGAACCCAGGACCTCAGTAGGGGGGGGGACACAATTTAGAAGAATGCTGCAGACGTGGGTTCGAATCCCGCGCAAACGACACGGATGTACTACAGTTGAGAAACTGTAAGAATGACGGGCCCCCTCCATATCCCTTCCACAGCTACCCGACCCCCCACAATTCTCCGTGACAACCCGACAAAATGAAATACGTAACTGAAAATCAGTTTGTTTCAGTTGTTCAGTTTGTTGTTTCGTGGAGTTGAGGGGGGTCGGGTAGCTGTGGAGGGGATATGGAGGGGGCCGTCATTCTTACAGTTTCTCAACTATGACCGATTGCAAAGAGGGTATCTCTCGGCTTTGTGAAAATTTGCGCACAAGTACTTAATAACTTTTTGGAACGTTACGTTGTGTCTTGATTATTTACATTTTTTTTTTTATTATTCGAGTACTTGAGTTGAGTTACTGGGTAGATTTATGTGAGTGATGCAACATCCGAAATATTGTTATTGAATACTATTTTAAAGATATACAAACGTAACACTTTACAGTACCGCGTTTTACGAGAGCTATTTCTGTCGAAGAACACTCTTCGAAAACGTGAACTAATAGCGAGGGTGGAAGGCGGGGGGGGGGGGGGGGGGGGGGAAGGAGGTCAAAGGTCACCCAGTCTCTCCCCCATTGTGAAGCCGGCAACTCTAGCTCGCACCCCGGGGACGTAATCGCCTTACGAGCATCGCACAAGTTGAGGGGGAGACGGGACAACATATGGCGCAAGTCAGATTGACAACAGATACACTAAATAACGTCTAGTCTATCGTATGTCCATGCCAACACAACGGAACTACTATCGGACTCAAACAGGTGTATCTCGCGATTTTAAGAACTATCAATTCATTCAAGAAGAATGACAAAACGTGCAACACAGTGGCGAAAAAACGCTAAATCGCCCTATATAACCAGTCTGGGCCCCGGGGTAGAATTGGTCCCGGGTAACTCTGACTGTCACCCACCCTGGGTAAAATTCTACCCCGGGCCCAGACGAGATCAGAAACTTTGAAATCAAATCAGCTTGACACTCACATATTTGGTTAGAACTTAAGACCGGGCATATTTATAAGTAGCCCATAGAAAAATCGAATAAAAAAAAAGGGCGAGGAAAATCGAATTCAAATCAAATTTAAACTACACAATCAGAAATCATCGAACGGTATCATCGGAAACAGTGCGTACACGCACAGTGTTGCCACGTGTTGGCAAACAACAACAACAACAACAACAACAACAACAACAACAACAAAACACGTTCCTCAGTCGTTTAAACTGGACTAATACCTACGTCAGCAAGCAACAACCGTAAAATATGATTTCCAGCAAACGTGCAACATTTTTTCTCGCGATGTAGTGCTGACTAAGTCGTGACGTAGTCGTGACCAAGTATAAAGCAACAACAACACCTCAACAGGTGGTGTCTACGCGTTGTTGCTGTCACTGTCAGTCACTGACCTAAACACAATCTGGGGTCGTGAAAATAGCGCTGACGATTCTTGTCGCTTTACGCAACGATGAGCAGTGAGAGATGTCGAAGAAGGGCGATCACAAAAATGAAAACCATGCCTTATCTTCTTTCTTCTTCTTTTCTTATACCCACAATTGACATCTCATGTCATCATGTATTTTCTGGTCTGGTGGTAGTGTGAAGCAGCCCGGCGTGCACAGGTAAGCAGTGTGAAGCAGCCCAGCGTGCACAGCGAGCAGTGTGACGAGGTCCAACGAGTGTAGTAAGCAGTGTGAAGCAGCCCGGCGTCCACAGCGAGCAGTGTGACGAGGTTCAACGCGTGTAGTAAGCAGTGTGCAGTAGCCCGGCGTGCACAGCGAGCAGTGTGACGAGGTCCATCGAGTGTAGTAAGCAGTGTTAAGTAGCCCGGCGTGCACAGCAAGCAGTGTGACGAGGTCCAGCGAGTGTAGTAAGCAGTGTGAAGTAGCCCGGCGTGCACAGCGAGCAGTGTGACGAGGTCCAACGAGTGTAGTAAGCAGTGTGAAGCAGCCCGGCGTCCACAGCGAGCAGTGTGACGAGGTTCAACGCGTGTAGTAAGCAGTGTGCAGTAGCCCGGCGTGCACAGCGAGCAGTGTGACGAGGTCCATCGAGTGTAGTAAGCAGTGTTAAGTAGCCCGGCGTGCACAGCAAGCAGTGTGACGAGGTCCAACGAGTGTAGTAAGCAGTGTGAAGTAGCCCGGCGTGCACAGCGAGCAGTGTGACGAGGTCCAGCGAGTGTAGTAAGCAGTGTGAAGTAGCCCGGCGTGCACAGCGAGCAGTGTGACGAGATCCGACGAGTGTAGTAAGCAGTGTGAAGCAGCCCGATGTGTTAGGTTAGCTTAGGTTAGGTTAGGTTAGGTTAGGTTAGGTTAGGTTAGGTTAGGTTAGGTTAGGTTAGGTTAGGTTAGGTTAGGCTAGGCTAGTATAGGTTAGGTTAGGTTAGGTTAGGTTAGGTTAGGTTAGGTTAGGTTAGGTTAGGTTAGGTTAGGTTAGGTAAGGTTAGGTTAGGTTAGGTTAGGTTAGGTTAGGTTAGGTTAGGTTAGGTTAGGTTAGGTTAGGTTAGGTTAGGTTAGGTTAGGTTAGGTTAGGCTAGTATAGGTTAGGTTAGGTTAGGTTAGGTTAGGTTAGGTTAGGTTAGGTTAGGTTAGGTTAGGTTAGGTTAGGTTAGGTTAGGTTAGGTTAGGTTAGGTTAGGTTAGGTTAGGTTAGGTTAGAGTAGGTTAGGTTAGGTTAGGTTAGGTTAGGTTAGGTTAGGTTAGGCTAGAACCTAACCCAACACACAACACGATAAGACAATACTACAAGACATGCGAATACTACATAGATGGGATGGATGTTAGGTTGGGTTAGGTTAGATTAGGTTAGGTTAGGTTAGGTTAGAAACTAACCCAACCCAACAAGACACTACTACAAGACATAGACTAACATAGATGGAATCAATGTTAGCTTATCTACATCAGCCTGTCACTGCGAGCTGCGATCACCTCAGCTACGAAAACTCATTTTTCTGACTGGCCCACGGCAAGCTTATGTACAGCAGCCTTTACACCAATTATGGGTTTCACTGCGTGCTGGGATCACCTCAGGCTACGAAAACACATTTCTCTCACTAGCCCACTACAAGCTTATCTACAGCAGCCTTTACACCTATTATGGGTTTCACTGCGAGCTGCAATCACCTCAGGCTACGAAAACACATTTCTCTCACTAGCCCACTACAAGCTTATCTACAGCAGCCTTTACACCTATTATGGGTTTCACTGCGAGCTGCAATCACCTCAGGCTACGAAAATACAATTCTCTGACCAACCCACTACAAGCTAATCTACATCAGCCTTTACACCTATTATGGGTCTCACTGCGAGCTGCAATCACCTCAGGCTACGAAAACACATTTCTCTCACTAGCCCACTACAAGCTAATCTACATCAGCCTTTACACCTATTATGGGTTTCACTGCGTGCTGCAATCCCCTCAGGCTACGAAAACACAATTCTCTCACTAGCCCACTACAAGCTAATCTACATCAGCCTGTACACCTATTATGCGTTTCACTGCGAGCTGCGATCACCTCAGGCTACGAAAACACATTTCTCTCACTAGCCCACTACAAGCTAATCTACATCAGCCTGTACACCTATTATGGGTTTCACCCCTCCCTGACCCACTATATGCATCAATCCCTGAATATACCACTCTTTATTAAAATATCCTCTTTTTACCACCACAACTTATGGGAACCCTATGTGTGCTTCATTCTCTCTAAGGCCCTTTGGCGTAGAGAAGTCTTCACGACACCCGGGCGAGATGGGGCTTATAGTACAGGATGTCCGCAAGCAACAACTAACTGGGTCACTTGGCAACCTTGAAACTTGAAAGATGGCAGCATCACTTTCTCCGCGACATTGAACAGTCTCATCTCATCTCTCATATTATGTCGTCGGTATTTGTGCGATCCGAGGGTTGGGGGGGGGGGGGGGGGGGTACGAGTGGAGAAGTTAGAGCAGATACGTGCTCTGTCTGTCCTTCCTTTGATTTACTTAAATCGAATAATGAGTAAATTTCATTAGGTTACTGCATAGGATCGGAGTCGAACACACGACCTGCAGTGTCAACCCAACGTGACAACGGTCGGTAGTCCGGCCATTCGAAACGTCGGATAAAAACCGACTTAGAAATTCTATCCTCATACGAGGTTCGAACCCACGACCCTTGGTTCCATACGAGACGACTCGCCCTCGATTAGCCTCGTTGCATGAACGCGAGCCGTCTTTAAATTCATCGCTCGTAAAATGATCCAACCAACCGACGTTGAATGCAATGACAAGTGTGAACATTGACGAAATATCCACCGCACTCAAACAAACAACAAAGACGACGTGTTTGAAATAATCTTCTATGCGCCGGATGTTTTTAAATGTTTACACAATGCCCCTCTAGCAATGACATGTGTTAAGAATGTCATTCAATGATACCAACTTGTAAAAAAACTCTGCCGAGTGAACCCCAACTCGACACCCTCGCCTCAACAATGGGGAGATGGGGGGAAGCAGCATTCGTATTGATTATTCGGTACTCGTGGGGGGAGGGGGTGCAAGCCATCCATTCATGCTGGGAACGACAGACAAGGAATGAAACCCCAGACCTTGCGAATGTCCTTGAATCAGAAACCATTGACAATTGACAGACGCAACCGAATACAGATGTACAAAGGCCTTGGTAGGCTCGTGCACTAATCATAACATTATGCAAGGATTATTCGTAGCAAAGGGGGCGTAACCAATTTGTTCCGAAAAAACACAACACACGTAACGTCTCCTACTATCCGTCCTAGTAATCACCGCCACGTTGTTAATGAATGAAACGTACGAAACTTACGTGAATACATCGAGACGAATGTTTTTAGGTTAGGTTATAAAAAGTGGGGCGTAAGTTTTTCTCGTGTGTGATTTTTTGTGGTTGCAGATGAGCGATCAGTTGGAAAAGCCATCGTCTTTGCTGAGATCTCATTCGGGATGATTCAATTAAACGAAACCACATGAGTTGACGCGCTAAAGACGAAAGAATTTGAGCCCTGCAGAAATTAAGAGCCCTGGGCCTACACTTGTGATCCTAACCTAGTTCTGTCAGTTCACACATCATGCTCCTATTCGGAATGACACCACCTTACAGCTTCGATTTTATTGTTAGGCAATGCACGTCTTATCTCCTGTTTGCCCAGATAACTGAAATTATTACTAAAGTGACGTTTACGTCTTTATAACTTGATCCAAACCAAAAGACAATATTGTGGGTGGGGAGAAACAGTCGAGCATTGTCCATCATCTAGGCCCAGGCTAGGACTAGGCCTAGGCCTAGCTGATGGGTCACTTTAATCCGCAAACACAGAATAGTACCTACTAAAACCCCTAAATTATTATTCTGCCTGTACAAACTGACAATTACATCTCCCGTAGAACAACTGAAGTATGAATCTACTTGTCCCTAGGCTAGGGCTGTAAATTAAATGTTATCATTTCTTACCAACGCCATACTTCTTGACCTTCGTCGGCGTCCACATAACTAACGATGCACTAGTTCATGTCCACATGTGTGTAAATATATTTAAAACACTCCCGAGAGATCACATTTTAACTAAACACACTACTAAAAAAACATCACACGCTAAGCGCACAAGTGCACATCTGATTGCTTGTTCAATGTCAGTCTGTCACTGGTGGGCTTTTTTAGAAGATGGCATTTAGCGCATTCTTGTGACAGAATATAAAACTAACTGAGCGGCCATGTTTCTTTATGGTTTCTTTTTTGTGATATAGGTCGCAGCACTTTCGGTACACATGAAATTAAGTAGTTATCAGTTAGTATTAAAGCCATTTTTAATATTAATAAAGTAGTATATAGCAAATAAAATATATTTAAAATAGTAAATAATATATTGTAAATACTTACAACGTTCGTACTTAAAATAAACGTAAAATAAAATAAAGTGGAGCGGTGAATTTCAACTTCAAGCAGGCAGTGCAAACCGGAAGTACGTATGAGGGATGTCGAGCTATTTTGCTCAATTTCGAACCCTAGTACTGTTGGAAATCGCATTTTCCTCTGAACATTTTAGTGGATTCCTTTATTATAATGGATTGGGTCCATTGTAATTCGTGTTTTAAACAACCTCGACAATCTGCACCAGGTAGAAAATTCTTTCTTACTAGCTGTGGACATGTTTATTGTGGGGTATGTGTAAACTCAAAGCCCGTCCAAGAAAAGTGCATTGTGTGTGGAAATACTTACACAGTCATCCACCTTAATGAAGAAATGAAGCCAGAAGTTCAAGAGTATTTTAAGGACGTTCAGGCTGCTATAAAGAAAATTTCAGAAGTTATGGTATTTCAAAACGGCCACCGCCAACGCCTTGCTATGCATTCAAAACTAGTGGATGACAAGTATGCAGCAGCCAAAGAAGAAGTGAAGAGATTGTATGAAGTCGTCAAATGCAGAGATAAACGGATCCAGGAACAGGACAATGCGTTGAAATTCTATAAAAGGAAGGTTGACGAGCTACAATCTGCAGCTGCTCGGCCTCCCGCTGTAACTCCAAATAGTGGTAGACCAGCAATGGTACACAAGCATACACCATCCCCAATTATGTCTGGCTCCATGAAAATCCTCAGTCAGAAAATCTTACAAACAACCCAAGGGATGCAAAAAGTACGTGACGGCATGTGGTTGACACCAAATCGGCTGACTCTACAGTACAAACCTATCTCAAATACCACTAGACCAAGTCCAGACAGTTCAATGACTCCATCAAAGCAATCTTTAAATAACTTTGCTGTAAATTATGGCGCATACAGGAAAACCAATTCATATTCATCACAGCCGACAACCCCAGGCGACGAGTTTGTGTCACCTGCTGCACCCGTACACACGCCCAATACTCCAAACCAGCCGCAGTACTGTCGACTGTCGGGTGGACACAACGTACAACATCGCAGCCAGTATTACGATTCTTCTGTACCAGTTGGATCTCCACCCGACTTTGGTTTACTTAATCTAAGCACACAGCGTTCAAGGAATGAGACACAGAAGAAATAGTCTAGTCTGTGTAGCTTTCCAAAAAGTATGATCCACTGATTTAACTGCCTAGTTTACACTCCAACATAGTGAGTGAACAGGTCAGTACCTATGTTATTGTTAACAGCTGGCATAGAACCAAGTTATTATTATTGTAAAGATAAGAAGCTGGAAGCAGCATTTATATTTTGTGTAAATCTAAGTATGCAGTTGTGATTCTCTGAAACACTCAAGTAGGCTAGCTTTTTTAGTGGACCATGCCATATCAACACTTTTATGGTAACAGAATCACTGTGTCCCGAACTGTGAAACACAAGACATAGGCCTAGATTCCATATTTTGAAACATAAAATACTGTATGTATTACTACTTACTAGACATACAGTTCGTAAGCGGCTTAATTTAATCTTAGATTTTTCTCTTGAGAAAAATCCAAGATTTTTTCAAATACAGCCCCAATCACTCCCACTGGCTACTTACCATTGCAATAGACTGGGAAAAGCAATTAATAATATCGTATGAAACAGGTTGGGAAATCTCTGTCACATTGTTTAGTTCTAGTAGTAGTTTTGTTTAGTATTGAACTAGGCTATATGCTTATAATTAATGTTTTTGTTTCTATCTTGACTTGATTTGATAGAAAGCCTATCAGCTGGATGTGATTTAGTTGGGGGAAAAAAGGAAAGGAGACCAACAGCTTACCTGAAAGTACATGGGTGGCTGCAAGAGTTGTAGATAACATGAATATTATTATTATTATTATTGGTTAGCACGACAACGCATGATGGCCGAATAGACCAATTGCGGGCATAAGAGAAGAAGAAGATATACATAAAAACGTTTCGGCCTACGTGGCCTTGGTCGGTGACCAACGCCACGTTAACCCCATTCACGTTCAACAGTTCTTATGTATATAGGCCTATTCATGTTATCTACGACTCTCGCAGCCACCCACGTACTTTCAGGTATGCTGTTGGTCTCCTTTCCTTTTTTCCCCCAACTTAATCTCAGTTTTTGTTTCTATGTTAGTCCTAATTTATGTACAGGTTGTCCATAGTATGTATTGTTAGCGAGATACGAAACTTCAATGGAAGTCTAAAGACCTATGCCCATTACTCGATGCCTACCATGTTGTACCATTGATTGTTAGTTTGTTTGTTGCATTTTAAACATAACTGTGCGTGTTCCTGCATTATACATCGCCTGATGTCTGTATAGATATTGAAGGCTTAGAAAACAAGGTACCTACACCCAAGTATTTTATTTCCAATTGAAAATAAAATGGTCTCAACTCAATGTACAATATGCTCGACAATCCGAGAATCCATTGTTGACGCTTCAGCGAGTTACATATCTCGGGAACAATACATAGGCCTATCCATGGGTTATCTTGGTATAAAGGTTCCTTCAGGTAGTAGATCTACTAAATTCCAATACACACACAAAAACACCAATTAATTTACGAAATGCAAGGCAATTACCCAGGCCCAGGGACCTCAAATCGAATCACTTGCCTATCTCAATCCTCAATACCAACAGTTGTTCCTACCATTATCAAACAGTAAGGGCATAACTGTATTGAAATTTAACCGTCAATGTTGTATCCATACAATTCTACAGATAATATAATTTTCATATCCATGTGCACACAACTATTAGTTTAGTTACAATTGTGTTTGGAAATGATGTGTAAACAATAGTGTTTATAAATCAATTAAATGTCATTAACATCTAGTTGTCGTAATAGCATAATTGTGAATACCTGCCATGATCGTAGTAGCCTTAGCCTTACCTACTACATCGATCCAGTTAACTACAAGGCCAACTTCAGGATATTAAGACGATTCTTCGTATCATTGTAGTACAGTAGTTGATTATGTAGGCCCTAGGCCTATAAAATGAATCATCAACAACATGTTGAAAGTAATCTAGATAGGCAATTGTAATTGTTTTGGCAGTAGACCTGGGCATACTCATTTTGATATTAAGTACATGATCAAATTTGTAATTGGATTCTGTCAGCTATTATTGTTATTTGGTCGAATAAAATGTATGGTATGTAACTATTAAATAATGTTGTCAACTTTATTTCACATCAAGATGAAGTCTAAAGCTACATCCACTACCACAACCTGCTAAACATTAATGCAAACTTGTTATCTTCATGGCAACCACAGGCAACACAATTGGCGGTGTCATGTAGAAAATAAGCTAGCAGCGGGGCTAAGTATTTAGCGGTCCATCACCTTACGGCCCGGTACTATCTAGGCTTGCTGGTGGATGCCATGGAGAAAATAAGTTAGTCCGGTACTAAATATTTAGTTGGATGTCCTAATACTGGGTCTAGATAATAATACGTATACTCCTATAAGTGGGGTTCAATCACATTTCTGTGTGGAACAATAATATACACTATTGTTTTGTGTATAAACAATATGAATATGTATCTAATTGTGGATGTGAGAGAGCAGCCAGCCAGTAGCTTCTTCTTGACGTCGTTGAAGGTCATTTACGCAGCAGCGTGTGATGATGCATCGTGTTTGAAGACTGCCCCATCCGGCTCCAACAGACGGCAGTTCAGTGAGAGATACTGCAAGGCAGGGAGAGTTGACAGCGCACCTTACATAATATGTAAACATTGCAAACAGGGGTAGGTACGTCTGCTTTTATTTTTTAGAAGAATCACAAGTTGTATGGATTTATGGCAACAATGCAAGCAAACAGTTTCAAAGATGCTCACCAATAATACATTGCATGAGAACATTAATATTAAATACGTCACAATACTAGTCAACAATTATGTGTGATGTATGTCGCCTGGAAACAAGGGAGTAAATAGTATTAGCAGCAAAACAAAAAACACAAACTCCATTGGTTTCGTCTAGTTTTATTAAAAATTATCATTCATTACATAGTAATAACTATATTGTGTAGAAACCATAGTAACGTAGCCGGGCCCATTTCAAACTAAGCGAACAAAGAAAATATTTGTTTAAGTGGATGGGTCAAGTATAGGACCGCCTGTTAACTGTTGACCAATAATACGTACAATAACAAACTAAATAAACAAAACCATATATTATTAAATACATTATTCACAATTTAATTTATAATAAGGTAAAATTGTATTTACAGTAGTAACAGTAAGAAGATCCAGAACAATTAAGGCAAAATTGTTTTTAAAGTTTTTCACATTAAGAAAGCAGAGAAAAATAGCTTTTGAGAATACCTACCAAGTATTATGGCAACGGCTGAGGGTGCAACACTATTGCTTCCGAACTACTATAATAACTTAGGATAGAGTAGTTTGCTTAAATGTTATTTATTTACTGGTATTGCGCCCATCCAAGACTGTGTCTGGTCCTCCGCTCGGCCGAAGACACAGACGGTAATAATTCAATCTCGATGCAAACAAAGTGACGTACAAATCGAGTCTCGTGCACGTCTGTGCCTGTCTGTGAGAGTCGCGTCGGTATCAAAGCCCAGATATCGTCTCGCAAACGTGTGAGTCTCAACTTTAACGTTAGATCGTGGCCTCAGCCACGCGAGCGACAGACTGAAAATGGGCAACGGCACTTAGATGTGGAATCCCACTACCTTTGTGCAAGGTAGTCATTGACTCAGTGATCATCCTAAAAAAGTATCCAATTGACTATGAGCCATTTTTAGAGAATCTTATATTCAAAAAAGTTCCTTTTAGGAGATTTAAAATCACCGGGACTCAACGTCTTGACTTGTCAAACGAGAGAATGACAATGGACATAACTATTCGTTACACCTCGCGAACCAAGACACTAAAATTAACACAATCCCACCAATCTGGCAGTCTCAAGCAGTCGAAGATAACTACAAAGCTATTGCACTTCTAAACCTACATAATCATTAATCAACAATACAACCGCCTAGAACGTGTAGACACGAAAACCGCCAGATAGGAAACAAATTACTTCGGTCAGACGCGTTTGTTTGACAAACAGAAGAGAAGACACGGTCGATAGAATTCATCTATCTGGAAGGCCTATGAAGTAGTCGTTTTCTAGTATTAAACGGCGAGCTTTACTTAGCAGAAATAAATTTTCAAGCTCTACAAGGTTACAACTGTACTTGAAACAACTCTGGAAAGAAGACACTTGGAAATCGCAGAAAATCCGTACGAATTAATTGTACAGTCGCAGCCTGTAAAAGAAGTCATTAATTTTTGCTAAATTATCGCCCAACACCGGAAAACGATTCGCGTCTCACAGCGAGACATTCACAGCCGCGCGATTTGCCGTCACTTTGTTTGTCACGTGTGACAACGACGTTGCGTTCTACTCCGTGCCGATGGGAGGGGGTGGGGGAGGGGGAGACCCAGCGCTTGGGCAGGAAGTAGTACGACCGACGTGAGTAGTTTCGATGAGGGGTGCGCGTCTAAAAGTTGATGGCCTTGCCGAAGTAGGCGGCGACGTTTGCTTCTCTGAAGGCTTCCGAACATGTCTGGAACAGGAGAGAGAACGAGACGAGTTATAGTCGTACAGTTGGCTACAAAAGGAAACTTTCTTGTTTGGAAACAGCTCGTAGGACTTGGCATAAGAGTATTTGTTAATCATCGTGTTTATCTCACTACTAGGCTAGGCATAAACACGTACCAATATGCTCTAGGTCTCGCAGTCCATAGGCACAAGTGTTTGCTCTAGTTTCGAGATCGTATATATTGTTGTTGTTTGTGTGTTGGGGGGATCAATACTCACGGGGTGGGCGTGACAGACCCGAGCCACGTCCTCGCAAGAAGCTCCGTACTCCATCGCGAGCACGGCCTCGTTGATCAGCTCGCCGGCCCCCGGTCCGATGATGTGGGCGCCGAGGATGCGGTCCGTGTGTTTGTCGCCGAGCATCTTCACGAAGCCGTCGGTCTCGTTGTTGGTCTTGGCGCGGCTGTTGGCGGCAAAAGGGAACTTGCCCACCTTGTACTCGATACCCTGACGACGACAACAACAACAACCACATTGCTCTGTAATACAAACTCTGTTAATTCAAATGTATAATTTGGGAATACGCACGAGTTTTTAATAGGTATGTCTGGATCTCTGGAAGTATTTTCATGTTATGAACACTATAGGGAAGGAATTTAGAAGCTTTAAAAGTAACAAATTTAAAATGATAGGCAACATTTTTACGCCCTATCTGAGCTTTACCCTCACATGTAAAATAATGGTAAGTTAATTGAAGTTTCAATGTATACACATAATATCCAACAAAGCCAATTACCCGGCAACAAAAAGGCAAGACATTCAAATGTTTAGTCATATTTTATTTAGTATATTCGAATAGGATAATTTTCAAAATTACTCGACAAGTTTTAATGGCCGACCGTGGCTAATGTCCGTGTTCTGCAAACACAACAAACTCACGTCGTTCTTAAGGTCCTCCTCGGTGCGACCCACCCACCCCACCTCGGGGTGAGTGTAGATGACGGAGGGAACGCAGTTGTAGTCTATGTGGACGGGCGCCCCCGTGATGCCCTCAACGCAGACTATGCCCTCGTCCTCAGCCTTGTGGGCCAACATCGGGCCGTGGATGCAGTCGCCGATAGCGTAGATGCTGCGGGGAGACCACAACACAACACAGCATTCATTTAATATGTCTACGAAGGTCAACCTAATATATATTATTTATTTATATCATTTGACATATTTTAGTAATACTACAATGGAGTAGAGGTATTTTTGTAGCAACACAAGTAGTGATAGATAATAACAATAACACACAAAATAACAACAAACAATAACAATAATAATAATAATGAGGAGGGAGAAGAGAGAGAGAGACTCACTTGGGTATGACCGTCTGGAAGCGAGAGTTGACCGGCACTCTCCCCTTCTCGTCTCGTTCGATTCCCATCTCCTCCAGGCCGAGGTTCTGTGTGTACGGCCTCCGTCCGACGCACACCAACAGCACGTCGCAGCTCAGCTGGAGACATCGTTACATTCCGTTACGCGGGCGCCACAATACAACCACAACACCATTGGCCTTGTACACATTTCACAAGCCCTTGCAAGAGGTTTAGGCACAATGTACGGAGTTGAATGTTTCAATAAAACTTGGGTTTTTAGGGTAATTTAAAATTTGAATTAGAGTAGGCCTTCTGTACAAGGGAAACGGAAATAATGTAAGGGTCTTTACGCCATGATGCTGTCTTAACCTCCCCAGACCCAGAATTATTGTATTCATTTTGTTTTTCAATTTCTTTGAGGCAATTTATTTATTTAATTATTATCCCTATTACTTCAACTTTTCTACCTTATAACCCGGGTGAAACTTGACGTACTCACCTCCTCTTTCTTGGTGGGGTCCTTGACGTTCTCGACGTTGACTGTGATGCTGCCGCCCGACCGGCTGGCTCCCGTCACCTTTGAGCCCAGCTTGAACTTCAAGCCCTGCTTGGTGAGGATGCGCTGGAACGTCTTGGACACCTCCCCGTCGATGCCCAGCCCGCCTATAGAGTTCATGAACTCTACAGCCGTCACCTCGGCGCCCAGCCGGCCCCACACCGAGCCCTGCGTACACACGAGTAGCTGTACTACCTCTCAACATACAGACCACACCGAGCCCAAGGTTCAAGTTGTCCGAACACTTACCAGCTCCAGCCCGATGACTCCCGCCCCGATGAGCACCAGCTTCTTGGGCACCTGTTTGAGCGAGAGCGCGCCGGTAGAAGACACGATGGTCTCCTCGTCGATCTCTATGCCAGGGAAGGGCGTGACCTCCGACCCCGTCGCAATCAGGATGTTCTTTGTCTTGACAACCTCGGTGGAGCCGTCTGCCTTCATCGCAGTCACCTCATTCGGGCCGGTGATCTTGCCGTGACCCTTGACCAGCGTTACCTGCACGGTTCGTTTAGTTTACCTTCCGTACATCACTCAAACCAAGTACACAGCGCTGTTAAGTAACCCCCTTATCTGCACCATCGATGACTTAAAAAAAACTAACTTAATGAACAATTGACAGCTAGACTTCTCCTCATAATAGTATATAATGTGAGGAGACGTTTAGCTGTCAATTGGTCATTAATTTTTTTTAAAGTATATTTTAACACCAGAAAGCATCTAGTCTTTTCGAGTGGTCATCGGATGCCAGAATGGCATGCGATTGGTGGTTCATTGTTACACTACGTACAATGATTCAGATGGAACTTGGTTGAAGTTAAACTGTTCTTTAAATTTGGTTTGCAACTAATCCATTACTGAAAAGCAAAATAATTAAGCAAAATGTCTCGTCATACTCCTCTTGTGGTTTACATTGGCACAAATAATCCTTTTCGTAAACATTGCTGGAGAATAGACCTATAGGCTAAGGCTACACATGTTAAAAACCTTACATTTTGTGGTAAGCTTAAATTAGTCTTAGTATTGACAGCTCAAACGTCAGCACACAATTTGTTGTCCCGACGACTGTTGTGACGTCACGCGAGTGAGTGCGCAGGACGTGTATAAGAATGGAACGGAGTCGTCAACTGACCTTGTTCTGCTTGAAGAGGTGAGCGATACCGCCCGTCAGCCCCTTAACTGCCTTCTCCTTCTCTCCCATCATCTTGCCCAGGTTGAGGTTCACCGTGGAAACTAGACCGGGCAGAGAACAACGTGATCAACAAACTAGTTGACGGAATGATCAATAATCAGTCATCATTTGAGCATTACATTTTTTTTTGCACTACATCTTTTTATTTCATACTGAGTGATTGTATTCAATACCCATATGAGAGGCTACTGTAGGGGTAATATGCCTAGTAGGGTACCTATCCTGTGGTAGTTGGATATCACATTGGCCACAGCATTACAACGATAATCAGGAATATACTAAAACATTGGCAATTTACCAAAAATGGCAGAATTAGGCTTAGCTAAATATAATTAAAATATTTGGCAGTTCCAGAACTATTTGTAGGACTCAATTGCAAGGTGAGGCTGAGAAATATTGTGTTTAGTTTTACTAAACAACTATTCCCTTCTCTTGTGGAATGATCTGGTTGAGACAAACCTTCCACTCCTCTGCTGTTGAGGTCGCCCGAGTGTGCCATGTGGTAGTAGTGCGAGTTGTTGAGGAGAGCTTTCGACGGGATGCACCCAACGTTGAGGCACGTGCCGCCAAGCGTGTCGTCCTTTTCGATGCAGACCGTCTGGGAAAAAAACGCCGACGCGTCATTCTATGTACTTAGCAAACATTCGGCCATAGGCGAGGAAAAGAGGAATGGAATAGAATAGTAGATGTTTATTCTTTTGCAAGGTACATGGTACACTGTTAAACTCTTTGTAGAAAGAGCGAATAATTTATGATGAAATTAAAACTAGTTACTAGACTAAACTACTACATGGACAGTGAAACGAACGTGCTTCTAAGATTTCTACAGCCCTATAGGCCTAACGAAAATGTATTCACTTTTCTTAATGAAATTAAAAGATGAACAATAGTTTGTTTCTCTACATTGATAAGTTTAGACCTAGGTAGGTCCATGTATAACATTTTGTTGTTATTTATTTATTTACTTGTTACATCCAGATGGATGACAAGCATCAAAATCTGTAATGTCGAATGTTCACTCACATTTAAACCAAGCTGAGCAGCCTTGATAGCCGCTACATAGCCTCCAGGACCCGAACCAATGACTACGAGGTCAGCTTCCGTTCCGCTTGAATAGAGTCTGTGGTTGAGCGCCGAGAGTGAAGGCAAAACGATTTGTCGTTGGATACAGCTGGGCTACAAGACACAAAGAGCATTAGGAAACCTGTAGGTAGCCCTACAAGTGTATGACTGAGGTAATTCTATAAAAGTATGATGTCAAGCCCTAGTATTGCTTTATTCTTGCAGGGTCATAGATGCATAAGATGTGTCCATCATCTGTTTCGATTGTCGATAGCATAGGGCCTAGTCGGGCACGTGAGCTAGGCGAATTGTATTCAGAGTTGGGCTCTGTGAAATGTTATGAATTATTGTATCCGGCGGCTAGTCAGTACATCCTAGGCCTAAGCCTAGGCCTACTCCTCCTAGGCCTACAGCACATCGTAGAACTAGGGTCAGGTTTTAACTAGGCCTAGGGTCTACGCCCTAGGCCTATTGGTGCTAGCCTAGGCCTAGGCTACTCTTTGGACCTAGGGTCCAGGCTACATATGACATGTTAGGCCTATTCTTGCGCCGCACGGTAAACATTACTATATCAGTCTACACAGTGTCCTTCTTGCCCAACTTCTTATCAAAATAAGCAAGGTTATGGAGCCAGGTTGAACTTGACCCATGGTTTAAAGTAACAAATTTATGAAAGTTAAGGGAAAAAATATAAAAGGTCAATTTCTATGGATACAAATGATGTTAAAATGATGCATTTACCCGTAATGTAGCCGACAAACGACTTAAAACGTTGGTCTGCATGATTTTCGTGTGATTTTACTCGATCTCCAGTAGAAAAAGGATATTTTCAGCTGTTTTTGGAGCAGCCTGCCTACAGACGATCAAGGTGGCCTTGAAACTTCAAATCGAGAGTCGCGCAACAATCGATTTCCTAAATGAGCGCGATATTTAAAATCCACTTTTTTGCCGACTTTAAACCCAATGATCCAGTTTTAAGAAGATGGTTAGGTTAATTCCAGGTTTAACCCCTGGAAAATTTATGATGCACATTCGGGAGTAGTAGGGGCCTAGGCCTAGTAGTGGTAGTAGTAGTAGTTAGTAACTTTTAGTCCAGCCGAATGTCCTGGTTGTCATGTGAACGCAAGGTACCACAGCTAGCAGTGCGCAAAGTTCGAGTAGGCTACGTTACGTAATAATGTTGCTGGAAGTCTAATGAAATATTAGGGGGCCACCACTTAACCCGTCTTTACCTAACCTCCATGTCCCTCTCGTTGATAACACATCACCCATGTGCGTATCTTCGACTGCTGCCTGTATGTACTTAGTCACAATATTACGTTGACAGTGATAGGCTAACATGACACCTATAATGTGCTGAAATAGTCAAAGTTTTAAGCAATATTGGATCCAAAGCAACCTTTTACATGATGGACCCATAGTGCACTGAAGTAAAATGACTAGCCATGAGCCCATTGCTCCATACTAGTTCTTAATACACTTAGAGCTACAGATGGCAGCACTTGTATGGTTTGAATCAGGCAAGCACGTGAGACCAGTTGGTGGCAGCAAGCTACGTTGCCGTTGCCTGCAACTTCGGGAAACGGCGGTTATCCGGTTTATGTACGCAGCCACTCAATTAAAAAACCAGTGATCGGTTTTTGAAATTTGTGGCTCTCTGGGTTGGTCACGAATCACTCTTCTATGACGAAAGCATTGGTAAATTTGTTTGAAAACCAGTTTATGTAAAATATATTGTTTTTTTCCTCTACTTTTTGAACAAATTGAAGTATTGTAAAGAAATGAGCAGAAGAAAAAGTTTTCAAGTATGAACAGAGTTACAAAATGGAGAAGGCAACTGGAGCATTGGAAAGGGAACAGAACCAGAACGAATACTTACACGAGGCTTTACGGCCCCAATTAAGGCATGATAAATATTAAATATGTACTGTATATACACTAACCTAAAGGAGGATGCCCCTTAAAAAAACTTAAGGAAACATTGTTTTGTATTTATTTGAAGGCTCACACGTTTCCAAGGTAAAATACTTTATTAATATCTTTTTGGATAGTACACACATAAATTTATGATATATAATTAAAGTGTTACACGGAAGTACTGCATAATATATAGTATTTAAAGTTTTTAACACAATCAATACAATTTCTAAAATATATAAAACTTTAAACTAACTCCTGTTATTTTATTCCGTGCGTTACCTTATTCAGAAGCTACCAGTGGAGATCACTAGGGGCAAAAGCCCCGTAAAAGGATTGTAAAAATAGCTGTCTCGAAAAAAAACAGGTCAAATTGGAAAGCATTAAAATTGTACTTTTCATTAGTGCATTAATAATTGTGCTACGTTATTCTTTTACAGTTACAAAACTGAACCCCTTCGTTTTCACACATACACTTCTTCATAAAAATGTCTTTTGACGGCAACTCGTTGACGGCTTTTACATCCCATGGTTACAAACATGATAGAGATTTTTTTTTAAAGGCAAAGGAGTAAGAATACAAAAAATAAAAACACATTAGTACCTTATTTAAAATGTGCAAAAATCATCAATGCACTGGCAATTAGATTGTTACATGGCTTAAAGTGAGTACGTATAGGCTTATGCAAAGAGGCTAATCGAGATCTGGACTTCATACTGTGCGGTGTCAGTCTCATTCAAGATATTGTTTTATACCGGCATATATTATAAAACTCTCGTACAATCCAATCAATACTTCTGTACTATTATTGTAGACACAGAGAGAGTTTGACGGTTTGTAATAGATGATCTGAAAACCACTGGACCGATTTTGATGGAATTTTCAACATGACAACCCTTGCAGTGATATATCGTCGACAAAAAGGTCTGACGATTGGAAAGTTTTCCCATAGTGCGAAATGTCGTTTGAATACGAAGCACGCACAACGGTTAACAAACACACTTTCATCCCTGATATAATTTGTTTGTTTCTCAGTATCTAAATTTCAACGACAATCGCCAATGGCCACTGTCTTACAATTGGGTTAGAACCCGAAAGTACTGAAAACATTACATAAAACACTAATAAATGCACACACGTACACAGTACACACAGCATAAACATATCTACTATAAAATATACGTAATCATCAAATATAGGTCTACTGTACTATGATTACTAACTAAACTTGAAAAAATATTTATTTTTGCCTTAGATCACTAGGCTAATATAATTTAGGCTACTTTAGAAGTAAAAAAAAAATATGATAAAGTGTGTCATTTCAATTAGTGGCAAGTAAACTTAGAAGCAATGTAGTGATACGTCTGCTCGTACTATTGTAATTCATAATTTCACTTTCGTTTCATTTGTTCATTTTGTTCGCTGTTTTTAACATGGCTGGACGTAATCATTTCAGTGCTAGACTACGTTTGGCTATCAAGCTATGGTGTGTGTAAATATGTGGATGCTATTTAGTTAAATTTGTATTAAAATATAGAATATGTCAATATTTGATCGACTATTATTTAAAAGACGCTACACAAGACACATTCATGTTATAATTATTTGAAGTATACATCCATCAGATGTAATTGAAAAGCTGTAGTCAAGCGCGTGTCCCGTATTTTCTCTAGGTGCAAGGCTGAACGGGTCAATTGACGGGAACGAGGCTAATAAGACGACAAGGGAAACATTGACTCTCGAGCGCGTGGGTTATGACATCGCGCGGTAATTACTTTCGTAAGCGACGAGCTGGGATTATATGGTGGTTAGATTCGATGGGGGGATTGTATCTCGTTGTAATAGATATGGAGGTGGAACAGGGCCACGAACACAGAATATGGACAAGCCAAGAATTTTCTATCTACTCAGAGATGACAACGACTTAAGTACCTACTACTGTAGCAGTTGTATGTAAAACAAGTGAATTAATTTTGAGCAAAAGACAAAATGTTGTAGGGGTAAATAGCAATGTACGATAAGATAACCAAGTACCAATCGTTGAGGTCAGAGCAAACATCTTGATGTAAAATCAATCGATATATTTTTTACTGCTTTAATAGAGGAAGAGGCCATCGTACCACAACAGAAACTGGAATACCTACTCTCTTAAAAATTAGGCATTATTTTGAAAAACTTAATTCTTGGATGACAGTACTCGATGTTTGACACAGACTAAAACGACTGCCTCGATGTATTTGGGAGAAAAATCAAGATCGAACATTGAAAACAAAATTAAAAGTAAAAAATACAAACTACATCCGTCTCTCAGAGTACTGAAAATAAAAAAACAAACAAACAAACAAACGGCATGCATTAGATTCGATTTGTTGCAAATAACAAATCATTTAAAAAATTAAAATATTTATATTTGTAAAAGTAAAAAAAGCAGGAAGCCCATTTTGGAGTCAAAGGAAATATCATTCCGTTGGATTCAGACACATAAACATTATTTGTATAACGGAAGAAGTTTCCGATACACACATTAAACTATCATTTAATACAAAACCCAACCCAAACCAAAGCAAACACAATAATGCAGTGCTAGTAATAATCGATGTTTTGCTGTGAAGCGCAACGCGAAATTCTACTACAATGTTTTGTTTTGCATAAACTATTCTATTGTAAGCTACCATTCAATAAATTACAGATAAAATTGAGTTAAGACAAAATTAAATAAATAATACAGCACAACCAAAAAATGAATTTAACCTCCCAAGCAGCCCTCTCACGGTATAACGCGTTTGGTGTGCCTGCATCCGTGATGTTAAGTAGTATGTAGCCCATACTACCACACATGCCTGGGAGATTAAATCACAAGCGGGCACAGATGTCACTGGCTACAGAGCGTCGTCAATCTGAAATATTCGCCCTTTGGGGTTTAGCGGCCACGAGACTTAAAGAATACGTTTCAATAATGGTAGATACTCAAATGTGTACATAATATCTGCATTGGTCCACTTTAAAAGTACACAAATGGAGCAATCGAAAAAATAAATGAAATACACCTATATAGATTGTACCATACAAAAACTGAAATCTGCAAAATTTTAAAACAAAAAATCACTGAATAATTAGACTATTTTCACGGGCCTACACCCACACATTGGATCGATATATATAGTGGGACATTCAACACCTGTACGGGCTGTTATCAGAAAGTGTTGAGGGAGGGAGGGGAGGGGGGGGGGGGGGCGAGTGGATCAGGGGGGAGTTATTGTCGTTAGGTAATACTGGCGACTTGCATTGTCTGTAGAGACGGATCGGATTTGTGATTGTGTTGAGCGCGCCGTTTTGTTATCGCCCCATTGGCCACTGTCAACGGCATCATATCGCGTTGGATAATACAGACGTTGAATCTGCAATACATAAATGCTGATATAAGTACTTGGGTTCCTGGGAAGAGTCTCTCGTAGAGAGGGGGGAGGGGGGGCGGGGGGGCTGCATGTTCACTGGACACGCATATCGAAGCTGCTGTTTCATCGCTGCCACATGGAACAAGGGCGCCTTCACTGGGGCTGCCAATCCATCGGTCTTGGACGTTCAAATTTTACGATCAGTAAAATAAAAGTATTAGCCTGGGTAGACTCGTTTCGAATTTCGATTTTGCAGTCGGAAATAGCTCAATGTAAATATTACCGCGAGCATCAATTCCTAAAATATTGATTTGTATAAATTGGACCTTGGTCAGTGCAATAAAAACCTCTGCAGTTAAAAATTGAGCAGTCCAAAAAAAGAATAAATTTTAAATTATTAGTCTGGGTAGGCCAGTTACGAATTCCAATACTGCAGCTCCAATTAGCTCAACATAGTAAACATTACTAAACTTTTCGTAAATATACTAAATTAATTTCTAAAGTATCGATTTCAAAAAATTGTATCTTTGTCAGAACGAAGAAACCCACTATAGTTAAAAGTTAAAAGCTAAACTGTCAAACAGTATCAAATTAAAAATTATTATTGATTATTAGCCTATGTTAGGCTCTCGTTTGGAATTTCAATACTGTCAACGTCGGATGGATGTTTTCTCCGTGGGTTCGAGCCTAGACGTTGTTGATTGGCTCGAGTTCTGCGGGCCGGTTGGTCTGTTGGTCTCCCGCCAGAAAGCTCTCGCGCCAGTGTCCTCCGTCGCCGTTGATGCGCTGGTCCTCGCAGGTGCAGAGGAAGAGAGTGTCAATCACCATCTACAGACAGACAGGCGGTCGGTCACACGAACGTGTGGATATCAGACAGGCAGTCGGTCACACGGATGTGTGGATATCAGACAGACAGTCGGTTACACGGACGTGTGGATATCAGACAGGCAGTCGGTCACACGGATGTGTGGATATCAGACAGACAGGCAGTCGGTCACACGGATGTGTGGATATCAGACAGGCAGTCGGTTACACGGACGTGTGGATATCAGACAGGCAGTCGGTCACACGGATGTGTGGATATCAGACAGGCAGGCAGTCGGTCACACGGATGTGTGGATATAAGACAGGCAGGCAGTCGGTCACACGGATGTGTGGATATCAGACAGGCAGGCAGTCGGTCACACGAATGTGTGGATATCAGACAGGCAGGCAGTCGGTCACACGAATGTGTGGATATCAGACAGGCAGGCAGTCGGTCACACGGACGTGTGGATATCAGACAGGCAGGTAGTCGGTCACACGGACGTGTGGATATCAGACAGGCAGTCGGTTACACGGACGTGTGGATATCAGACAGGCAGTCGGTCACACGGATGTGTGGATATCAGACAGACAGGCAGTCGGTCACACGGATGTGTGGATATCAGACAGGCAGGCAGTCGGTCACACGAATGTGTGGATATCAGACAGGCAGGCAGTCGGTCACACGAATGTGTGGATATCAGACGGGCAGGCAGTCGGTCACACGGACGTGTGGATATCAGACAGGCAGGCAGTCACACGGATGTGTGGATATCAGACAGACAGGCAGTCGGTCACACGGACGTGTGGATATCAGACAGGCAGGTAGTCGGTCACACGGACGTGTGGATATCAGACAGGTAGTCGGTTACACGGACGTGTGGATATCAGACTGGCAGTCGGTCACACGGACGTGTGGATATCAGACAGGCAGTCGGTCACACGGACGTGTGGATATCAGACAGGCAGTCGGTCACACGGATGTGTGGATATCAGACAGACAGGCAGTCGGTCACACGGATGTGTGGATATCAGACAGGCAGGCAGTCGGTCACACGAATGTGTGGATATCAGACAGGCAGGCAGTCGGTCACACGAATGTGTGGATATCAGACAGGCAGGCAGTCGGTCACACGAATGTGTGGATATCAGACAGGCAGGCAGTCGGTCACACGAATGTGTGGATATCAGACAGGCAGGCAGTCGGTCACACGGATGTGTGGATATCAGACAGACAGGCAGTCGGTCACACGGATGTGTGGATATCAGACAGGCAGGCAGTCGGTCACACGAATGTGTGGATATCAGACAGGCAGGCAGTCGGTCACACGGATGTGTGGATATCAGACAGACAGGCAGTCGGTCACACGGATGTGTGGATATCAGACAGACAGGCAGTCGGTCACACGGATGTGTGGATATCAGAAAGACAGGCAGTCGGTCACACGGATGTGTGGATATCAGACAGACAGGCAGTCGGTCACACGGATGTGTGGATATCAGACAGACAGGCAGGCGGTCACACGGATGTGTGGATATCAGACAGACAGGCAGTCGATCACACGGTTGTGTGGATATCAGACAGACAGGCAGGCGGTCACACGGATGTGTGGATATCAGACAGGCAGGCAGTCGGTCACACGGATGTGTGGATATCAGACAGACAGGCAGTCGGTCACACGGATGTGTGGATATCAGACAGGCAGGCAGTCGGTCACACGGATGTGTGGATATCAGACATACAGGCAGTCGGTCACACGGATGTGTGGATATCAGACAGGCAGGCAGTCACACGGACGTGTGGATATCAGACAGGCAGGCAGGCGGTCACACGGATGTGTGGATATCAGACATACAGGCAGTCGGTCACACGGATGTGTGGATATCAGACAGGCAGGCAGTCACATGGACGTGTGGATATCAGACAGACAGGCAGTCGGTCACACGGATGTGTGGATATCAGACAGGCAGGCAGTCGGTCACACGAATGTGTGGATATCAGACAGGCAGGCAGTCGGTCACACGGACGTGTGGATATCAGACAGACAGGCAGTCGGTCACACGGACGTGTGGATATCAGACAGGCAGGCAGTCGGTCACACGGACGTGTGGATATCAGACAGGCAGGCAGTCACACGGACGTGTGGATATCAGACAGACAGGCAGTCGGTCACATGGATGTGTGGATATCAGACAGGCAGGCAGTCGGTCACACGGACGTGTGGATATCAGACAGGCAGGCAGTCGGTCACACGGATGTGTGGATATCAGACAGACAGGCAGTCGGTCACACGGATGTGTGGATATCAGACAGACAGGCAGTCGGTCACACGGATGTGTGGACATATATTTAGCACTTTCAAAGGCAGGCAGTCGGTCACACGGACGTGTGGATATCAGACAGGCAGGCAGTCGGTCACACGGATGTGTGGATATCAGACAGGCAGGCAGTCGGTCACACGGATGTGTGGATATCAGACATACAGGCAGTCGGTCACACGGATGTGTGGATATCAGACAGGCAGGCAGTCGGGTCACACGGATGTGTGGATATCAGACAGACAGGCAGTCGGTCACACGGACGTGTGGATATCAGACAGGCAGTCGGTCACACGGATGTGTGGACATATATTTAGCACTTTCAACTGATGTAAATACACCATTCTCTTAACGGATACTTTACACTTTGAAGCCATGCATAAATAGTGGTCTCAAATGGATATATGTAGGGGCCTCCTATTACACTTGAAGCCATGCACAAATAAATAGTGGTATCAAATGGATGTATTACACTTTGAAGCCATGCACAAGTAGAGAACTTTGAAGTATCTATTCATTATCTATCCATAAAGAGTTCTTACAGTTTGACAAACAATTTTAAATTGCAATACCTAAAACAAAAACCAGACTTGGGCCACACTTGAGGTACACAGTGAGTGAAGGGACTCGAGGTCTACGGTCACAATTACACCCACCTCGTAGAGCGAGAGGATGCAGTGAGCGACAAAGAAGGCGAACACGCAGACGGCCAGTACGGGGGCTGCGTAGAACTTGAGTGACTCGTTGTGCTTGAGGTAGAGCAGACCGACCGAGCCCGTCGCCGCCGTCACGAAACACTTGCCCAGGAACAGGATGAAGTCGCCCACAGAGTTGAGCGTCGCGAACTGGAGCGCGTTGCTTATGATGGTGTTCAGGGCCTGCGCACAGCGGTAGACATGAACGCTCGACGACATACTACGTAAAGATGTCTTATCAATACCTCTTTGGGTTAGTGTGTGAGCTAACCCAAATGTTATAAATATCATTCGCTAGTATGTATTGCATAAACTTTGTAATCTATTTATTTATTTCAATAAGCCTTCTACATTTTAACTCGTATACACATCTCAAGGATGTGTGAGTATTAGAAGTTGTCATGTTTGTTATGTTATGTTTGTTATACATAGATAGCTTACATTACATACATATATTACATCATATTATAAAACATATGTAAAAAGAAAACACAAACAAACATATGTAAAACATATGTAATATTAAATATAATTCAAACTATTTTTATTGTGTATTTCACATTTGTCATTTAAAATTAGGAGAAGGCTTTCATATTTTATTATAGGGAGAGAATTTAAAAAGTTACATAGGCCTACACCTAAACATCCCTTGCCTCAAAGAATTCCTTTATGGAATAAAAACTATGCTCTAATAAAAATGATTTAACCCTAACCCTTTTGCAACACCCAATTATGAATACATTTTAAAATATAAACAAATCATAAATTAATTAACGAACTTCTACGTACGTAGTAGCCTACTCTCTCACCAACAACGTACACTCACCACGGTCTGGCCCGGTAGAACGTGAGAGACGCGCAGCCCCTCGTCAACGGGCTTCGTTGCCGGCTTCACACCGGTCACAGGAACAAGGGGAGAGAGGAGGAGAGGAGAGGGAACGCGGGACGGCTAAAACAATGTCACCTATATTGGGAGAGGAAGCAACGGTTAACTTGGGAACACAGCGAACGGTAGAGGACGGTCAATAGATGCGAGAGTGTACAACGTCTCTAAAGGCAACGATTACTCTTCTCACCTGCGAGTATTTTAGTACAACCATACAGTAAAACGTCTTTTTAATTTTAACTCTGATAATTCAAATTCATGGAGTCTCTGCTGAAGGTTAGTGCACAATACGGCTCAATGGAACACGTTCTTTTAATTCAACATTTTTTCAATTCAAATTACAGGGCTTTTTAGCAAATTGCAATTTGTTATAAAGAGCTTTTCCTATATAATGTTTTACTTAGAAAGAGTCACTTTAGACAGCCACAATGGGTCTCTATACACTTTCAATTGCATGTAAATTGTATTTTTTTTTTTTTTCCTGGGCAGAGTTGGCCTGGTTGTAAATAGATATAAAGCAAACTATGTAGTGACATAAGCTCAGTTAAACACTTGTGTACCGTACGCCACTCACTGTCTTGGCGGCGGAACAGAAGTGGCTACCGTCGATGGCGATGACAGTGTAGGCGTTGTGGTTGAGGAACCGGATGAACCTCTCTAGACACCAGAAGCAGCAGATGCAGCACTTGAGTCCGCACCGAGCGCACTCGGACCCTTCCTCCTTGGCCTTCATCCTAGACAAGTAGCGGGACGTGTCGTAATCAACGGCAACCAGACATTAAACCGTGCACGCTCGTACGATAGCTCGGTTACTCACTTGGCGTGCACGTAGGTCAGCACCAGCCTCGGCAGCTTGAAGATGGTGATGAGGAACGAACCCTTGGCCATCGAGCCCAGATGATACGAGAGGAGTTTACCCATCGCTCCCGTCACGGACGCGTTGCCGTCGTGTTTCCTGCGGGCACAACACAGCAGCGTTCATCGTAGCAACGCAAAGCGATAGCGGGGGAAGGTGTTGGTTCCCACGAGAACGCGGGCACAACGCAGCGTTCATCGTAGCAACGCAAAGCGATAGCGGGGGAAGGTGTTTGTTCCCACGAGAACGCGGGCACGGCACAGCGTCCATAATAGCAACGCAATAATCCGTCCCCACGAGAACGGAAACTAACGGCAAGTACATATGGTAACATCTCGATTTACTGAACCCCCCTGTTCTAGCTTGATTCAGCTGTATTAAATTAAAATTAATATTTATAGTCTACCCACTGAGTTACAACTTAGAAGAAGTACAATTTCATTGCTATGACGGCTCCACATTGTTCACCGTTTACATGTAGGGGAACACACCAGTATCTGGGTACCTGAGAAGCATATTCAACAGTGAAGGTGTACAAGCACTGTGGCACAACAGTGCAATGTGTGCGTGTGTGATTATGTGCGATAGTGTTGAGCGGAGACGCCTGGACAATCTCAAAAGCGTGACGTTACAAAGTGTGCCGAGACAACGCAGATCGGACACTCAATGTGGCTCGTTCTACACACAACACGTGAGTTCACACAAGGCGGTGCAGCGTGGGTGCGTTCACACCGTAGCGACGGTTGACAGCCACAGGACAGGAGAGAAGGAAGATGCCTGGTTCTAAAAGAAGGGCTGCCAACTCGTACGTGTCAAACGTTACCGGACTGATTTAGTGCCACAAGGCAACGTAGTTCACTTACTCTTCAGGTGGCGGCTCGCCAGGTAAAGACCTACTTGGAAAAAAATGGAGTACATATGGGTAAATAATTTATAGAACTAGGCTAGACAACAACACATTACAAGAGTTAAAGAAGTTCATTTGAAAAACAGAAATATTTATTTCAACAAGGAAACAAGAATCAAAAGAAAGAACACTAAATCCTCTAGGCGATGTCATATTATGGTTGACTTTTTGAACATTTGAAAGCATTTGAAAGCAATCATAACCGCCAGAAAGCAGGGGTTCTATAGAGTAGGTGGACACACAGTCACCAGGTTGCGTGTCAGCACACTGCGCACACCGTACGTACCGTGAGAAGTACCAGTCAGCGACAGCGCCCGCGATGACCATCTGCTGACACACAGTCACCAGGCTGCGTGTCAGCACACTGCGCACACCGTACGTACCGTGAGAAGTACCAGTCAGCGACAGCGCCTGCGATGACCATCTGCTGACACACAGTGACCAGGTTGCGTGTCAGCACACTGCGTACACCGTACGTACCGTGAGAAGTACCAGTCAGCGACAGCGCCTGCGATGACCATCTGCTGACACACAGTGACCAGGTTGCGTGTCAGCACACTGCGCACACCGTACGTACCGTGAGAAGTACCAGTCAGCGACAGCGCCTGCGATGACCATCTGCTGACACACAGTGACCAGGTTGCGTGTCAGCACACTGCGCACACCGTACGTACCGTGAGAAGTACCAGTCAGCGACAGCGCCCGCGATGACCATCTGCTGACACACAGTGACCAGGTTGCGTGTCAGCACACTGCGTACACCGTACGTACCGTGAGAAGTACCAGTCAGCGACAGCGCCCGCGATGACCATCTGCTGACACACAGTGACCAGGTTGCGTGTCAGCACACTGCGTACACCGTACGTACCGTGAGAAGTACCAGTCAGCGACAGCGCCCGCGATGACCATCTGCTGACACACAGTGACCAGGTTGCGTGTCAGCACACTGCGCACACCGTACGTACCGTGAGAAGTACCAGTCAGCGACAGCGCCCGCGATGACCATCTGCTGACACACAGTGACCAGGTTGCGTGTCAGCACACTGCGCACACCGTACGTACCGTGAGAAGTACCAGTCAGCGACAGCGCCCGCGATGACCATCTGCTGACACACAGTGACCAGGTTGCGTGTCAGCACACTGCGTACACCGTACGTACCGTGAGAAGTACCAGTCAGCGACAGCGCCCGCGATGACCATCTGCTGACACACAGTCAGCAGGTTGCGTGTCAGCACACTGCGTACACCGTACTTACCGTGAGAAGTACCAGTCAGCGACAGCGCCCGCGATGACCATCTGCTGACACGCCAGGATGAACTCGGACGTCCAGATGAGGCCGACCAGGTAGACCCACCACATGTATCGGAACCAGCTGCCCTCGACAAACTCCACCTTGGTGAATGCTGCAACCACACAACGCTACGTTCACCACTACATATCACACACATGTATCGGAACCAGCTGCCCTCGACAATTGTACACAATCAAAAATTGTATAATGATGCAAGACTAAATAAATAAATAAATAAACTCCACCTTGGTGAACGCTGCAACCACACAACGCTACGTTCACCACTACATATCACACCCATGTATCGGAACCAGCTGCCCTCGACAAACTCCACCTTGGTGAACGCTGCAACCACACAACGCTACGTTCACCACTACATATCACACGCAAACGAAGAGACAATTGAAAATGGTGACTTAACACCAAAATATATGTGAAAACAATTTTATTTCACAAAATGAGCATGAATTCTATTTTAAACAAAAAAAATTCAAAATTGTATCACCACAATCATAGAATCATTGGTAAATAACACCAAAAATGCCATTATTTGTGTTTTTAGAGATGAAAAGCACAGAAAGTGAGTAGGCTACGTAGTTTCATTTAATTGCACGATATTGTACCGCGGCCTCGTCACCGAACTCACACTTGAAGCTGCCGAAGGAGACGTTGCTGAGCTCCGTCACCGACTGAGACTTGAGGCTGATACTCGGACTGCTCGTTGCCGCCGGGTCTGAGCTCAGGAACGGAGAGTCGTGCTTCGCGTTCGGGTAGCCTGGGAACACAACAAACGCATCTCCCTTAGTCACGCCCGCCCTCCAGAGATGAGACCACTTTGAAAACAAACACTGCACTGATGTTCGTGCTATAGCCCTTCATAAGACAGAGATATATGCAAAATAAATTGTATTTTGGATTCCTACATATAATTTTATTATGAGATTGTTTTAGAGATCATTTGTGGTCGCTGTCTCTATTGGTTAGCATGACAACGCATGATGGCCGAATAGACCAATTGCGGGCATAAGAGAAGAAGAAGAAGAGAAGATATTAGAATCTGACGCCACTGAAGTGCTGTTGTGAACTAAAATCCCACGTTGTACAAGGTGGCCTATCTTCTAAATCGTTACCACTTAACAGTATTATTTAGTAGTTTGAAAAAAATATCAGTAGGTATCAACTATGTAACTTAGCAAAACTCCTACAACAACACTTAATGGTGTCCACCTAAGACAACCATATAGGGGGATATGATGAAAAAAGTCTGTCAAAATAAAAACAAAACAAAAGAAGAGAACAAGAGTTGTGGACTCACTGGAGGTGGCGAGACAGACGACGATGAAGAGCCAGAACACGAAGAACGCGAGTAGGCAGAGGAACGTGAGGAGAGGCTGAGCGAAGAGCAGCGGCAGGTCGGCCATACACTTGGCAGACTCCTTGAACAGCTGCGCCAGCATCTTGACGCGCTTGCGCATCACAAACACTAGCAGCAGTAGGATCACCTGTGAGACATCACAGTGCGTTCTAGATTAGCTACCCTTGACACTCTCATTCGTTTGTTTATTAATTGTAACGTCGACGTATCATCATAATATATGAAACAGATGTAAAAACTGAATATAGTGGGATCAATTTTAATGTTAACATGCACAGTTATATGTTGTTGTTGAATGTATTAGGTAGTTAAGGTTTAGTTGGCCTTGAGCTCGGGGTGACTGACCTGTCTAAAAGTTATGCTTTGGGAAAAGAAGTGTGTGGTTGCCTAGATCCAGCATGATGGTATAACAGCCAAATGTTAGCATTTAAGAAGAAGAAGAAGAAGAAGAAGAAGAAGAAGAAGAAGAAGAAGAAGAAGAAGAAGAAGAAGAAGAAGAAGACTTCTTTTAAAATGGGCTAAGGAACACTGCAGCCTATAATAAGATGTCGGTTACTCTAGCTTTTCGTGTCGACAACGAAAGAGTCCCGACGTCGACGGGCAGAGTCAGAGACCGATCGTGTAATCTCACCGTGATGATTGTGGCGATGATGGAGTAGACGAGGAAGGCGGTCTCGTTGCGAACTGTCTCGTCCAGTAGCTGATTGTTGGGCGTCTTGTCCAGCATCCACTTGATGTCGATGTACGTCCACCACAGGATGCCGGTGCCAACTGCAACCAACCCGACGCAGCCGTTACAACTACAAGTTACCTTCAACCCTATAACGTGCTACTTAAAAATTAAATTTGTACATAATCATGGAAAATTTGTTGATTATTCATTTCCAACAGTTGGAACACATGACAAATGTATTTTAAATTATTAAATTAATTAACTTGAATCATGAATGAAGAAGAAGACGGGGAAGACCAAGGAAGAGATAGAAGGAAAAGATTGCTGAAGACTTACAGAAGAGACCTGAGAGAACTGGGAGCAAGTAGAGGAAGTACGATTGTGGGAAGATAGGAAGAGGTGGAAAAATTTGGTTGCGAAACCCTGCAAGAAGCAGGAAACGGCAATGGATAATGATAATAAAATAAATTAGGGATGTCATAGGGTAGGAAAATTCGGATCCGGTTCCAGACCTTCCAAGAACCGGGTTACCCGAATCCTAAAAGCCTAAATTATGTCATCATATCTTGGTTACAACCCCCCCCCCCCCCCGAAACCACGCGGTTGAAGGTCGTTCTCTGTCCGTGTCAGCTGCCGGCCGCTGTGTGGGTTGGGCTCTGTGTGGCCGCTGCAAGGGCGAGGGGGCAGGGGAGGGGAGTGTATATGGCCTCACAGAACTCGCCCGCAGTAATAACAGCGCGTACTAACCAGCGACCAGCTGGCCACGCCCACAAGCAGGAATTCACTGTAGCTTCAAGGAAAGTAGCCGCAAAAATATCGTCGCGTATTTTTTTTTTTTTATACAAATAATACTACCCGATAAGGATCCGGATCCTAAAAATGGATTCGGGTAATTTCTGGATCCGAGTAACCCGGGTATCCTATGACATCCCTAAAATAAATAATGATTAATGGTTAGTCTACAAGTAAATTCTTTAAATACCGGTACCAAAGTTTAGGCACTTAAAAAAAAAGAACACAAATTCCATACAAGACTTGCACACGCCATTAATTCCGCGTGTGCCGCACTTACCGACCGAAGCAATGCTGACCAACAGCATGAAGACCCACGCTACGATGCTCGCGAGGTAATGCAGGATCGCCACCATCAGCAGCGACAACACTGAAACGACACCGGCATGAGTGAGACAGTGGCAAATTGAATTTGTCACGAAATTAGTGGCAACATTTCTAATTCTTCTTTAACGATGCCGTTTGCTATTTATTTATAAGGAAGTGGTGTACGTACCTATGTATTGTCCGCTACATTTGAACAAATTTGTGGGAATTTTTCTCGTGCGTTCAATATTTCAGTACGAAAGCACGTGGTACTCACGGAATGCGAGCAGAATGAGCGCCAGTATCTCGCGCCAGGTGGCGTAGAGGTCACCCAACACTTGTTCCACAACGTCCCAGCCGTTCAATACGGCGTAGAGGTTGGAGATCACCTGCGCAACAATAACATCATCAGGCATCGTACACTACCCAGGTCCTTAGCAACAAGACCTTCCTCGCTCTAAAGCCCACAGTTGAATTCTTGAGAGTCACTCTAATAAATGACATCTATTTTTATTATGTGCTGGGTTGAAGGAAGTTATTGACGAAATGCCCGCAAGTATGTATGTACCATATGTATGTATGTATGTATGCATGTATGTATGTATGTATGTATGTAAGAAATCATGTATGTATGTATGTATGTATGTATGTATGTATGTATGTATGTATGTATGTATGTATGTATGTATGTATGTATGTATGTAAGTAAGTATGTATGTATGTATGTATGTATGTATGTATGTGTATGTATGTATGTATGTATGCTGTATGTATGTATGTATTTTTTGTATGTATGTATGTATGTATGTATGTATGTATGTATGTATGTATGTATGTATGAATGTATGTATGAAGGGAATATAGATCAGGCCTAAAGGCTAGTACATATGTGAGAGGGAAAGAAGGATAGGAGCCAACAGCTTACCTGAAACCATTTGGCAGGCTGCGTAGCGTAGATGACACAAAACGAAAAACACAACACAAAAACTTCTGGACGTTTCGATGCTTCGGTCTTGGTCACCAGAAGGAGAATACTTAAACTAAAACTATTTACAATGGTTGAACACCAGTGCTGTTGGGGGTAGGGTAAGGAAGGCGGTGGGGGGCGGGGCTACCTGATGTTGAGATTGGGAGGGTCTCGGGACAGGGTTACCGCGATATGGGCTTGTTCCCACCGTCTGAGGTCACTGGCGAGACAGCTTCTAGGCAGGGCCTTGATGACTTTGGTGTTAAAGCAGCTCTCAAGTCCAAGATTGTGTGACATAGCATGTCTCGCCACAGGTTTTTCTTCATCTTGCAGTGTGATGGACTGCCTGTGTCCTGTCATCCTCTGACTCAGGTGGTTAGTAGTCAGGCCCACATACTCGGCCGGGCAGTATGTATGTATGTATGTATGTATGTATGTATGTATGTATGCATGCATGTATGTATGTATGTATGTATGTATGTATGTATGTATGTATGTAAGTAATCATGTATGTAAGTATGTATGTATGTATATATGTATATGTATGTATGTATGTAAGTATGTATGTATGTATGTATGTATGTATGTATGTAACCATGTATGTATGTATGTATGTATGTATGTATGTATGTATGTATGTATGCATGTATGTATGTATGTATGTATGTATGTATGTAAGTAACCATGTATGTATGTATGTATGTATGTATGTATGTATGTATGTATGTATGTATGTATGTATGTATGTATGTGTGTGTGTGTGTGTGTATGTATTTATGTATGTATGTATGTATGTATGTATGTATGTATGTATGTATGTATGTAACCATGTATGTATGTGTGTGTGTGTGTGTGTGTGTATGTATTTATGTATGTATGTATGTATGTATGTATGTATGTATGTATGTATGTATGTATGTATGTAACCATGTATGTATGTATGTGTGTGTGTGTGTGTATGTATTTATGTATGTATGTATGTATGTATGTATGTATGTATGTATGTATGTATGTATGTATGTATGTATGTATGTATGTATGTATGTATGTATGTATGTATGTATGTATGTATGTATGTATGTATGTATGTAACCATGTATGTATGTATGTATGTGTGTGTGTGTATGTATTTATGTATGTATGTATGTATGTATGTATGTATGTATGTATGTATGTATGTATGTATGTATGTATGTATGTAACCATGTATGTATGTATGTATGTATGTATGTATGTATGTATGTATGTATGTATGTATGTATGTGTGTGTGTGTGTGTGTGTGTGTGTGTGTGTATGTATGTATGTATGTATGTATGTATGTATGTATGTATGTAACCATGTATGTATGTATGTATGTATGTATGTATGTATGTATGTATGTATGTATGTATGTATGTGTGTGTGTGTGTGTGTGTGTGTGTATGTATGTATGTATGTATGTATGTATGTATGTATGTATGTATGTATGTATGTAACCATGTATGTATGTATGTATGTATGTATGTATGTATGTATGTATGTATGTATGTATGTATGTATGTATGTGTGTATGTAACCATGTATGTATGTATGTATGTATGTATGTATGTATGTATGTATGTATGTATGTATGTATGTAACCATGTATGTATGTATGTATGTATGTATGTATGTATGTATGTATGTGTGTGTGTGTGTGTGTGTGTGTGTGTGTGTATGTATGTATGTATGTATGTATGTATGTATGTGTATGTATGTATGTATGTATGTATGTATGTAACCATGTATGTATGTATGTATGTATGTATGTATGTATGTATGTATGTATGTATGTATGTATGTATGTATGTATGTATGTAACCATGTATGTATGTATGTATGTATGTATGTATGTATGTATGTATGTATGTATGTATGTATGTATGTATGTATGTATGTATGTATGTAACCATGTATGTATGTATGTATGTATGTATGTATGTATGTATGTATGTATGTATGTATGTATGTATGTATGTATGTATGTATGTATGTAACCATGTATGTATGTATGTAACCATGTATGTATGTATGTAACCATGTATGTATGTATGTATGTATGTATGTATGTATGTATGTATGTATGTATGGATAGAAAGAAGCAGAAAGCATCTCTACTGGGTGGTGCCGTGCCAGTTACTCCTTTATGTTGGGATTTAGGTTGTTTTTATAACTGTCGAGTGAAGAAAGATTGAATGGCAAGATAATGGGACAAGGACAAGGAAACCTATTTAAGGAGAACATAAAGAAGACTTTAGAGGGTACACAGACTGTCGGCCAGTCGGAAACTGTGCTATTTCTCGCGCTCGCAACCGGGAGAGAGCGACATGAAAACTACAACGGCCGGACCCACCTGGTCGGCGAGCGCCTTGACGGGTCTGGGGATGCACCGGTTGAGCACCGGCTGGCCGTCGTAGACCGGCAGCGGCGGACAGGGGCCGTACGACGAGCTCAGGTTCAGCGGGGTCTGCTTGTCGAGGCCGCGCCACTTGGTGGAGTCCGCCTCGGCAAAGTCAAAGTCGTACCTGCGACACGCAAACGTCTATAGCCACACTCGCCGGCACTCGTTGTGTTGTATTTTATTTTGTATTTTTGGACTACTTGCACAATATGCATTCAGTTCAGGTTATATTACATGCCAATTACATAAATTTTATATTAAATACAAATAAAATTAACATATTAAATTAACATATTAGAGTTTGCATTTACAGTAAACAGTAGGCCTACCGGTAAATAAAGAGATAGCCTATAGACAGATAGATCTAAGAGAGGCGCAACTTGCCTACAGAGAAGAGATCCGGTCTGCTTGTAGAACTCTGCAAGGTCGTTGATGGTTTCCAGGTTGCGGTCGGGGCATTTCTTGACGCAGATCTTCAGAGACTTTCGCAGGTGTGCCAAGTCCATGAAGAATAAAAACCTGGTGAGGAAAAGAACTGCTTATTACAAATAGTTACGTTAGAACTTGACTGGAACACCAATAAACAATACCCAGTGAGTAGAAAGGTACAAGAGGAAGACAGCTTGCCTCAGTAAGGAGGTAGGTAATGGTAGATAAGCTAGGCCTACAGATAGGCAAGGCTAAATAAAATAGGGTGACTTTTATGTGGTTTTGACACTGTAGAATCTGTAGTTCTGTAAAAAAGAGATTACAAAATGATTTACGAAACAACTTACTTCTTATCACTAGTGTCGAGACCAGAAAACGAGAGATTTCCAAATTTCTCGTTATACGGTGTACCGCAAGTGTTTCCAAAGCTGTCGTACCCATTTGTGAGACGTAGAGGGTTCCCGTACACGATTGCAAATGCAGCAATCAGGATCTGAAAACGGAAATCGTTTTAGAAGACTTGTTGCTAGTGGACTCTTCACTTCAACTTCCCAATTCCAGAACACAGTGTGTGTCCTACTCCTACTCCTAAGCCTACATTCGAGAGAACCACTTTGCAAACGTCACAATTATCCATTTGACCATTATTATGATAAAACTGATATTACCGTTGCAACTTCTCCACTGCTTTCAGAGCGATGCACAATATGACCAATATAGCATGTACAAATTACATTATTATGTGATTAAGAATATTTACAGCATACCAATGCCTACCTCGCCTATCCTACTAAAGTTTCAAAAGCATTCAACCATCTAGACTTCAAGGGAGGGCTGGGGAAGGGAGGCCTAGACGATAGTGACGAACTCACCATTAAAAACCAAAATAAAATAAAAAGACACAGCCAAAAGACATCTGTGCAACCTCGGACTTTGACGGCATCATTCCTGGGTGCATCGGGGTTGTTTTCTTCGTCATCCCCGCAGCAGCCCATGGTAACTGAAAGCTGTGAAAGTAAAATATATCATACGAGTTGTTGGAGATAAGGAAAGCGCGAAGGCTTGGTCTAGGCGTAACCTAGCCTAGGCCTAGGCCAAGCCTAGAGACGACGTAATATTCGAAATCCTAGTCTACCCACTTAACCAATAAAAAAGGAAGAAAACTTACGCAAGTCAAAGACGGGAATTTAAAATAGCATACTATATATCGTAGCTATACAGAAGTTGTCAGCTAACGTCGAATGTTATAAATTTCGATGCAAAATTCAGCGGCTGTCAAACTTCCCAAACACAGCTTGGGTCGCAGTCAGGCTGTTTTTATTTACATATACAGTGTGCGCAATAGACTCAAAACAAAAACATTGAAATAATTATGCTCAAGCCTCAGTAAGACAAAGTTAAACTAAATTTTTAGTGCAAAAATATGTTTCAAACTATTTATTGATTCATAATTACTATCTTTTTAAATCAGGAAATATAGTTATTAGCAGTAAAAATAGAATTTTATTGTTAAACATTGGTACGTAAATTGAAGATAAATGGGCGGTAACAGCATTCTTCAGATCAGTGCACCAACTGTACAAACCAATATACTGTCGAATTACAGGCTTTTTTGCCAGGAGAGTAGACCACATGTGAGTGTGTGTGGTTGGCAACATTTTATTTTGAACAACAGGTGATCAGGATTTGAAGTTTGAACATCACTTGTTCTTTCTTTCTTTGCTCTATTCTGCGGCTGGGCGGTGGACGTGTAGTAGTCTCAAATTTCGCGTTAGTTTTGGTCCATTATCAAACAATACAATATGTCGGATAAACAAAAATCAAAAACTGGATCTTCTTTCAAAGTGTAAGTAAGGCTGCGCCTAGGCCTAGGTCATGGGCCTAGACCTACCCTAGTTATTTTCAGTCGAGAGGTGTTCATGTTTAGCCTAGGCTAGTTTAGGCTAGTTATTGTTGCGTGTTGCTGAAAATTCGATGATGAATCATCGACTTAGGTAAATGTACGGTATCGCTAATCGCGTTTCGTACTCACTTTTTTCTGTATTCCTTTGCGATATTGATCATGTGCGCAGTACATAATTGTTATTTCATGATTTGTCTGTAAGCTCCAGTGATTTTCAATACAAATAGTAACTTCTTTCATATTAAATTAACGTTTTGAAGTTGCATCGATTTGACGTTATTAAGGGTACATTCCGTAACCTCTACATAATGCCCAAGGTTGGGCGTCTGCGGGCTTGTCTGGGCACGACAGGTTTCGGTACGCCTTGTGCGGACAGCGACATTCAACATTGCGAAAAGGGGCGTTTTGGTTAATGTAATCATGTCAGATTCTGACAGTTCTGAGGAAGAAATGGAAGACTTGATGATATTGACAGGTTTTCGTACAGATTCGTCCAATGTAAGGTTGCCTCGTGTCCAAAATTATGTGGAACAAGTAGTGCCCTTGTACAGCCCATCTGGCTTCAAGGAGCACTTTAGGTTAAGGCCGTCCACCTTCGAATTGGTTTTGGCCAGGATTGCGCCAGTGATAATTAATTTATCACCGAATAATAATGGGCGATCTACAATAGAACCACAAAAACAGTTCCTTTTGGCACTATGGTACACATGACAGCACATTCACTTTTGAATTGCCGCCATGACCGGCCATGCCCGGAGAAAAAGCTTGGGCGTTGCGGGCGTGCCCAAGACGCTACCCAAGCGGGTTACGGAATGGTGCATGGGCGCGTGGAGAATGGTTACGGAATGGACTGGGCATCTTTGGGCGCGCCCAAAGCGGTTACGGAACGTACCCTAAATATGGCGTACGTGCGAGGGCGCAGCTGTTTGGAGCACACAGGAAGTGTGAAGGCCTAGGCCTAGCTACCGACATCCCACGAAAGTTGGGACAGGTTAGGGGGTCAATTATATTATGTTGAATTGACTGGGCCTAGGCCTAGCTGCTTGACAACCTGTCCCAACTTTCGTGGGATGTCAGGCAGCTAGGCCTAAGCATAGGCCCAGTCAATTCAACATAATATAATTGACCCCCTAACCTGTCCCAACTTTCGTGGGATGTCAGGTAGCTAGGCCTTCACACTTCCTGTGTGCTCCAAACAGCTGCGCCCTCGCACATCCGCCATATTGCCATATTTAACGTGATTGTGTTGTCAAATCGATGCAACTTCAAAATGATAATTTAATATGAAAGAAGATAGTATTTGGGTAGAAAATCACTGGAGTTTACAGATAAAACATGAAATAACAATTATGTACTGCGCACATGATCAATATCGCAAAGGAATACAGAAAAAAAGTGAGTACGAAACGCGATCAGCGATACCGTACAATTACCCTCCTAAAGGTAATTTGACGTTTTCCAGGCCGGGAAGTCGTGGAATGAAACAGCGAGCGAAGGCTTCGACACCTACAACGGAGGAGAATGAAGTACCGCTGGGATGCGACATATCGGCAATTGAACCCCGCAATCCAGTCGCCCAACGAGGAAAACACACCGCTGCGCCTAACGTCAAGAAAGCTTTGTACAAGTCTGGGCTTGAAAAGTCAGTTCAAGTCCCATCTGATAAGTCAGTTCAAGTCCCATCTGATAAGATGACGAAAGAGGCGAAACAGGTAAACAGTTGCATTTTACAAATGGTAGAGATAAACAGAGCTTTACACGTATTTCAAACACGAATGGCTATGGGTAGGCCTACATTTCATTGTGGTGTCGCAAGTCTTGCACTTCATCCAGACTGGATATTTTAAATCGAGAAAAGAAGCTTATAAATTACCTAGACTATTTTATCCTTGATATTTCAGATGGAACTGGACATGGCCTACAATACCTACTTGCTCGCTATCACTCACAAGTCGATGCAGGAGAAAATCTATGCCGATACCAAGACTCAAATTGAGGTTGGTGACAAGACAACTTCTTAAAACAATAATAAACGATTACTTTGGTGTCCAGTAGGCCTAAGTGTCTCGTATGTGTCTGTAGACAGACAACGGCATAAAGTCACGACGTTCTCTCATCTCGCTTCCAGGCCGATCTCGGTGCGCTGGCCAAACGGCTGGCGGACAATCAACTCAACCTCGAGACCACAAAACAACGTATCGCCGAGATCACGTCCCTCAGCGAACGGACCCGCTTGATCGAGGCGCAGAAGGAGGCATTGTCGGAGACTCTCGGTGAGTTGATCTACACGTGTATCGTACAAACTAAATGTGGGGGGGGCGTAGAAATCGTGTACAAACTATTTCGCCCGGTGGCTGAAGTGTCCGCGACGTCCGAAGTGGACGCTGCCAACTATATCGTTATCGTATCTTGCAGATCACGTTGAGGGGGCCACGGCAGAGCGGATATCGGCAATAAGTGCGGCGGTGGATGAGAAGACGGCCCACTTGGAAATGAAGAACATTAAGATGGGAACAGGTAATATTCGTTAACTTTAGCCAAACTGAATCTATGAGCCGTTGGGGTCGAGTTGTTGAAATGTCTCGAGTGTATCTTAGAGAGTGTATCTTAGAGAGTGTATCTTGTTGCACATCGAGACGGCTTGAAGAACGTGACAGCAGTTCATGTACTCTTAGTCGTAGCACGAGTCACTGTCTGAAATATCGTGTGACTACCAGTACACATTTCCACAAGTTGAACTTGTAGCCATAATCGTTAGCAAATTGTGTGGACCCGTCTTAAAGGGCCGCGTGAATCCACAACGTCACTGTGGCTTCCCTACGCGGCACTGTACATGTGAAGTATCAACAAAAACACTAGCTTGTTAATGTAGAGTGTTGCTAAACTCGTCCCGTCCGTCTGTCTGTCCTCCGCCAGCCGAGCTCAAGCAAATCCTGGCCGACTCAACCCGCATGCTCGACCAGCTGAAGGCGTCGAACCTCGGCGTCGACGACAGAGCGTTGACGGCTGCCCAACAATTCTCGAGCGTGGCGGCGACCGCGCAGATACTCAGCGCCAGACAAGAGCGGTGAGTGAATCTTCTTCTTCTTCTTCTTTTCCTATGCCCGCATTTTTGGCTTACTGGGCCATCATGCATTTTCTGGGTTTCCAGTAGACAGGCTTCCTTTTCCTCATAGCTCATGCCAGGTGGAAGGGCATCAATAAATAAATTTATGTTGCTTGGCCACTTAAAATAGACGAGATGTGTTCTTGTGGCAAGAGGATGAACTATTATGAGGAGATGTTTAGCTGCCATTATTGTTCATGTTGTTTTATTGTTAAATCATCAAATGTCACCTATGTGGAGGTTGCTTAGCAGCGCTACCTATCTGTTAGGTTGAGTCTCCTACCCACTTGGTTACAAGAACTGATTTTCAGTGGGGGACATTTATATACAATGTCCCCCTGCTCAATATTCGACCATAGATAGCCGAGAGACCAGCGCTAGCCCCAGGGTAAAACATAACTGACGCGGTAAGCGTTCTGATGAGTGGTTCCCGCCTAAATTTCTTGAATACCCCGTAGTTTGTTATTTTTATTATCATAGGCCTTTGTATTTTATCAACGGGTTATTGTAAAACGTCGTTGGTATCTTTGCAGGGTCGCAAAGCTGGTACCCGCGTACCAAGGCGCAGCGATAAGCAAGCACGCGATTCGAAACTTCGAAGCGGAAGACAGGGAAAATGAAGAAAGGAAGAGACAGGAGGAGGAGGAGGAAAAGGAAGAAGATGATTCGGAAAAAACGTTCGATATTCCAGACGACTATTGTGGCGCAATCTAAACCAATATCTTGAGGTTTTCTATACAAGGAATAGATCTACTGGTACCTAATTTATTTGTATTATATTATTTTGTATTATTTTGTATTATTATATTCCGTCAGGAAAACAAATTATTAGTTACTTTTTGGAAAAAAAAGGAAGAAAGGAAGAGACCTGGGAAGGAAAGAAAGGAAAGGAATGAAGCCCCCAGAAAATGCATGATGGCCCAGTAAGCCAAAAATGCGGGCAAAGGAAAAGAAGAAGAAGAAGATTCACTCACCGCTCTTGTCTGGCGCTGAGTACCTGCGCGGTCGCCGCCACGCTCGAGAATTGTTCGGCCGCCGTCAGCGCTCTGTCGTCGCCGAGGTTCGACGCCTTCAGCTGGTCGAGCATGCGGGTTGAGTCGGAGGAGGAGAAGAAAGAAGCTGCAATCGGAAAAACCTACCTTCGATATTCCAGACGACTATTGTGGGCCACAATAGTCGTCTGGAATATTCGTCGTCGACTATTGTGGACCACTATTGTGGCCCACAGTAGTTGTCTGGTATATCGAAGGTAGGTTTTTCCGATTCAGCTTCTTTCTTCTCCTCCTCCTCCGCAAGTCTCTTCCTTTCTTCCTTTTTTGTGTGTACGTCAACTAGATATGATTTAACTTTTGTATTGTATTGTATTGTATTGTTTTATTCACCTTTTAGATTACATGTTAATTGTAGGCCTATACATATCAATAAGATTAAGACAAGTCCTACAATTGGTAATATCGGTTTCGTCAAATAGGTTAAACTAAGGCTAGTAACTTAGAAGCTAATGATAATTACAGATAAGTGGTAGTCATGAATTCTTTGATGCTATAAAAACAGTGGTGTAGTAACAAAAATTTTAATGAATGTTTGAATGAGTTTGGGTTGGTGATCGATTTTATATGAGATGGTAGTTTATTGTAAATAGTGGTTAATGAGTAGTATGGACCCCTGCCATAGAGACTGAGGCTGTGGTCCGGCTCGTGGATGTTACTGTGGTTCCTGGTGAGATGATGGTGGATGTCCGAGTTCTTGATGAAGAGATGCTGGTTGGTCTTGACAAATATGGCGGCTTGTAGTATGAATATTGAAGGGAGAGTTGTGTGTGTACATATTGCATTAATTAAAGTTTTGTACTATTGCATAACTTTGCAAATTCTCTGAAATAACCACATAGCCCCAGCGGTACTTTGTACGGATACCCATTTCCTTCATGTTGGTTCCACTTATTATTATTATTATTATTTATTTATCAATATCAGACATTGTACATTGGAAGTAATTACTTAATATAAATGCCTAATTTTGAAAGGATGCAGGAAGCGGGCCAACGGTCCATCCACAAGGGTTGTGTCCTGCATCCATGTAAATTTAAACTAATACTAAACTAAAACTAAACTAAATAATACTAGACTAAACTTAAACTAAATACTAAGGCATATGAATATTTGATGTAATACTAATTAAAATAAGTCTAATGACATGTGATGATTGACGATGAGAATGAACATAAATAAGCGATGTAATATGACGCGTGAGGTGATGGGTGATGTTTATGAAATGAGGCCTTAACCTATTATCTAACCAAATCAATAAGTCCATCAATTGTTCGTTATCATGTCAGTGTACATTGCTAGGTTGTCGATATTGCTGTGTCAGTGTGGACAGGATTCAGTGGTACATGATCTTAATGGCTCGGTAGAATTCTTTGGATGCCATTAATTTAGTACCACTTGGAAGGGCGTTCCACAGGCCGCTGGCTCGGTGGTACAGTGAGCGTTGGTAGCTGAGCGTGGTGGCCCGGGGCGCTCGGAGATATACGCCTTGCTGCGGTCCCCTCCCTCGCTCCACGGTCCTGTAGTCAAGCTGCAGCCGAACGTCGAGGTCTATCTTCCCGCTCATACAGCAATTACTCCCCACAAACTAAGAACTAACTACCATTAGTCTTGCAATAAATGTAACAGTAAATGCAGACCAGGGGGGTGAATCTAGACTTCCTCGCGGAAACGAAACTTTCGACAGGCTGGAATCCATTCTTGACCAATCGGAACCATGTGGCGTGTTTTAAGTATTTTCCACAGTCTGCTAGCGGTGAATCAGTGAATCATCCAGGTGGCGGTGGATATTGTTATTAAAGCATTATCATTTGCTCTGATAAACATGTCAAACGGGCACGAAGTTAACAATAAGTAAGCTAAAACTTTATTACAACACATTATATTAGGTTCTATACTTTATATAGGCTAGGCTGTAGTACTACGCTAATAATGTAGGCCTATTAATGTAGGCCTAGGCTTATTGTAGCCTAGTAATGGCCTAGACTAAAAGAGTTGGGCCTAGACCTAAACCACGTGATCTTCTGACGTCACTTTGGACTGTGGAAAGTAATTCCATCTGCAATTTGGCTGTCTGAATTACATCCTACAGACGAAAGTGACGTCAGAAGGTGACGTGGTGTAGTCCGAGCCTAGGTCTAGGCCATTACTAGGCTACAAAATAAGGCTAGGCCAACATTAATAGGCCTACATTAGTAACGTTAACGTAGTACTACAGCCTAGCCTATATAATGTGTTGTAATAAAGTATTAGCTTACTTATTGTTAACTTCATGCCCGTTTGACATGTTTATCAGAACAAATGATAATGCTTTAATAACAATATCCACCGCCACCTGGATGATTCACCGCTAGCAGACTGTGGAAAATACTTAAAACACGCCACATGGTTCCGATTGGTCAAGAATAGATTCCAGCCTGTCGAAAGTTTAGTTTCCGCGAGGAAGTCGAGACTCACCCCCCAGGATTGGAATAGATGAATAGATAGTCTATCTAGGAAATGTGTTTTAATGGACGTAGAAATGAAAAGACGGGCAGAAGAGAGACAAGATACGAGAGCTTTTTAAACCAAGCTGTGGATTGATAGAACGTAAATGTAATGATGGTTAACTTGTACTGCTTGTACATTACCGGCAAATAAAATACAAAATTTTATAAACAACACAGCGAGGGTAATCGACTAATCGTACTCGAAACCTTGCCGCTAGAGGTGCTTTGCACTACCCCCGAGCCACGTCTGGTATTTGCCACAGGTAACAGGTGACAACACAGCGAGGGTAATCGTACTGGAAACCTTGCCGCTAGAGGTGCTGTGCACTACCCCCGAGCCACGTCTGGTATTTGACACAGGTAACAGGTGACAACACAGTAAATGAGAAAAAACTTAATGATCATCATTTATTTCCATTGAACAAGATTAATACTAAATGAAATACAAAAGGCCTGACAAAAAAATACTGAATATAAATCTATGCAATATACAATATTATTAATGCACAGTAAAAACTAAAATATCAACATATCTCACACGTGAAATATATTATATAATTAAGAACATTAAACAAAAACTAAGCATACAACTTAATAATAGAATAAGTTGTAATGTTTTAAGTAGTACCATTGGAGGAACAAAACTCCTTTAACGTATTTATTTATGGAATGGTTTTGAAAAACTGCCACAATTCTACTACAATGTCTCTAGTTTTCCCCCAATGGGACCTTTGGTTTCTTAGATACATCTTAGATACCTTCCGCCCAGCAATATGTTCGTTGCAAGAGACGCTTCCTCGTTCTTTATATTTAATCTCTAGTTATATGTACGTAATGTAATTGATACTAAAATAAAAAACACACTTATCGATATTTATTTAATGTACACTCAAATCAGATTGATAGACTAGCTTAGCAAAAACTAATTTCTTTATAGTTATAAACTTGATTATATATTTTATTTATTAATATTATTTGTTAATAATACCACTTATCCGAACAACTTTACATCCGTTCCACTCTCATTCAAATCCAATTGATACCCTTGCGTTTGATATCTCAGTGCTCTCACAATTACGACGTCCTTCCCGACTTCGCGTTGCCTCGAGAACATGCTAAGTCGTCCGCAAACACTCGACGTTTGGTATTCGCGACCCGAGAGCATTTTTCATTAGTCACGCAGCCCGTCTTTCTAATGCGCTCGCGTTATGATTACAACGCTAACATCCGAGCTGGGAACACAATATTTAATTGAGCGAAATACGATTTTTAACGTCGGTTGTTCACCTACGTCAAACATCTCGCGTTTATGCTACCCAACCGTGAACACTCGAGTGTGTTTAGTGCGTACCGCGTATTACATTAAACACGGGACCGCATGAACGATATTTCATGATAACATTTCTAAACATTTCTCATTATCTGTCTCGCCTATCTCTACACCACATGGTCGTCCTGGCGATTGGCCTTATGCATATTATATTGAGATGCTAACACCGACACGGATCCGTGTGCGGGTCGGAAATTTGTACAACGGAAATTAAGATCTAGGCGGTAGACGATGTTTATGAAAACGGTAGGAAAGACTGAAAACGTATGTTATGGCCGTCCGGGATTAGAGACACAGTTACCGAGGGTGGCAACCGCGTCTCCGCGATCCCGGAGCGCGTGCAGACTTTATTAACGAGGTCGCCGAGAGACCAAGGCGACCACCTCGCCACAAAGCTTTGATTTATATCTTGCTCGTTTAGTTAACATAAAGAAGGAAAATCTACATATTATATTGTCGAATTGGAAAAGCGTGTTGGATTGAAAAAAATTACTAAACAACTAAACGCTATCGACAACGGCAAAAATTCACGTCGGAGAAAGACCGTGTTTTTAGTAGAAATGAGCAGAACTGCAGTTAGACAATTCACATTTGTACATTATTATAAATTGAGCTCCTCAATCAACTAGTACATATCGAGGTATATATTCATTATCAAAGCTGGTCGCTCGAGAGAAGCAGAACAACGTTACAATGTACTACGTGTCCTCGGATCTCATTAACTAATTAAAACGTTCACCGCTTTCATTTTCTACCATTTCACATATTCGTTGATATATTACTCGATTCATTCATTGATTTTACTTCATCGATGAAGTCCATACGTACTCATTACTAGGCAAGCTATCTCCTACCCCGCAACGTAAGCCACCAACTGCGACACGTTTCTTATACTCTCAATTGTACACTTGGTTTGCACCGAGAAATGCAACCTTCTTGCCGTAAATGTGACGTAACGACGGATGAATCTGTACCTATCCACTTTCCTCAAACAAATCAGCATCACGAATCTAACCCGCCACTGGTACGAGGCCTACACGTGGTGATCGGTGCATGCAAGAAGATACCTCAAGCGAGTGGTCTCTCGGGCAATCGTAACGCTCATTAGGCCCCGACAACAACAATCAATCCATCAATCCTCTTGAACTACAAGCAAACGATCTTGATTCGAGATTGAAAGTAACACTTACGGACTACACAAACTCTTAGACTTATTTATTAACACATGTTCACGTCTCTGGCCACCCAATAGGGCTACTGGGGTCTTCAGGCCAACCACCCTACAAAGCTCTGCCAACTTGTCTCACATATTGACAAGTTGCCACAGGACAGCCCGACATCATTAAAAACTAATGAAACAATTACAATATTCAGTGGAAGGTCACAGACATCTATCCAGTAACTTAAGGGGAAGGAAACACCTCTTCCGTCCACTCTTGACGCAAGCTACAAGCCAAACACATCGACGTAGCTTCTTGATTCCGGCCTCGTTCAGACGCAATACTCATAACAATACCTTGCAGCTTCAAGGTTCAAGTAACGATAAAATACTCGTTTTTAAATACAATGCCGATTAGAAACAAAATACGTTTGCCAGTCATAACGAAAGACATGCTTCCAAATGATATGATCTCATTGTTTCACGTCTAACCACATTGTTATGTAGTAATATTACTAGTTGGTGAATACAGTTTTAAACCAAGACAGAGCAACCCTCCCCCCACTCCTCCTCCAGTCAGCTAAGTAAAACAAACTGTTTAAAATAATATTAATTTTAGCTTCGGAACACTGAAAACGAAACCTAAAAAAACAGGATCGTTTAAAACGGCTGCCCAACTTTTGACAGTGTCGAAATCAATATCGCAATTGTCCAGCAAATCGATAGTTTTGACACGTCGTAGACCGTGCAGCGATACCGTTGATTTTACATGATATGTGAATCTGCAAAGACTAGAACACCAACTGTAGGATGTAAAACACTATCCACTAACATATTAAAAGTATGCAATTGGCTATATAATATAACCTGCAATTAACACACAGATTCTGAAACCGGGATAAACTCACTCATGCATTTACTGTAAACTATAAAATGAAAATAATAATTGAGTGGTAGAGAAGTGGTCCTTAATATTGCCATTCACGTTAAAACCCCTGCCCGCTCGGCCGTATAAACGGTAGTGTTCCAATATCCAGCGCCGAGCAGACGCCAACTAAATCTGCCGTTCCAATGATCATCGCAACGTCGTTCGAGATTGTTCGAATGTAACGCGTTGCCCTAGCGCCAAACCTCGTTACATATCTCTGACAGTAATTTTGAATCCTCTACGCTCACGCGCCCGTTGTTCCTATGTTTGAATAATGAAGCTAATTTGACTTTGTTAACGACAGCGCCGATTATTGGAAAACTACCGTAATGTAGAGTAACCGTAACAATGAGCTTCTTTTAGTCTCACAAATCACTTCAAGTCTGTTGGTGATCATTTGGTGAAGACTCTGTGGTGACGTGTGGCGACATGGTTACACAAGAGATACCAGGAAGCTTGCAAACCGTCTCCGAGAGTAGTCAAGACATTAACAAGCCTGACATGTGAATACCACCCAGATGGATTAAATACGTCTGCCGGGCGTAACGAACGAAATGCAGACGTTATTTATAATACATCTACTAGGTATCGGTCCATCGATTTGCAAACTTTCGACGTTTTCGACGACAAAGTACAACAGAGACAAACGTTTCAGATTGCCCGACAGGTTGCGACAGATAGAACCACGTTCCATGAACAGTGGATGCAACAAGGTTCACACTGCTCTAGGTTTACAACTATTACAATTGGATACAATCATGGTAATACTTACGGCCGGCTCGCACAAAGTCGCGAGTACGTCCGCCGTTACGATTACGGCCCAGGTGGATCGTGTAGGAAGGTTACACGACGCTAAACAACTTCGCGTCTCACAGTACTTCATACACGAATCACCTGGCCCACTGCAACACTAGCCTATCCAGCCTAGAAGTCTTACTTGCTATTATTAAGTACAACTCACTCGGGTACGCACGAGGGGTGACGGGTGGGTAACCTCTTACGTTTGACACCGCTGTCAGTGCGCAAGTCTTACAAGAGAGAGTAATATTTTCAAATCATTTTTCACTACCACATGCTTTATTTGAGAATCGCCTAAATTAATTGGAAGCCTGGAGTTTCGGGAGAGAGGGTCGGGCGCCCCCCCCCCCCTTTCACCATCGCCACCCCGAAGCCACTGGAGCCTCAAACGCAAAGGTCCGATCCCTCCGTTAGTCCGACCGAGGCCATCCTTACCAACCGTTTTGAGAATTTTTTTTATTTAGAAGAATCGTTCAAATTAATGCTAGTATACCTATTTAAGCTAATTCTCTAGCTAGGCGTAACAGTTCCTAATGTTAAGTAACCAACTCACGTCGGTTGCCGGCGTTGACTAACTTTCCCGACTCTCATTGCACGAAACTAATGAACTCGCATTGGCATTTTACAAAACAAACTGATGAAACAATTTACACAATATGAAATTACAAGTGTTTATAAATTATTATTTATTAATAGTATGTTATAAAAACCAAGACCAAATAAAATACGAGACATTGTCAACAATTTAAAAGCAAGATATTGGAATTGTGACAAACCATACTATTTATTTGGTCTTCTTTTTAAAAGATGGCATTACAAGGGCTGAAAGTAAAACTTGTACGATACATCGGCATAAAACCGACTACTGTATCGCAGAAGGGTGTCGTTCGTTTATTGGGTTCGACTTCCCATCAAATACGAAAAAATAACTTAAAAGTAGACGGCAAAAACACCGCTCAAGAGTAAAAACGACGAAATTGTACCGTAGTGTAAATTATACATAGATGAAACAGCTGTAGCGAGATGATACTGGTTAAAATTCCATTGCATGGCTGTCTCAACTTTTAATTTCGTCAATATCAGGGTACATTAGACAGCTCTACGAATGACAAAAAGAGTCGATGAGGATAGGCGAGGAATATTGTAGCAGATAAATATACTCGTACGGTTAAAAATGTTTGTCATGGTGTGAGTTAAGACTAAAACTACGAAAGAGGTATTGACAACCGGTAGAGACATAAGCGATTCCATGAGTCTCAACGTGTGTGGTGTGGCTGTACCTTGTTATACCTTCTCTCCAGGCAAGACTATGCAAATGTATGATAGCGAGAAATATGTAACATATCTAGGATCTGTATCATTTACCAAGTTAGTACTTAACCGAGTGACCGTGAACACTCTACAGCAGCATATTTATTAAATCTGACCAGTTTCGTTTAAGAAACAGTCCAAGTCAGACGAGAAAGAAAAAGATACAAAGTAGGGCCTACCGTTTCAAAATGGCCACTGCAAATTGCCACATTATTTACAACAACAAAGCCACATCTTCGGCATACAACCACACACGTTAACACGGAGTTACTGTCTAGAGAGACTAGAGATCTGGTTTAAAAACGTTCCATTGAAGCTTATGCTCAAGCTCAATAACAGTGAACTTGCACTCAAGCTTGGAGAGTGATTAGAGAAGAGAGCTTGTTTGCTGGCTAGCTGAGGTGTCTGCTATGTAAGGTGTGCCTAAATATTACAAGCATGTTGCAAGTCGTGCATTGATCTTCATAGCAAACTGCTTTGTTAGAGATTCATAAGAATTGGAACAATGAACGCACTATTATTTCTTATTACTGTGTATTGCAACATGCATTGTCTAATTATGTTAGGGATCATTGAAAGTGATTTTACTTTTGAAAGTGACTCAAAAAATGTCATACAGATGCTTTGAAAACAAAAATTCAATTTTGGCCAAATACTGAAAATTTCAAACAGTAAATAATTACTAAATTGACACAATTTCATTGAGCAGAATCATGGAAGTGTAAAATAGTTCAATTGCTATTGAATAGTTGCACAAAAAAATAGTATAAAACAAAACTTAAAAAAAGCAGAAAACACAATACGTGAAATGATTTTAATGCTACATTACCAAACCTGAAAGTAAATAAATAAATAACTCAAGTACTGATAGCCGGGTCCGTATCGAACGAAACAAAAGGATAAGTCGTGCGGTGCCAGCGTAACTCTTCGCCGGTGGGTTGCGAATAAACCAAACGCTCGGGCCGACTTATGGCGTTGAGATGCGCTGCTAAAGCGGAGACGGGCCCAACTGTCCACAGACTTAAGTACGATAGTTTAAACACCGCAGCAACGGTCGTTGGGACCTTCCATTAACCTCGCGGTCTACAAAACACTACTTTAATGTTGACGGGCCAAAAGCCTAACAACTATTTTAAATATTGTCTGTAGGCCCTACTCATTGTAAATGTAGTGTATGGTTAAGTTGTATAGAAGCTTTAAGCTTTACTTTGCCCAATAAAGACCATTCATGATTATTATTATGTAGGAATCTATTTTTATAAATTCACATGATTTTGCATTCTAATTACTTAGTTAACCCCTACAAAAAATCCCACTCCATACAAACTATGAAAACTTCGCCTATCGAGTTATTCGTTACGATCTATCTAATCAGTACCTAATCATCAGCGTCCTTGAAAACTAACTGATAACATTCTAAAATTTTCTAAAATGTATTACTATTTTCTATTTTAAAAAAACTAACGCCCCAAAAAAAGAATCGGGTTGCTAGCACCGTTTGCGAGTATTCTGACGTAGGTACCTTGATTATTGAAAAGCGGCCACAAACCGTTCCGTCGTGTAAAGTCGATTTCATCGCACGAATGAAAAAATGAGCAAACGACAGTCTGGAAACGCTTTTGCTCCTCGACGAGTGAACGAGGCCCAACGTAATTATTCACTTAACTAGGTACTTTGGCTTTGTTGCTCGATATATTTCTCCATTCAACTATTTTATGCATCAATTTTCACTCCACACATACGAAACTTAGCTTTGTCACTCTTACTGCAAGTTCTAAAAAATGTTTTTTTTTTTTTTTTTTTTTACTAAAACCTCCACACACTAAACACCACCACCCTAGGAAGACACTCTCGTTTCATTTCTCCAACAGGTCCCAATAACGATTAACTCGGAGGACGCTTGCAAGTCCGGATCCCAACGTTGTTGCTGCCGCGTTCAAACGCCTCGAGCGATAGTCCAAACTAGTTGAGACCGCCTTCGAACTACGATACTTACAAGTACGTCTGCGTAAACTTTATTAATTTAATTTAATTTAATATAAGGCATAAATATATATGTATACATAGAATAAGTGCGTAGCGACGACTCGGTTTTAAAATCAAATATGCCAACGTACAATAAAAAATAATAAACATAGCGTGTGTAGAAATGACTCTGTTTGTAAAACGGGGCCCAAAGACGCCAACACAGCGGGTGCGTGCGGAAACAAGACAACGCGGGGGGGGTTAGTCAACGCGCGGTCACGTCGCGGGGGCAGATCCACTAGAGTAGATTGTTCTGCTGACCCCCGCCATTCTCCGCGGGGGGAGTCGACCTCCCAGACCGGTAGAGCGATTGCAACGGTACATGAAGGAGCTCCACCAGCTGGGGGAAGTGGGGTTCTGAAACATCACAGGTGTACATCGCCGTTAGATAAATAGTTGGAAATACTTCTATTTAAATGTACATTTCATTTGTCTACTTAATTTTATTACTGTAGGCCATTGTGAAATCAAGAGAAATGCTTAACGTTAGGAACATAGTCTGGCGTATTCACGTAGCTCGTGTCATTCTCACCTGTTTCGGGCGAGATGAGTCCGTGCCGAATGAGGAAGTCTAGGACTACGGGGCAGCTTGTCGTCTTGAAGTCGGAAGAAAACACCTTTTCGAGCGCCTCCTGCGAACACGATGGGTCGAGTCAGTCACTACGTACGTAGCACCACCAGGAACTAATCTAACCATTCAATGTAGCAAACCCTATTCTAATGCAATGTACTATTATTATTTATTATCAATATTGCAAACATCCAAGAATAGTATTCCTTCGAAAAAAAAAACTCGCAAAGCATGAATTTTTACTTGCCGAACGAAGCAAGGCACACGATAATTATTACCTTCTTTCAATAAACAAATATTTAACTAGGAAAACGCTCTGTTTGACGCGTTGATAAGCGAGCGCGTCAATATCTACGAACTTTCTGGCGAAAAGACTTCAATGCTAATACAAACAACAATTAACAACAATTCAAGAATGCGCATTGCAAAATTTTTTCTAATTTCCATAGCTATTATACTTCCCGACATTGTTGTATGCAGTGCAATGTGCGTTGCTAAGAATTTTCGTGGTCATGTTTTCAACACGGTCCGCCACCGTTACTAACACTTATTGACAGCAATAGAAATGTAATTTCTGCCTCTAATACGTATTGGATCGCGTTTACATTAGTATATTCGTGACCGGACAAACAGTTACTATAAGATAGCCACCTCACATTTTGCCGTTACTGCGTTTTAGAAAAATATTTTCGAGTAACTTTCGTGTAACTTTGCCAATATTTATCAGATCGCCATTACATTAACATATTCGTGACCGGAAAAATCTGTAAAAAAATCTGGCTATCTCACATTTTGCCGCCATTTTGTTTTAGAAAAACATTTGGCAGTAACTATGGTGTAACTTTGTAACTTTTCAAACGATTTTGCCTCAAAACTATACACCTTCAATCCACATCGAGGCTTGTGGATGGTCCAAATTTCAAGTTGATCTGACTTTCCGTTCGACCGCTATCGACGGACATAAAAACAAAAAAAAAAAAAAAAAAACAAACAAACAAAAAAACAGAATGAAGTGCCATAAGAGTCAAGTGGAAACGCTCGCTTCGCTCGCTTAACAAAGAGATGCAGCATAAAGAAGTGCACAAACACTGAAGCTTACAGAACGTATCAACAACCAAGTACACAACAGTTTGACATCGCCGTAAGTAAAAACATTTTAAATTTCCTGCAATGACCAGCTTGGATTTTGAAAATAACTCCAGGTTGAAAAATAAGCAAAACAGTACAAAGAAGTATACAAGCATCTGCTCACGTACGCATCTTCAATGTTTCCTTGAAGTGAATGTTGGACATGTTTAAATGTTTAACAAGGTTTTTAAACCAAGAAAGAGTAAAAACACGTTTTGATTGACGGAGTGAAGTGAGCTACGGGCGGGCGAGGGCACAACATACGCACCTTGGCGGGCACGCTATACGCACCTTGGCGGGCAGGACATACGCACCTTGGCGGGCACGACATACGCACCTTGGCGGGCAGGACATACGCACCTTGGCGGGCAGGACATACGCACCTTGGCGGGCACGACATACGCACCTTGGCGGGCACGACATACGCACCTTGGCGGGCACGACATACGCACCTTGGCGGGCACGCTATACGCACCTTAGCGGGCACGCTATACGCACCTTGGCGGGCAGGACATACGCACCTTGGCGGGCAGCGTACATACGCACCTTGGCGGGCACGACATACGCACCTTGGCGGGCAGGACATACGCACCTTGGCGGGCACGACATACGCACCTTGGCGGGCACGACATACGCACCTTGGCGGGCAGGACATACGCACCTTGGCGGGCAGGACATACGCACCTTGGCGGGCACGACATACGCACCTTGGGGACATATGCACCTTGGCGGGCACGACATACGCACCTTGGCGGGCACGACATACGCACCTTGGCGGGCACGACATACGCACCTTGGTGGGCACGACATACGCACCTTGGCGGGCACGACATACGCACCTTGGCGGGCAGGAGTTCGAAACACTCAACCTCGCCGTCGCGGTTGAACGGGACGAAGTCGAGCGGCAGTTCTAGGTCGAAGACAAACTCCGTGTTCGGGAAGAGTCCTCGCTCGCTCTCGAAGAAGAACCTGGGTGAGACAAGCAAGCACACAAACGTTTCACACAATAGTTCCTCTTGTAAAAGTTCCGCTTTGGGATCCACTATTGAGCAGTGCAACGAATGGTCTTGAAGACATTTAACTGAGAATCTTATACCCAAAAACAACAACACATTACAGAATGTGATAAAGAAAAATAAAGAAAAAAATGGATTCAAGATAAATTATAAGTAGGAAGTAAAAGGCTGTGTATAGTGTAACGATTTAAGTATAATAAACGTATTCCACCCTTATTCATCAATAGTTAAGAAGAACTACTTGGGCCCAGTATTACAACGCCCAGCTTAATATTCAGACCACCGCTAACTTGTTTTCTCCGTGGCAAGCGCCCATCAGAAGCGTGGTTTCAAAGCAGAAAACAAGTTGACGTTGGTATAAAACATTTAGCTGGGCGTTGTGATACAGGGCCTGAGTACATTTTATATGGTTACTTGTTTTACTTTCTTGTTGTGTAATACAGTAGTCCCTCGTTAATTCAAACTCGGTTAATTCAAAATTATGTATAATTCAAAATGATGTATAATTCAAAGTTATGTATAATTCAAACTATTGATAGAGTCCCAGCAGAAGATTTAGGTATGGTGCATGCATAGTGTCAATGTTCTTTTAATTCAAAATTGTTCTAATTCAAATTGGAGTTTTTAGGGTCCCTTGAAATTTGAATTAAAGGGGGATTACTGTATGTAAGACTTCTTGGTGACATGGTCACTAATTTATGTATATTTCTGTAACCGAGCAAAGAGCTCGAAGCTGGACAATGTACTCACGATACGCAGCCGGCCGGCCTGAGTCGGGCGACGAGATGAGACGGTATCGAGGCCTCCTCGTCCGCCTCCTTCACGGCCGTCTGTAGTATCGTGTGTCCGACAGACAGTCCGCCGCCCACCATGTTGTCCCACTTGCCGGGCCACGTCTGCTTGGTGGCCGAGCGGCGCTGCAGCCAGATGCACAGACCCTTCTCGGGGTGGAGCACGTAGCCGTTGATGTCCACGCCGTAGTTGCGTATGCCAAACAGGCCTGGCGGGGGGGACAGACAGACAGACGGGGTTAGCTCACACACACACACACACACGTTGCAGCCAGATGCACAGACCCTTCTCGGGGTGGAGCACGTAGCCGTTGATGTCCACGCCGTAGTTGCGTATGCCAAACAGGCCTGGCGGGGGGGACAGACAGACAGACGGGGTTAGCTCACACACACACACACACACGTTGCAGCCAGATGCACAGACCCTTCTCGGGGTGGAGCACGTAGCCGTTGATGTCCACGCCGTAGTTGCGTATGCCGAACAGGCCTGGCGGGGGGGACAGACAGACAGACGGGGTTAGCTCACACACACACACACACACGTTGCAGCCAGATGCACAGACCCTTCTCGGGGTGGAGCACGTAGCCGTTGATGTCCACGCCGTAGTTGCGTATGCCGAACAGGCCTGGCGGGGGGGACAGACAGACAGACGGGGTTAGCTCACACACACACACACACGTTGCAGCCAGATGCACAGACCCTTCTCGGGGTGGAGCACGTAGCCGTTGATGTCCACGCCGTAGTTGCGTATGCCGAACAGGCCTGGCGGGGGGGACAGACAGACAGACGGGGTTAGCTCACACACACACACACACACGTTGCAGCCAGATGCACAGACCCTTCTCGGGGTGGAGCACGTAGCCGTTGATGTCCACGCCGTAGTTGCGTATGCCAAACAGGCCTGGCGGGGGGGACAGACAGACAGACGGGGTTAGCTCACACACACACACACACGTTGCAGCCAGATGCACAGACCCTTCTCGGGGTGGAGCACGTAGCCGTTGATGTCCACGCCGTAGTTGCGTATGCCGAACAGGCCTGGCGGGGGGGACAGACAGACAGACGGGGTTAGCTCACACACACACACGTTGCAGCCAGATGCACAGACCCTTCTCGGGGTGGAGCACGTAGCCGTTGATGTCCACGCCGTAGTTGCGTATGCCGAACAGGCCTGGCGGGGGGGACAGACAGACAGACGGGGTTAGCTCACACACACACACACGTTGCAGCCAGATGCACAGACCCTTCTCGGGGTGGAGCACGTAGCCGTTGATGTCCACGCCGTAGTTGCGTATGCCGAACAGGCCTGGCGGGGGGGACAGACAGACAGACGGGGTTAGCTCACACACACACACACGTTGCAGCCAGATGCACAGACCCTTCTCGGGGTGGAGCACGTAGCCGTTGATGTCCACGCCGTAGTTGCGTATGCCGAACAGGCCTGGCGGGGGGGACAGACAGACAGACGGGTTAGCTCACACACACACACACACACGTTGCAGCCAGATGCACAGACCCTTCTCGGGGTGGAGCACGTAGCCGTTGATGTCCACGCCGTAGTTGCGTATGCCGAACAGGCCTGGCGGGGGACAGACAGACAGACGGGGTTAGCTCACACACACACACACGTTGCAGCCAGATGCACAGACCCTTCTCGGGGTGGAGCACGTAGCCGTTGATGTCCACGCCGTAGTTGCGTATGCCGAACAGGCCTGGCGGGGGACAGACAGACAGACGGGGTTAGCTCACACACACACACACACGTTGCAGCCAGATGCACAGACCCTTCTCGGGGTGGAGCACGTAGCCGTTGATGTCCACACCGTAGTTGCGTATGCCGAACAGGCCTGGCGGGGGGGACAGACAGACAGACGGGGTTAGCTCACACACACACACACACGTTGCAGCCAGATGCACAGACCCTTCTCGGGGTGGAGCACGTAGCCGTTGATGTCCACGCCGTAGTTGCGTATGCCGAACAGGCCTGGCGGGGGACAGACAGACGGGGTTAGCTCACACACACACACACACACGTTGCAGCCAGATGCACAGACCCTTCTCGGGGTGGAGCACGTAGCCGTTGATGTCCACGCCGTAGTTGCGTATGCCGAACAGGCCTGGCGGGGGACAGACAGACGGGTTAGCTCACACACACACACACACGCTGCAGCCAGATGCACAGACCCTTCTCGGGGTGGAGCACGTAGCCGTTGATGTCCACGCCGTAGTTGCGTATGCCGAACAGGCCTGGCGGGGGGGACAGACAGACAGACAGGGTTAGCTCACACACACACACGCACGTTGCAGCCAGATGCACAGACCCTTCTAGGGGTGGAGCACGTAGCCGTTGATGTCCACGCCGTAGTTGCGTATGCCGAACAGGCCTGGCGGGGGACAGACAGACGGGTTAGCTCACACACACACACACACGTTGCAGCCAGATGCACAGACCCTTCTCGGGGTGGAGCACGTAGCCGTTGATGTCCACGCCGTAGTTGCGTATGCCGAACAGGCCTGGCGGGGGGACAGACAGACAGACGGGGTTAGCTCACACACACACACACGTTGCAGCCAGATGCACAGACCCTTCTCGGGGTGGAGCACGTAGCCGTTGATGTCCATGCCGTAGTTGCGTATGCCGAACAGGCCTGGCGGGGGACAGACAAACGGGTTAGCTCACGCACACACACGTTGCAGCCAGATGCACAGACCCTTCTCGGGGTGGAGCACGTAGCCGTTGATGTCCACGCCGTAGTTGCGTATGCCGAACAGGCCTGGCGGGGGGGACAGACAGACAGACGGCGTTAGCTCACTCACACACACACACACGTTGCAGCCAGATGCACAGACCCTTCTCGGGGTGGAGCACGTAGCCGTTGATGTCCACGCCGTAGTTGCGTATGCCGAACAGGCCTGGCGGGGGGGACAGACAGACGGGTTAGCTCACACACACACACACGTTGCAGCCAGATGCACAGACCCTTCTCGGGGTGGAGCACGTAGCCGTTGATGTCCACGCCGTAGTTGCGTATGCCGAACAGGCCTGGCGGGGGGGACAGACAGACAGACGGGGTTAGCTCACACACACACACACACGCTGCAGCCAGATGCACAGACCCTTCTCGGGGTGGAGCACGTAGCCGTTGATGTCCACGCCGTAGTTGCGTATGCCGAACAGGCCTGGCGGGGGACAGACAGACAGACGGGTTAGCTCACACACACACACACACGCTGCAGCCAGATGCACAGACCCTTCTCGGGGTGGAGCACGTAGCCGTTGATGTCCACGCCGTAGTTGCGTATGCCGAACAGGCCTGGCGGGGGACAGACAGACAGACGGGTTAGCTCACACACACACACACACGCTGCAGCCAGATGCACAGACCCTTCTCGGGGTGGAGCACGTAGCCGTTGATGTCCACGCCGTAGTTGCGTATGCCGAACAGGCCTGGCGGGGGGGACAGACAGACAGACGGGGTTAGCTCACACACACACACACACGTTGCAGCCAGATGCACAGACCCTTCTCGGGGTGGAGCACGTAGCCGTTGATGTCCACGCCGTAGTTGCGTATGCCGAACAGGCCTGGCGGGGGGGACAGACAGACAGACGGGGTTAGCTCACACACACACACACACGTTGCAGCCAGATGCACAGACCCTTCTCGGGGTGGAGCACGTAGCCGTTGATGTCCACGCCGTAGTTGCGTATGCCGAACAGGCCTGGCGGGGGGGACAGACAGACAGACGGGTTAGCTCACACACACACACGCTGCAGCCAGATGCACAGACCCTTCTCGGGGTGGAGCACGTAGCCGTTGATGTCCACGCCGTAGTTGCGTATGCCGAACTGGCCTGGCGGGGGACAGACAGACAGACGGGGTTAGCTCACACACACACACACACACGTTGCAGCCAGATGCACAGACCCTTCTCGGGGTGGAGCACGTAGCCGTTGATGTCCACGCCGTAGTTGCGTATGCCGAACAGGCCTGGCGGGGGGGACAGACAGACAGACGGGGTTAGCTCACACACACACACACGTTGCAGCCAGATGCACAGACCCTTCTCGGGGTGGAGCACGTAGCCGTTGATGTCCACGCCGTAGTTGCGTATGCCGAACAGGCCTGGCGGGGGACAGACAGACAGACGGGTTAGCTCACACACACACGTTGCAGCCAGATGCACAGACCCTTCTCGGGGTGGAGCACGTAGCCGTTGATGTCCACGCCGTAGTTGCGTATGCCGAACAGGCCTGGCGGGGGGGACAGACAGACAGACGGGGTTAGCTCACACACACACACACACGTTGCAGCCAGATGCACAGACCCTTCTCGGGGTGGAGCACGTAGCCGTTGATGTCCCACCGTAGTTGCGTATGCCGAACAGGCCTGGCGGGGGGACAGACAGACAGACGGGGCTAGCTCACACACACACACGTTGCAGCCAGATGCACAGACCCTTCTCGGGGTGGAGCACGTAGCCGTTGATGTCCACGCCGTAGTTGCGTATGCCGAACAGGCCTGGCGGGGGACAGACAGACAGACGGGTTAGCTCACACACACACACGTTGCAGCCAGATGCACAGACCCTTCTCGGGGTGGAGCACGTAGCCGTTGATGTCCACGCCGTAGTTGCGTATGCCGAACAGGCCTGGCGGGGGGGACAGACAGACAGACGGGGTTAGCTCACACACACACACACACACACACGTTGCAGCCAGATGCACAGACCCTTCTCGGGGTGGAGCACGTAGCCGTTGATGTCCACGCCGTAGTTGCGTATGCCGAACAGGCCTGGCGGGGGGGACAGACAGACAGACGGGGTTAGCTCACACACACACACGTTGCAGCCAGATGCACAGACCCTTCTCGGGGTGGAGCACGTAGCCGTTGATGTCCACGCCGTAGTTGCGTATGCCGAACAGGCCTGGCGGGGGGGACAGACAGACAGACGGGGTTAGCTCACACACACACACACACGTTGCAGCCAGATGCACAGACCCTTCTCGGGGTGGAGCACGTAGCCGTTGATGTCCACGCCGTAGTTGCGTATGCCGAACAGGCCTGGCGGGGGGGACAGACAGACAGACGGGGTTAGCTCACACACACACACGTTGCAGCCAGATGCACAGACCCTTCTCGGGGTGGAGCACGTAGCCGTTGATGTCCACGCCGTAGTTGCGTATGCCGAACAGGCCTGGCGGGGGACAGACAGACAGACGGGTTAGCTCACACACACACGTTGCAGCCAGATGCACAGACCCTTCTCGGGGTGGAGCACGTAGCCGTTGATGTCCACGCCGTAGTTGCGTATGCCGAACAGGCCTGGCGGGGGGGACAGACAGACAGACGGGGTTAGCTCACACACACACACACACGTTGCAGCCAGATGCACAGACCCTTCTCGGGGTGGAGCACGTAGCCGTTGATGTCCACGCCGTAGTTGCGTATGCCGAACAGGCCTGGCGGGGGGGACAGACAGACAGACGGGGTTAGCTCACACACACACACGTTGCAGCCAGATGCACAGACCCTTCTCGGGGTGGAGCACGTAGCAGTTGATGTCCACGCCGTAGTTGCGTATGCCGAACAGGCCTGGCGGGGGGGGACAGACAGACAGACGGGTTAGCTCACACACACACACGTTGCAGCCAGATGCACAGACCCTTCTCGGGGTGGAGCACGTAGCCGTTGATGTCCACGCCGTAGTTGCGTATGCCGAACAGGCCTGGCGGGGGACAGACAGACAGACGGGTTAGCTCACACACACACACGTTGCAGCCAGATGCACAGACCCTTCTCGGGGTGGAGCACGTAGCCGTTGATGTCCACGCCGTAGTTGCGTATGCCGAACAGGCCTGGCGGGGGGGACAGACAGACAGACGGGGTTAGCTCACACACACACACACACACACACGTTGCAGCCAGATGCACAGACCCTTCTCGGGGTGGAGCACGTAGCCGTTGATGTCCACGCCGTAGTTGCGTATGCCGAACAGGCCTGGCGGGGGGGACAGACAGACAGACGGGGTTAGCTCACACACACACACACACGTTGCAGCCAGATGCACAGACCCTTCTCGGGGTGGAGCACGTAGCCGTTGATGTCCACGCCGTAGTTGCGTATGCCGAACAGGCCTGGCGGGGGGGAACAGACAGACGGGTTGGCTTTCTCTCTTTCCCTCTCATGTACAGTACATTCTTATGTCCCATAACGGTTACCTTCAATTTGGTTCGATTTAAATTACACTAATCTTGCTACAGAAACTATCACACTGCTAGAAGAACTATCACTACCTACATTAATACACATAGGCCTACAACACATAGGCTACATACAAAACAATACAATGGGTGTGACATATTTCCCCCACCCGCCCAGAGTAGTGTGAGTAGGTGTGTATGAGAATGTCAACTTACATGTTGCAGATCTATCCATTTTAAGTAAGGATTCACTGGAGAACACGGAGCGTACCTCGTAGCACTGAAAACAGACAACAAAATATAGTAGGTAGCCTACCTGCAGATTCTAAACATGAAATATCTTTAAACACTTGGAGATTTAAAAAAATAACTTTTACGCCATTTTCGCACTGTTTTTCTCTCAAATTAATGGAATGAAATAACATTAAAAAATATACCCTATGGGCCTAATATAATCTAGGCTACATAAAAATCAAACCCTACAAAATGCTATCGAGGACTCAAACTAGGTAATTACCACATCATAGCTAGTGCTGCTAAACAACCTGCTTATAGTGTCATCGATGATTTAACAACAATAAAACAACAATGCACAATCGACAGCTAGACTCCTCCTTGTAATAGTTTATTTCCTTACCACCAGAACGTGTCTATAGTCTATATCGAGGGGTGAATCCCCAACGAGAGAGCGGCGGGACAATGTCTCACCTCCTCGCGCCACCCCTTGAGCGCGACGAACGCGTTGTTGGAGCGACAGTCTCGCAGCACCGAGTCGACGTGCGCGGAACGCTCGGCGTAGTCGCGGAACGCCGGGTTCAGCTCGACCGCGTCGCCAGCGACGTGGAAGACGTCCGGATAGCGGAGTAGCTGCCGCATCACGTCGGGCCTCACCAGACCCACCTGGTGGCCCTCGACGACAAACGGCCGGCAGTCCCCCTTCTGGACGCCTAAACACACACAGTTAGGCCTACATGTTTTACATTCACATCATTTACAACTAGGGATGGGAAAAACCAGCTATTTCCCTATAAAAGTTTAAACCCATAAGCAAATCGTGTTTGTACACGTTAAATAAATAAAAATAAATAAATAAATTCACATTTAGAGTCTACCCACTCAGTAACTAAACTGATTTGCAGTGGGGGACTTTAATTTAAAGTGACTAAACCGCAACCCTGAAGGCTTCGAACACCATCGACAAGTGAGCGATAACCAATCAAAGATCGATAGCCTATTTCAAATACGAAACATATGAATCAGTGATTGGACAGTGCGAAGACCTGCGGACAAATGCTAGAATCAACAAGGCCGATTCAGAACAACTTTGAATTTATTGAGTGCTTCCTTGCTAGGACGGCTCCCCCTCCCCCTCCCCACCACTGCTTCAGATGCCCACTCAACCAAAACATTTTGAATGTAGGCCTAAACAGTAAGTTAGTTTATGGAGCAAACAGATGACGAAATAACAATTTGTGTGACATTCTTCTTTGTTTATTTAAAACTTGGCTAAGAGGTTGCTTACCCTGTGACAAATTTAATAACCTATAGGGCCTAATATTTAATAACCTGCCCGGTCTTATCAAAGATTACTGAGTGGAGAAGATGTTTCATCCATACGGGAATTCGTCTGCGCGTGTCTGAGCGAAATTTTCCAAGTCCGACGTGTAGTTCGAATTCTCACCGCAAGAGTCGCTCTTCCAAAAGTTTAAAACTCAAGGTCCACTAAATCCCCTGGCACGTACTAGCGATCTAGTAGACCTTGTTCAACGGTAACGAAGTCAAACGCAACCGGGTACTAGCGATCTAGTAGACCTTGTTCAACGGTAACGAAGTCAAACGCAACCGGGTCTACTAGATCGCTAGTAGCCGCCAGGGGATTTAGTGGACCTTGGTCAAACGTGCAGGGCTAGCGCTCCTTGCGGTCAGAATTCGAACTAGTGGCAGACTTCGAAATTTTCAAAAAAAACTCGCGCAGATGTTTTAACACGGCGATGAAACATCTTCTCCACTCGGTAATCTTTGGTCTTATGAACGTCGGATAAATACTTAGAAGGCTAAGTGACTTGTTTTCACCATGGCACCATAGAAACATGGGGAAGCCTGATTGCATTGGTTAAAACTAGCTTACTAAATATTTATCCCTTAGCTCATAATACCGGCCCATAGTTTTGGAAGGAATTTCCAAGGAATGACTCAATACTTATTGTCCCCTAGCAAGTTCACATCTCATCAACTGGTGATAAAAACCAGTTAATGATCAAAGCAGAGAGTTTTAAGCATTAATAATAACAATTGATATTATGTACAAAAGTGACACAGTATTGTTATTACAAGAACTGTTATTCACATCAGAAACAATGTTTTGCTACTTGCTGAACATGACATTACATTTGTCTTCAACAATGACTAAATGATTTAATAATTTTGGCATCAACAATTACGACTATATTATGTACGGGCATAGGTCTAGCTAGGTGTGGGTATATCATTCATAATAACCAATCGTGCACAAACAGCTGCGCAAGTTTGCACACTCGGAAACGGGTTCGTTCAACTCGACAGGACGCCCGGATGTTTTGTTGACTGGTCAACGTGAAAACTTGCTGCATTGCATTCTGTTACCACTCTGTTGGGATCAGCTGATGAGACTATGCGCCTTGTTTATGCTGAACGTGGTTCTAAATAATTGCCACGATGATCGTTTAGCTAAAATGCGTCCTTGACACATTTTGTTTCAAATTCTTGCTTAGGCGGGCTAATTGCCAGTACGTACAGGTAGGCTATGTATAGCAAATGAAACAGGGGTACTCAAAGACACTGCACACATCCTTCTTGCACTTTTTCACAATTTGTCCCCAACCAAAAAGGGACCTATGAAAGGTCATGCAATTTTTTTTAAGTAAAACAAGTGGGTCAAAAAAATTTAAAAAGTACAAGACTACAAAACATTTTAGTTCAGTTTCAAGATGTAAGTTACTTAGGGGCCTATTTAACTGTGATATCAAACTACACAGTGCCCTTCAATGGAAGAATTGGCAAGTCTACGGTCGAGGACAGCAAAAGATTAGTCCAAATGAGGGGAAATTTTACCCCTCTTTTACCCCCACTCGTCTCCGCTTGAACAGATGGCGACTAAAGCCACCCGCTTGACAATAGCGGCGACCGGACCTCAGGGTCTTTCTCGAAGGGTCGACCCTAATTATCTCTCGCCAAGAAAAGTGACCATCAGTACTTGAAACTTTCATATTATTTCTTTTGTTTTACAAACCCATTATGAGCATGGCAAGTCTTGAATATTCTTGTTACGCTCATCATAAAACTTTTTTACTTTTTTCTCTAGCTGTATTTTGAAGTGAAATAAACGAAGAATACATTATATTATTGTGTCATTTGTAAGTATCGCATAAAGTTAGTGGGTAATGACAAATTTATAAACTAAAATATAAAATTACAAAAACAACAATAACAACAACAGTAATAATAATAATAATAATAATAATACTAATAATAATAATAATAATAAAAATGATAATGATACTAATAATGATAATTATAATGATAATAATAATGATAATGATAATGATGATGATAATAACAATGATGTTAATGATGATGATAATGATAATGATGCTAATGATGATGATAATAATAATGATGATAATGATAATGATAATGATGATAATGATAATGATGATAATAACAATGATGATAATGATAATAATAATGAGAATGAAAATGATAATGATAATGATAATAATAATAATAATAATAATAATAATAATAATAATAATAATAATAATAATAATAATAATGTGTTGCTTGCAAACAGATTTTAAGCCACTAATCTTTTATAATTCCAAGCACTAATGAAATAACTTAAAATAAAGATACAGAAAAAACTCAAAAAGGTACATGATCAGAATAGCGATTAGATTACATATTTTTGAACATCGATATGAATTGAAATATTTCGTTGTATAAAGTGTTTGAAACAAAAGGGTATTGTTCGGCACGAGACCTTTTTTTTCTATTCTCGAGCGGCTGCCGGCGTGCGCTCAGTCTGGGGTTGGTTGGGTAGTGGGGGTAGAGGTTCGCTAGTACCTGGGACGAATCTCTTCTTGTCCACGACTTTAAGTTGGATCATTATGAATGAGAAACATAGTCAACACCTGAACCCTGACTTGCGAGTTGAGCCTAGTTACGCTCCGTTAAGCATACAATTACTGCAAAAAAAGTTTCCGACAAAGGAAATGGCATTTTGCATCAGGTGATAAGATAATAATGAAAACCACGGTAATTGTTAGCATTGTAGAACTTTTCAACTGTAGTTATTGTCATAGTTACCGGGGCGTTGTGCATGGGCCTTCAGGGCTGTACATTAAAAATTGAACCTTCGAACTAGTTGAGCAACATAACCTAAAATAATACGAATTAAGTTTATAATCATTAATCATTAATGAATATTAGATAAATTCAAGAGCTTTAGGCTTTTTAAAATGACCTGGGCCTAGGATAAGACTAGAAAGTCTTGTTTAAAATGATGGGAATAAACTAGACCAGTGTGTTAGTATATTTGCTCAAATGCATGTACTTTATCAATTTGTCAAGGAACTTAATGAAAATATCATGCAACCAAATAACTTCAATACAAATTGTTAAAAACTGAACATAGAAATTAAAATCAAAGCTTCAGTTTGCTGACCTAATAGGGCCTACTAAGATTCCAAATAAAATCTTGAGAAAGGCCCACTTGCTTAAAATCAGACTATTTGCACCGGCGATATTGGCAAGAGTTCTTCATGTAGGTAGTGATCAAGTGGTGAAGTATTTTTGTTTTCAAGTAAAAATAAAGTGGAATACCTATTTCTGATTCAAGTCTATATGGGAATACGCTTCTTGCAAAATTAATTCACGCCAACAAAGGCCTTTTATTGATTAGGCCTAGGGCCTTGCCCTATCTTGTGTCAGATTATTTTGACAGACATTTTATGTTGCTGAAAATGAAAGTGATGATTTGCCAGCAGTTATTAACGGATCTATTTTATAATTTTGCTAGCCTAGGCCTAGACATCACTTCACAGAGCTGTCTTCATGATGCACCTGTTTCAAGATGCTTCAATCTAAATTTATACAAGGGTAAAACCTAAAACCAAGGTTCCTGCGTCTTTTGATACAGATCTCAGTATTTATATTCAGGGTTAAGTAAACATACAGTTCGAAACATGTTGACCCCGCAATTAATTAGCAAACACAACTAATTCATAACCAAGGAAAGATAAGTCGTTTGGGGAATGTATCAGATCAATGTTCAGTTGTAATATATTATGTAAAACAGGAGGCAGTCGCATGTTTTGAATCTAGATTCGGATATAATTTGCAATGTTTATTTTAGATAAGTTGGGCAAATGTTAGCATGATGAGTAGTAAAATGGGAGGCGTATTGAAATCAATAATATGCCAATCAGAAATACAGCCAAAAAGGACACGCATACGCCATAAAGACCCGTTGCTTTGCGTTATATAGAAATAAAAGAAGTCAATAAATAAATTTTACATACCTGTCAGATAAAAGCAGTTGAATTTTTGTGCTAATTTCAATAGACGTGACATCGAATTCTCAGTCGCCGCCATTCCATTCCTCGTCATCATTCTACGGCAGGAAACTCGGAATTGTCAAATTACGTTCGACTATCGATTCATTTAGTTTGTGAAGATCGAATACAGAGCAAGCGATTTCGATTATCGCAAAACAATGAAATCAGCTGAGTTTTTTAAATTGGATTTGCTTATGTCAGTTCGTGACTTATTTTCTGTGTTACGATGTAATACCAAAGAATATTGTGCGTGATGAGAAGCAAAACAACACTTCAGCCTACGAAGTTTGTGATGGTCAACCCTAGTTCAGTTGCTATTATAGTTAATAGGCCTAGTCTAGGTCGAAACCTAGGCTAGCCTAGGCCTAGGCCTGGCCAATTAGTGGTGTTTGACAGATTGGTAGGCCTACTAGAGCAAGATAAACGTTCAATATGCTCATATTTACCAGGCTCTGTGCTTCATATCGGCTAGGGACGTCTCCACGTGCAAAAGCTATTAGATCCGTAATCAGAAGGACTTTTTTTGGAAAATCTCTAATATTGACGAATTCGTTTGTGTGTGGAACATTGATGCTCTGTGGTGATGCAATACAACAACAAATCGAAAAGTATCGGGGCCGTAACAAGAACTTCCACACTCACGACTGGGAAAGATCACGTAATATTTCAGCTCGACTCTTAAATAAATAAATAATGTATTCATTGCCTAGAGGCTTAGCTACTCAGTTAAATAACCCTTCTGTTGACATGTCGTGCATAACGATTATGGAACACTCCTGCCAGAACAGTAGGCCTAGGTTCGTTTGATTAACATCTATTGTAATTCTTGCACCGCCTCCCTGTTCTATCGTGGGGTACAGTGCAAGTACCACAGGTGTTGAACTAAATCAAACAAACTTACTGGCGGTAATGTTTCTCAACCGCTGGGCCACGCCAAGAGTTTCATAGGGCCTAGTTGAAATTAGCACTTAATTTACTCATTGCCTGTCTCATACTTGTACTTGTTTCTATTTCCTTTTCCCAGCAAAATTATGAGTTTTTTGTCACAAACTTTTGTTGTAGCTGTTTGTTGATATTTTTAGCATCACTAAACTTGTTCTGTCAATGGGTTCTCGTGCTGCAGGTCGCATGTTTATCGTTGGACTCATAGAGGGTCCGCCCCAACACTACTTCTACGGCATGCTCGACTTTTACATCCCCTCTACGAGGCTGAACAAGGTTGCACTCAAGATTCTGCTCGACCAGCTGATAGGTTCTCCCATGTGTCTCTTGATATTCTTTTTCGGGATGGGCCTACAAGAGGGCCATACCGTTCAAGAGATATTCACCTCGTTTAAGCAGAAGTTTAGGACTATCTACACGGTACGTAGCAGAGATGTGACCAGTGCCTTTTTATTTATTTCATGCTGTGTAGAAATACAACATAGTCTTATATATATATTGAGAGAGCGAAATCACGTCGGGAATTTAGATACCTAGGCTACACTGAATTGAGACGTTGATTCAAGACGTTTGAGGTCATTTATTGTAAGGGAAGCCGTTGGGGTTTAAATTTGCCCATTTCCTTACATGAAATAAAGACATTATTATTATTATTATTATTATTATTATTATTATTATTATTCCAGGTGGACTTGTGCGTGTGGCCACTGTCACAGTTCATCAACTTCTACTTCCTGCTACCCAAGTACCGGGTCATCTACATAAGCTTCATCACGATGCTCTACAACTGCTTCCTCTCGTTCATACACTTTGAAGACCAGGAGAAGAAGGACGAAGAACGCGTCAGCGAGGATCACGTCAGCGTTGAGGAAGACGACCCGAAGACGGAACTCAAGAAGTAACGTCGGGTCTACGTTTCATCCTACTGTTACGTCTGTTTGTATTCTTATTCTTTGTTTCACTTGATTGGTACATGGTATAAATTTAACTTGGCCTCAAAGATAGAGTGCGAGATCTATTGTCATCTGATCTAAAATTAAATACAAATGTACGTGGGATGACATCGAGACCAAAATTGCGGCACAAATTTGATGTAGTTTTAATTGTGGTGCGATTTACTAGGTACTTTAGGATTTTAGCAGCATGACCTTACCTTCCCCACCACTCTTTCTACCTATTTTATATGGTGACCTACACATGTTTTATTTTGTTAATTACTAATTAGCAGACTATATTTAGCATGGGGTGGATAGAAGGAAACCAACAGCTTACCTACTCACTAAGTATTTACATACTATATATTATTAAATAATAAATATATAATACATTATTACTTAAAAGTATTACACATATTGTTATCACCATTCTATTGTATTGGTCCCTGGTTACTTAACTACTTAGGCTTGCGAAGTTTTGACAGTGAAGGCGAGTGTTTCAATTCGCACTGACAGAGGTGTTTTCAGTCCTTTCAAGTTCTCGTTGACTTGGACACATTAATTGTAGTGAACCGTACCTCACTAACAAAGTGTGAGGATGCTAGAAGACATTAATAGTGATGAAACAAAGGCTGTTGATATTAGCTATAATATTCGTTGCAATTTCATAACAAATTATTAGAGGCTAGAGAAATAGACTGTGATTTTGGTTGTGATTCGATTCTTCCTTACTTTCAAAAGCTCATGTTCTGGGTAATTTAAAAATGGGGCTAGCAAAATTCATGGGATTTGGTTCCTGAATAATGACTGACTAGAAGCACCTACCTGCTAGGCCTGACCAAAAAAAAAAAAAAAAACAAACACGATGTCTTGATCAAAGATGCGAGGACGGTTACAACTCTCGACCGCGGTCTGGGCAAACCGAGCCATTTACGAAATGTGATATATACATGTAGCGTTTCTAGTGATTTGATTTGTATGTATGCCGTCCTGTAGTAGATCTATGATCAGAGGCTACAATACAATGGTATAGGATTTGTTACATTTGTACTTAATAAGATTACATAGTATTATAAATAAATAAATTACAGTTTTCTGTATTAATAATAATTATTAATTTGATCATTATTATTTGACAATTTGGGGTTGGAGACACAGTGTATCATAATTTACTACAGTATTCAAAATGACTTACTTATACCAAAAAGTGTAAAATAAAATAAGATGCTGGAAAATGTGATGTTAGCACATTATCATGCAAGGTAAATGGTTGTGTCAATTTTAAAAAGAATTGGTGTGGACTCTGTGATGAAATGCTTATGGTGTATAATAAAATCCAACTATTTCCAGTGTTACCATTATTCGTTATGTTTTACTGTTTACTAGTGCAAGTAGGCCCTACTTCTTTAACGTGTTTATTATTTTGTTGCTTAAATAAAAGTCTAATAAGTGTTTTTCGTGTGTAGTAATTGTTCCACCTTTGCATCTTTCCGATAGTCCCAACATTAGAATTCAATTAAGAATTAGAATTGAACATTAGAATTCTTTAGAATTATCCCAACAGCCGATGATATTATGTATTGTGTTCTTCATCCTTGTCCCACTCCAAGATCCAAGCGACCACTCTCCACTGACGACAGCGGGACCTTTCTAGCGCTGACACATTTTGTTTATGTTCTGAAATCTATTGGAAAAAATAATTAATGATTTATAAAACTATAAAAACATTATTTGATTTTTTACATTTATTTATTTTTAAAAATAAATAAAAAGTAATAGACTAAGGATATAAATATGGGATTAAAAAAATATTTGTAAATACCCTAACTACAGATGATTAATTATGCCCTAACTAATTAATCAACAACTAAAAAAATGTTTCATAAAAGATGGAAATCGTTATAATGGTTTATACAAAATCATATACTGCAAATTAATGTTGTTCTCAACTAAATCATAGGCCTACACTTTATAACTTAACTGAGGTCAGAAATACAGTAGGCGATACATAACAAATTAACAATAAAAATGATTGGTTTCTCATTAGGAGTAATATCACATTTCCAACTAATTCCCTCCTTCCAGATAGGTCTCATACACTTTTGCTTGATTTTTGATTTGAAGTGAAGCTGGATTTTATTTTTATTTTCAAAACTTCTACTTGCAGATTTTGTATAAAATATATCTTTGGTGTTTGTTGCAGTGGCATCACTGCCATGGCTCATTGTCTTTATAACATTCTGTGTTTTTCTGTGCCTCGAATATAACACCCTTGGCAAACTGTTCATTAACTTTCTCTTTTGGTTTCATTTCACCACTCCCACTTCAATGTAGGTATCTTGTTAATTTGACTTAAATTGACATTGTTGCCAAGTTTCTTTTTTTTGTTCTTTTTATTTGTATTCACTTCGTTGCCAAGTTTAACTTTTTCTTTCTGTTTCGTTTCACCATTCGAAACTTTAATTTTGTTATTTTCATTCAAATTCACTTTGTTGTCAAGTACTTTTACATTGTGTTCTGTTTCACCTCTCGCCACTTCAATTTTGTTATCTTTCTCCAATTTGACATCGTTGTCAAGTTTAATAGTTGCTTTCTGTTCCGTTCCACCGTTCGTGACTAGTACCTTGTTACTTTCAGTTTCATCTGAGATTAAATTGTATTCTCTCTTTGCCTCGCTACCCAACTCAGTTCCCTCATCCAATCTGTCTTCTCCGCGTATCCCTCCCCTTCCCAACCCTACGTCACCCCGCACTGCATCCTGGTCACTCTTAACCTTCCTTCCTTTCTCCATTTCATTATACAACCTAATTAGACCGTTGAGCACTTTCTTTTGTGACTTGATTTCTTCCTCGACCTCATCTAGATCGCTTAACATCCTTCTCTCCAACTCGATCTCTTCCTGTATCCCATCACCATTGCTCATGTATCCGTACATTTCTCCTTGGAACCTCACTACATCACTTTGAATTCGCCACTCAGTTTCAATCTCATCGTACAACCTATCTAGATCCTTTATCACTTTTCTTTGTAAATCCATTTCCGTGCGTAACCAATTCAGATCGTTCTTGACTCTCTTCTGCAACTCGAGTTCTTGCGTGAAGGTGTCCAGGTCTATCTTCATGCGCGTCTGCAGCTGAATGTCTTCGTGTAGTCTACTCAGGATGGAGGGTTCGTCGTCTGGGATGAGGATAGTCTCGCATTGTATCGTGTCGTGTGACATGACGCAACGTTCCACCTCACGGTAAGTCTCGCACAAGCCTGCCAACCCAACCAGACCAAGGGCGGTTAGATAAACACATTTGTATTTATTGTAAATGGAAAAATATTGTATTCAAAAACATTTAAAAAGGTCCTCCTTTGTAAATCAGTTTTTATAACTGAATAGGATAGACATTAAATAAATAAATAAATAAATAAAAAAAACAATCTACTATGTAAGATATCTCCCCAAGTGTCAGACATGGCAACCCCTCCTCCCCCCCCGCCCCCTCTCGCTGAAGAACAAGATTGGCGAACGTCCGCCCACTTATTATTTTAGATATTAATTAAGCACTGTATCAAGAAAAAACACGTGTTTTTGAAAATTCAAATTTTTTCAAATTACAAAAATCTTTTTTAATTCAATTTTTCCCAGAATTTTTTGAATTTTTGTCACGTATATTTTTCAATTAATAATATTTTACGTATAAAACGTAAACAAAATTCCTACGCCCACGAAACCCAAGCCTGAGAGGTAGTTTACATCTCTCTTGGTGGAGGTGCCGAGTACAACTTGTTGCCCCTATGACGTCATCTCACCGCCTGGCAGATAACTATCGTTCTGTGCGCTCTACCTAAACACGATCTAGGGGTCTTGTCTTGGTCACTTTCATTGGTGGTTTCCTTATCACTCTCATCGTCAGTGGCCCGAGCCGTAAACAAAAATGTACGAATATTTAAATTTAATTTGAATCTACAGTGAACACTTTCTATGGTAAATCCACCCAATCCTCCCCGACGTCGCATGATCTACCTGTCTGTCTAGTACGTCGCTAAACCACAAATAATAATGATAATAATAATAATAATTATTATTATTTTTTTTGTTTGGCATGTTTGGTATGTCTCTGAACGAACTCTAGAATATCGAACTTCGCGCCCTGTTTTGAATGAAAGAAAATAACCAAGACTGGGGGTGACTGGTGGACGCATAAAGGTGTTCCTACCACTCTGCTGCCTCGTCACGGCCTCTGTGAAGTGCTTTGGACTCACGGGGGCCGTGCGCAGGTGACTGAAACAAACAAGATGTTGAGATGAGCGAAACAGCTGAGGAAGCAAAACAGTTCACCGAAAAGCAACTACCATCAACACAACTACAATAAAGTGAGAGATATAGAAGGTTCGAAGTCGAGAGAGAGAGAGAGAGAGAGAGAGAGAGAGAGAGAGAGAGAGAGAGAGAGAGAGAGAGAGAGAGAGAGAGAGAGAGAGAGAGAGAGAGAGAGAGGAGAGAGAGAGAGAGAGAGAGAGAGAGAGAGAGAGAGAGAGAGTGAGATTGATTAGTTAATGTATTTATTGATGGCGGGATTAATGCCTGCTAGGCATTCTTTTCCATCCAAGCATTTTTTAAATACATATGAGAGAGAGAGAGAGGGAGATTGATTGATTGCTTAATGTTTTTATTGATGGCGGGGTTAATGCGTTAGGCACTCTCTTCCATCCAGTCATTTTTTAAATACATGAGAGAGTGTGTGTGAGAGAGAGAGAGAGAGAGAGAGAGAGAGAGAGAGAGAGAGAGAGAGAGAGAGAGAGAGTCTTATTGAAGCAGCATGTAAGGCAATTACACCCCGAAGGAAGCGAGCAACATGTTGTTGTTGTTGTTGTAGTACCTGGGCATGGCGATGCGGGTGGCAGGCGGAGGAAGGGAGGCTGTGACGTGGAGAGAGAGAGAGAGAGAGTCTTATTGAAGCAGCATGTAAGGCAATTACACCCCGAAGGAAGCGAGCAACATGTTGTTGTTGTTGTTGTAGTACCTGGGCATGGCGATGCGGGGTGGCAGGCGGAGGAAGGGAGGCTGTGACGTGGAGAGAGAGAGAGAGAGAGTCTTATTGAAGCAGCATGTAAGGCAATACACCCCGAAGGTAGCGAGCAACATGTTGTTGTTGTTGTTGTAGTACCTGGGCATGGCGATGCGGGGTGGCAGGCGGAGGAAGGGAGGCTGTGACGTGGAGAGAGAGAGAGAGAGAGTCTTATTGAAGCAGCATGTAAGGCAATTACACCCCGAAGGAAGCGAGCAACATGTTGTTGTTGTTGTTGTAGTACCTGGGCATGGCGATGCGGGGTGGCAGGCGGAGGAAGGGAGGCTGTGACGTGGAGAGAGAGAGAGAGAGAGTCTTATTGAAGCAGCATGTAAGGCAATACACCCCGAAGGTAGCGAGCAACATGTTGTAGTACCTGGGCATGGCGAGGCGGGGTGGCAGGCGGAGGAAGGGAGGCTGTGACGTGGAGAGAGAGAGAGAGAGAGTCTTATTGAAGCAGCATGTAAGGCAATTACACCCCGAAGGAAGCGAGCAACATGTTGTTGTTGTTGTTGTAGTACCTGGGCATGGCGATGCGGGGTGGCAGGCGGAGGAAGGGAGGCTGTGACGTGGAGAGAGAGAGAGAGAGAGTCTTATTGAAGCAGCATGTAAGGCAATACACCCCGAAGGTAGCGAGCAACATGTTGTAGTACCTGGGCATGGCGAGGCGGGGTGGCAGGCGGAGGAAGGGAGGCTGTGACGTGTGGAACAAGAACAGCGACACCCCCAGGAACCACCCGGCTATCTGTAACACAACATGTGAAGCTTGTACACTCGCTTGTAACTTATAAGTTCTCACCTTGTTCCTACCCATACACTCCTCTTCTACTCATTCACTCCTCTACTCATACACTCCTCTACTCGTACACTCGCTTGTAACTTATACCTTGTCGTCGTAGAACGCAGCAAGTGTCAACGCTCAAAAACTTATTATAAATTTTCGCACTAGATTAATTTAAAAATTTAGGCGCGAATTTCAGGCAGTTTGAATTGATTTTGATTTTTTTGTTATTTTAAAACCTTTGGGAGAAATAATATGTTTTTACAATTACGTCTCAAAATAGCTATCGTTTCATAGAAAATTTACCACAAATATGTTCCGAGAAAAACAACTTTCACCACACATTCGAAAATACAAATATCCAAAATAACCTACTGTATATAAACTGTATCCAAAATATCCAAAATAACCAAAAATTCGTTATAAATTTTAAATAAACTCACAGGTAAGAAATACCTCGCCATTGTGTAGTATCCTTGCTATAGATGTAGAAATCAACGAAGCACTGTTGTTGTTGTTGTTGTCTTGGACCCTAATCCACTGGTTATCTTCTTAATTAATTTTAATTAATTAATTAATTAATTAATAAGTAAGTTTAAATTTAAAATCGTAACAAATTTGTGATATTTTTTTGATTAGGATGCAAGGTAGATAGTAAAGACTTCTGTCTGTAACTTATTGATGGAGTTCAAAAGATCTACCATTGATGCGTCAAACCTCCACCTGTTGATCGTCAAAAATCGCCTCAACAATTAAGATAAACCAGAAACACACAAACTAATTTAAAACCCTCGATATTTAGTACACGCGTACACACCTGTACCTTCTACACACGAACGAAGTGACAAAGTTATGTTGTACATCGGCACCGCTGCAATGCATGCCGGGAAGACTACAAGGTCAAGATGGCCGTCTCATAGGATACAGCCGGGTGTCTTTAGTAGGAATCATGACTCGCCAAAATGGCGCCCGTTTCGCTGATAACGCTTAGCGCGAAGTGTACAGCCATGGACAAGAGTACAACCACTTTGCAACAACAACAAGTAGACTACAACAACTTAGAGCGTGAGTGCGTGGAAATGCTTCCAAACAAGGTGTTTGGTATGTCCATGTAACAGGTGATGTTACAAGTTAAACATCAACATGCGGAGATAGTTTCATCAAAACCATTGTTGTATAACTGTTACACTACTTTTTGGGAAACGATTTGAACTCCTATAGTTGAGAAACTGTAAAAATGACGGCCCCCTCCTTATCCCCACCACTGCTACCCGAGCCTCCCTCAACTCAATGAAACAACAAACTGAACAACTGAAACAAACTGATTTTCAGTTACGCATTTCATTTTGTTAGGCTGTCACGGAGTTGAGGGGGGTCGGGTAGCAGTAGTGGGGATAAGGAGGGGGCCGTCATTCTTAAAGTTTCTCAACTATACACGCTATTTGGCAGGGAGGTGTACATGAAATTTGAATGAAACACCCAAGAATCGTTTTCGAACAGTGTACCCAAACGCAGAGGTGATTTGATTCATGTTCACTTGGTAACATGTTTCAAGTTTTGCCCCCTCGCCTGCAGGGTGGCGGTGGGGAAGGCGCTGGCAGTGCTACCTGGCGGCCGACCTAGCGGCAGGTAAGTTCATTCGTATCCCAGAGCGGACATAGCTGCACTAGGTACAGGTAGTCGCGTTGACTCTCAGGTACTTTCCAAGTATCATCGCCGGAATATTTGGTTTCAAATCATCACCTTTGTCAATAGTGTCATCATCGAGTGGAGGAGAAACCCTGATTCATCATAACAGTCATCAGAAGAAGATTGGAAACAAGGTAATGCCTAAACCTTCTCTTTAAACAGTTCAAAATGTGTCAATAATTTACATTCTTCTAATTATTTCAACGTTAATAAATGTAGTGTAATTAGTTTTAAAGTAGATATAATACAAGTATTATTCACACTTTTTTGGTATGGATTTAAATTATTGACAATTGCCACTTTAAGTGGCATCATATTCTACTAACTTTATTGTACAAGATGTATGGTAGGCCTGTGCAATGGATTCCATATTATGTGTATCGACAATGGTCTAGGTACGATAGATTAAAATTGACCTACGGTGATTTTAGCTATGCCGCACCGCTCTCCGCACATCTCACAACAGATTCAATTATTATCTGTCGGAACATGAATCCTTTACAGCGCATAAATGGAACTCTTGTAGATTCGTCGAAATCCATCATAATAAATGTTTAGTTTTAAGTTGCGGGCAGATGTTCCTTCGTAAGACAATATCCCCGTAAGAAAGCGGCGGCTAAATGAGCTCTGTGACGTCAACTACCGAGGGTGTCATGTAGACTTAAAGACGCCGATTCATTCATTCATTCACCGAAGAGTAGAATTTCCTGTGGTAATAGAGTTTGTTTAATTCGAGACGGTGGTTGAAAGAGTAGAAGGGAAATTGTAAACCCCTTACCTTGAGTGGGATTCGAACCCAGCTCCTCGGAAACTAAAGATTCACATTTCAGACCATCAGGATTGTGTTTATATTTTGTATCCACGTGTTTATTTACGTTATTGGATGTGGTTACTAGTAAACATGGTCAGCGTTCTTGATACAGCGGTGACCTAGCCTGAACTGCACAATATCGGGGGGGGGGGGGGGGGGGGCGTCGAGCCTTTCTCAGAACCTATCGTCGCTTTGATGAAAATCAACAATGTTTAGAAACAATACTACGAATATTTGACTGGAGACTCCATGAGTTGCTTTAGGTCCATTAAATTGTGGTAATCGAGACGATGAAAGAAGGACAAGGTAGTTTAAACAATACCACGCGGGATTCGAGCCCACGTCCCCAAGTAGCAAGAGTAAAAACATTCAATCTGCTGGTCGGTTTTACATTTAGAAAGTCAACCGTCATACAAAAACTGCGCGTGGGTGCAGATTTGCGGCGATTAAAACCAATTTTCAATTTTACTGGACGTTTCCGACAGGCGAAGACTACGTGCCAGTGTTCAGCCTCAACTAATGACCTCGACGCTGGGACTAGACACGTGCCTCTCTACAACAGTCGGCGCGTTGCGATTGGACGGCTGCGTCACACGAGCGGTTTTCTGGAAGTCAATTCTTGTAACATGATACGCGTGAAACGCGACTCCTGTTTTCACGCGACGGACTCTCCTCATTTGTAATTAACAATGCCGCATATTGTTGTTGTGTTGAAGCAAAGAAATACGACCAAACTTTGTATAGACAACATTGACTCGTGAAATATGACACAAAGCGAGCACACCTGCTTCATTATTGTACCTAATCTAGAAATAGTCGAAAGTTGAAACTCTCCAAAACGGGCGTATTTGCGTGGCGTCACAATTAAGAGGGAACAGTTTGTGTTGGCTTTAAAACTGTCAAAAGAAGACAAATGCCACCACGAAATAAGAGATTTAATACGGATACCCCCCGGCAAAGTTTGAGAAAATTGTATTACGTGCCATTTAATAGTGCACTATAGCAACACCAAAAGACAACAACGAAACAAATGAATTGAATCGATGGACAAACAACAAGCTGTCAAAAAATGATTTCTTCTGATTTTGGAAAACAAAACAAAAAACAAACAAATACACATACAAAACTTTCACTTAGTCGTAGTTTTAATTGGCGAGCAGTTACTATTGTTACACTTGTTTTTATTTCTATGGTTGCGTTTTTATTATTTTGACAGCTGATTGTTCGCGTCCATCAGTTCAATTCATTTGTTCCATTGTTGTCTTTTGGTGTTGCTAGTGCCCTATATCTTACTATCTTTGGGCACCACGAAATAAGAGATTTAACACGGATACCTCCCGATAAAGTTCGCGAAAATTGTATTTCGTGCCATTTAATTGTAAACCACACAAGTGAGAAATATTTATAAGGAAGAGCATTACATTTTCTATGGGATGACATATTTTTAGTTTACGTTTTGACAATATTTATGAATTTTAAAGCAATTTTAAGCCACATAAGTCGGAAGTACCGCAGGGTTAGGGACACACAGACAATTGTGGATGCAAGCAAGGTGTGGCGACGAGCCCTCGCCAGGGGATTTACGGACCTTGAGGTGTAGTAAGGTCAGTGATGATTTCAGACATTTTTACTAGGGGGGGCTGATAAAAATCTGGGGTGTTGCTAAATTAGTAACTCATTTTATGGCTTTTTTTTGACGCCGTGACAAAAGGCAGGGGTGGAGGGGGTTACGGTCTCTGTTGATGCCATCTTTTCAGTTTTCGAACATGAGGTGATTCCTATTTGCCATTCTTACCTTTACCTAACATCGTTTAAATAGAAAATAAAATGTTGCAACATTTATATAGATGAGTTTTTCGTGGAAATCGATTTATTTCCTAGTCCTATGTGAGGTGGAAAAATATACCTCATTTTCTTGTATTTTGCGTTTTTTTTTTTGCAAATTTAGATTACTTCATGTGATTTTTTCAATCTGCTAGGGGGGGGGGGGGGGCATTTACAACTGCCGGGGGGGCGGAGCCCCCCCCCGGGATATGCCTGAAATCATCACTGAGCAAGGTCTACTTGAGGTGTAGTCGATCTAAGCGTGAGAAACTTGACCGAGGTCTTCGTAAGTTCATACATCGTTTATAGAGATAAAGAACGGTTTTCCTAGAAGCGCAAATCAAAAACACGGCCGACTGAGCTAAAGATGTTTCGTCTGTGTGCCACTACATTCGCCAGTCATGTTCAAGCTGGCGCCAAACCACGGACACTTGTTGATAGCCGGCTTGAAAACACCTGTAACTAAATACTGTAGGCGCTATCGCTTAGCGTCTATTACAATATTTGCTGTAACGAATACGAACATTGGGGAAAAAATAAAATTCTACACAATCAGTTACAGGAACTGATTTCCAGTTGGGGGGGGGGGGGACATTATAGGATACGCACAACACCAAAACACAACAATGAAACAAATGAATTGAACCGATGGACAAACAAGCTGTCAAAAAAAAAATGAAGGTCTGAAGTTGGAAAAAACAATCGTTCAGAACGTTTAGAAACTTTCAGATAGTTGCTGTCCATTACTGAACATAAATTTTAACTGGCGAGCAGTTACTTTCGTTACAACTAATTGTTTCTCCTCATTATTTGCAAAAATATTACTTTGACAGCTTGTTGTTTGTCCACCAGTTCAATTCATTTATTCCATTGTTGTAGTTCGGCTGTGACGTCAGTTGCACGTTCCTTATACCATTGATTATGTGCCTCGTTGCTATGACGGCTCCAAAATCCTCGTTCAAATAAAACAAAAGGCGATCGGCCCCTTTCATGCACGCTACTTCGACGAACATCATCAGATTCCTAGCGTCGTTTCAGACTTTCGTAAAGGAACTCTTCCACTGAAAATAGTGCACATGCCTCATTAGTCACGCCCACTGTATAGGAATCTCTAGGTAACCAATTCAAGGTTGTAAATTATCCCTGATGAGCATGTTTTAAGTAAATTAAACGCTTGGAATTAACTAGAATATTATGTAGTAGAAAATTACTACTGCTATCGTACTCGGCTTTTTCGTAAACACGAGGCTAAAACTTTAAACAAAATCCAAGTCTTATGGAGAATTCGCTTTACCATTAGTCGTGACGTCATACAGTGTATTGAATAACTCCACGCAAAGCACGCGTTCAATTTGATGCGCTTGAATCGAATGACCAGCTATCAGTAGCGACCTAGTGGCCTTCGCACATTGCCAACTAGTTGCACGTGAAGGGTCCATCCATGATTTTCTTTTCTATTTGTTATTGAAAAGGGTGGTTACAGCAAAGCGTATCATAATCCCGAAAAACTACATATTTTTACAAGTTCACATTTTCATGTTTACAAAAAATATAAAAAATGATACATTTGGAGTTTTTCGAGTAAAACTTGCATACGCATCGTATATTAATTCGCATTATGTATACAAATTATTTAAACAAATTAATTACTCGACTAATAATCGTCTACCTACCTTAATTTTACGTACGTAATGCAATAGGGGATGGAAATCAACTTTAATACATTTTCATTTTTTACTAAAATAAGATAGATTGATGTAACAGAAAATCAAGCAACTGGTTTTGGTGCTCACGGAAATCACATAAATTGTGTCAATACATCATTATCTGTGCTCATGTTTTGGCAACTCTGCTTATCGAGACGATGAGCGGGTGATACACGCAGTAGAACAACCATGCCCAAGCCTGGATGCGAACCGGGTACCGTGGTTTAAAGACTACGGCTTATAAACCACGGCCATGCAGCCACGATTGTTCGATAAACAACCAAGCAACTTGGTAACAGTCTAAAAGTTTCATAACAAGAGTCGCCATTTGTTTTGTCTTCGTTTAGATTAGAACGGTTTTATCTCAGCGAGGAGGTTTTATGGAAACAAGGGCTCAGCTTGCAAACAACAGGTATCACTCCACTTGGTACTTAAGTACGTAACTTGGTACTTAGGTACGTCACGTGGTACTTAGGTACGTCACTTGGTACCTAGGTACGTCACTTGGTACCTAGGTACGTCACTTGGTACTTAAGTACGTCACTTGGTACTTAGGTATGTCACGTGATACTTAAGTACGTCACTTGGTACTTAGGTACGTCATTTGGTACTTACGTACGTCACGTGGTACTTAGGTACGTCACTTGGTACTTAGGTACGTCACTTGGTACTTACGTCATTTGGTACTTACGTACGTCACGTGGTACTTACGTCATTTGGTACTTACGTACGTCACGTGGTACTTAGGTACGTCACTTGGTACTTAGGTACGTCACTTGGTACTAAGGTACGTCATTTGGTACTTAGGTACGTCACGTGGTACTTAGGTACGTCACTTGGTACTTAGGTATGTCACGTGATACTTAAATACGTCACTTGGTACTTAGGTACGTCATTTGGTACTTACGTACGTCACGTGGTATTTAGGTACGTCACTTGGTACTTAGGTACGTCACTTGGTACTTACGTCATTTGGTACTTACGTACGTCACGTGGTACTTAGGTACGTCACTTGGTACTTAGGTACGTCACTTGGTACTAAGGTACGTCATTTGGTACTTAGGTACGTCACGTGGTACTTAGGTACGTCACTTGGTACTTAGGTATGTCACGTGATACTTAAGTACGTCACTTGGTACTTAGGTACGTCATTTGGTACTTACGTACGTCACTTGGTACTTAGGTATGTCACGTGATACTTAAGTACGTCACTTGATACTTAGGTACGTCATTTGGTACTTAAGTACGTCACGTGGTACTTAGGTACGTCAAGTGGTACTTAGGTACGTCACGTGCTACTTAGGTACGTCACGTAGTACTTAGGTACGACACGTGGTACTTAGGAACGTCACTTGATACTTAGGTACGTCACTTGGTACTTAGGTATATCACATGGTACTTAAGTACGTCACTTGGTACTTAGGTACGTCACGTGGTACTTAAGTACGTCACTTGGTACTTAGATACGTCACGTGGTACTTAGGTACGTCACGTGGTACTTAGGTACGTCACTTGGTACTTAGGTACGTCACTTGGTACTTAGGTACGTCACACGGTACTTAAGTAAGTGGTACTTAGGTACGTCACTTGGTACTTAGGTACGTCTCACGGTACTTAAGTAAGTGGTACTTAGGTTCGTCACTCGGTACTTAGATATTTCACCCGTTTGTATATATTATGTATTTTTTGTTTTTGATTTAAGTAATAAGTATGCTAGATCCTTGTTACGTCACCTGATGTACATCAGACAACTGTCTGTCTATCTATATTTCATCCCCTATGCATGCACGTGTTTTGGGTGGTATATTGGACCCAAGATTACTTTACACCTGCTTTCGTCACATCCGGGGCAGTCGTAGCCAACCGGCGAACCGCCCGAGACACACCAGCGCCAATACCGATCGCTGATTGGCTACGAACCAGTCGCCTGTGACGAAACCATGTGTGAGGTAATCTTGGTACAACTATACACAATACTTTCTATAGGCGTTACATTTCCAGGTTTCCCCATCGGCGCGCAGCGTCACACCCCGTATCATCGGGGTACCACTGACGTCATCACAGGACCAAGGACTCGTCTACACACGCACAGTAGGAACCATCCACAGCCTTCTTTATATACACAACCGTGGTAACTCCCCAACAATGTGACGCACAGCCACCTGTGATTCCTGCTGCTGCTTGCAGAGCCTTTACATAAACACAACCACGTAGCTTCCCAACATGTGAGTAACTCACTCGGTTTGGCCGTGGTGCCGCCAATGCTTGGTTTTCTTCGAGAAAAAGAAAAAAAAGTGTGGTAATATTGTGACGTTGATTAAAAATAAACAAGTGCAATTGAATTTACAACTATAATGTGATTTAGTACAATAGAACACTGAGATAGTGCCTGATACTGAATCAAGTGTTAAAAAACATTCAATAACACTTATGTAAAACCGCCTTTCTGTTACCGGTTCTGAAGCGCATCAAATAGCAATTCGAAATCGCGTACCTGTTAGTTACTTAAAAAAAAAACATTACACATAGTAATCTAACAATAATCAGTGGTTATTGAAATATTTAGAATTGTCGTGTGCTTTTGTTTTGTGATGATTATCTTCTCCGGTTTAAAAACTGCAACTTTCTAGAAAGACCGCAGCAAAAGTGAAATAATTAAAACAACAATAACGACTTTGTTCTCAGATTAACAATCATACGGTATCACATTAATCGTGTTAGAATCTCCAACTTTAAAACCGGTCCGACGTGTAGAAACCATGAAGGGCCTCCTGTGTTCGACGTGTGGTCAAAAGTTCCTCAGTCGCAGTTCGTACGTCACCCACCGCACGCGCCACCATTACCAGTCGTCGCCCGACAATCAGACGGCGTCCAAAGAAGAAGAGAAAAAGGAACACGTAAAGAAAGAGACTCCGACGCAAGACAACGTCGAGTTGTTCGTCGATCTGAATGTGGCGCTAGAGACGGAGAAGAAGAAGACGGACGCGATCAGAGAGAGTCGACGTCAACTGGCCGCCATCGAGCAAGAGTTGCTCAACGAACAAGAGGAATACAAGATACAGATGCAGCAAAGACTGAAGGATGACGAGGCGACGACGTCATGGGCTTCGGTTGAAGGTGACCTCCGTACGCCTCAAGCGAGCGAGCCATTGTCGGTGGAAGGCGAGCCGAGTGAAACGCAAGCGAACGACAGTACGCACGAAGGATACGCATCTCCGATACGAGGAGAAACGCCTGCGACGGAAGCAATTCCCTCCCCACGGATGGAGCCGGCGATGAAAGATATCCAGTCGCCACCGATGGAAGGAACTAGCTTACCGATTGAAGCTCCCCCAGTACACGCTAATCACTCGCCGACGCGAGACAAGAACTCATCGTTTCAAGCCAACGATTCACTGACGGGTGGTAAGAATTTACCGATGCAAACTCCCCCCTTACCGGTACAAGCTTACCATTCACCGGTACAAGCGTACCACTCCCCGATGCAAGCCAGTTATTCACCGGCGCTAGTCCACCACTCACCGATTCGGGCTAAGAACTTTTCGATGCAAGCCAACTGTTCACCCATGCAGGGTCACCAATCACCGACTCAAGCTCGCCATTCACCGATGCAAGCCAATTATTCACCGATTCAAGCTGGCCATTCACAGATGCAAGCCAATCATTCACCGATGCAAGCCAATTATTCACCAATTCAAGCTCGCCATTCACCGATGCAAGCCAATCATTCACCAATGCAAGCCAATTATTCACCGATTCAAGCTCGCCATTCACCGATGCAAGCCAATTATTCACCGATTCAAGCTCACCATTCACCGATGCAAGCCAATCATTCACCGATGCAAGCCAATTATTCACCGATTCAAGCTCACCATTCACCGATGCAAGCCAATCATTCACCGATTCAAGGTAAACGCTTACCGATGCATAGTAACAACATACCAATGTATACTAACCACTTACCGATGTCATCAACCAACATTCCGATACCAACGCATTATAACCACTTAGCGATGTCATCAACCAACATTCCGATACCAACGCATTATAACCACTTACCGATGCAAAGTAACAATTTACCGATGCTTGCTAACCCCTTACCAATGAAAACTGATAACTTATTCATGCAAGGTAGGCCTAACATCAGTCCCCTACAACTAACACAGTCGTCATTTCTTGAAAACTTCAATATGACCCAGGGGCGCAACCCTTCATTTCAAGGTTTGAGTCCATTAATGCAAGGAAACAACTCCACAGCACAGGGGATGAACTCATTAATGCAAGGAAACCACCCCACAGCACAGGGGATGAACTCGTTAATGCAAGCAAACCATCCCACAGCACAGGGGATGAACCCGTTAATGCAAGCAAGCAACCCTCGACTGGGGACGAACACGTTAATGCAAGGAAACAACCCCACAGCACAGGGTATGATCTCATTAATGCAAGGAAACAACCCCACAGTACAGGGGATGAGCTCATTAATGCAAGCAAGCAACCCTCGACTGGGGATGAACCCATTAATGCAAGGAAACAACCCCACAGCGCAGGGGATGAACTCATTAATGCAAGGAAACAACCCTACAATACAGGGGATGAACTCATTAATGCAAGGAAGCAACCCAAGCAACCCTCGACTGGGGATGAACCCGTTAATGCACGGAAACAACCCCACAGCACAGGGGATGATCTCATTAATGCAAGGAAACAACCCCACAGCACAGGGGATGATCTCATTAATGCAAGGAAACAACCCCACAGCACAGGGGATGAACTCATTAATGCAAGGAAACAACCCCACAGCACAGGGGATGAACTCATTAATGCAAACAAGCAACCCTCGACTGGGGATGAACCCATTAATGCAAGGAAACAACCCCACAGCACAGGGGATGATCTCATTAATGCAAGGAAACAACCCCACAGCACAGGGGATGAACCCATTAATGCAAGGAAACAACCCCACAGCCCAGGGGATGAACTCATTAATGCAAGGAAACAACCCTACAATACAGGGGATGAACTCATTAATGCAAGGAAGCAACCCAAGCAACCCTCGACTGGGGATGAACTCATTAATGCAAGGAAGCAACCCACGACTGGGGATGAACTCATTAATGCAAGGAAACAACCCCACAGCCCAGGGGATGAACTCATTAATGCAAGGAAACAACCCTACAATACAGGGGATGAACTCATTAATGCAAGGAAGCAACCCTCGACTGGGGATGAACTCATTAATGCAAGGAAGCAACCCACGACAGGGGATGAACTCATTAATGCAAGGAAGCAACCCAAGCAACCCTCGACTGGGGATGAGCCCGTTAATGCAAGGAAGCAACCCCACAGCACAGGGTATGAACCTGCAACAGGGCGCTAACCCTGGAACCTTTAACAACGCACCGCAAGTCACCCCCGCCGCGCCACCCCACCGCCGATGGATTCAGACCGGCGAAGACGCTTCGCAGAAAACGTCCCCCATCCACTGCGACGTCTGCCAGCAACCCTTCCACAATCGACTCGACTACCTCAAGCACGTCAAACTCTTCCACAACGACGTTCTAAGCCCGCAGACGTCCGCGGGAATCTCCGGACAACACCAGTGCATAGTGTGCATGAAACGTTTCCACAGCAATCGTCGTCTGTCTCGCCACGTGGCCACCTACCACGGCAACCTGTTCGACCCAAACAGGGGACGTCCCTATCCACCGCCCCCTCAACACGCATCACAGTACGTCGGACAGATTCAGACGGACGACTCGCAGCCGTCTCCTCCGCAGAGTCGCTTCCGATACGGATCGTCCGAATTGATGTCGGGTCACGTGGAACGTATGGACAGGGCGGGACTGTCCTACCTGAATCCCGGCTACGCCAACGAGGTCACCGTCCAGACCAATACGCAAGATCTCCCACGGTCGAATCCGTCCCCACGTACCGGAGACTTTGTTCAAACGAACGCACCCTACCAGTCGCAGATGCGCGAGTTTGCCTCGATGAGCTTCGAAGTGAGCTCGATGCGCACGGCGGTTGCGCAAAACGCGTACAACGCGCGCAACGACGCGACGCAACGAGAGGAGAACGCCGTCCGGAGTCGCGGCTTTCCGACGCAAACGCAAACGCGTCCGGCGTCGGCCGATTCCGAGTACGTCTACATCCAGAACAACATAACTCTGGCCGGACTGACTCGACCCGCTTCCGTTCAGGCCGCGCCGCCTCCGCCAAACGGTTTACGTTACCGACGCGATCAGATCGGTATACTCGCGGTCGTGTCGACGCAGCAGAACGCAAACCGTCATGGCGGCGATCGTCCGCAGGGTAGTTTCAACGCACCCAATATACCACCCCCCGCGGCGCCGTCCGTCCAACCGACCCAGAAACGTAAGCCACCCACCAGAAACAACACCAAAACTACGAGATCTTCAAGAAGACTACTCCCATTGTTCGACACCCTTCCAGATGTAGGTCAGTACATATCTGTAGAGACGACCCCTCAGCCCACGCTTCAGCAACCTCACCAAGGCGTGAATAACGCAGACGTCTACCCGCAAACTTGCGGTAATGGCGGCAAAGATGTCGGTTCCGAAAATTCCGCCAATTCGGCACCACAGACCGAAACAACGCAGAGCCGTCAAACCGCCTCGATACCCGAGGGTCGTTGCAAGGAAGCGCAGAACGCACCGAGCAAAGACGCGGTCGCGACCGTGACGTCACCGGACGAGACTCCTTCGCAGATCCATCCGAATCCGTCTGGAAGCGAAGCGTCGCCAGGTCACGTTTCGACGGCAGATCGACCGGACGTTTGCAGCAACACTGGCGAAGACGACGTGGTGGAGATCCCCATCAGCGAGGCGGATCGCGAGAAGGGACCCACTCTACGCAACGTTCGTAAGAACGGTCCCGCGGAGAAACCGCAACGCGTCCGTTGGGTTCGCGTGCCCGATGACTACTTCGTCCCCCCTCGAGTGGAGGACAGCGAACCCGCATCCGACGCTCCGTCACAATCGAGACGACAAGATTTGAACCCGCCTAAGGAGGATGAACGTGTTGACGACACTTCTATAAAACTCGAGCCGCCTGATTTCTCTACCGCGGAACTACCATCGAGCGTCAACCCACCGCCAACCGAACACTTGTCGCCGGTTAAACAGTCGCCCAGTCCGAAAGAGGAATCGAAGCAAGGGAACGAAACGCCGTCGCCACTCCCCGCTTCGAAGCGCATCAAATCCGAGCCGACGGAAGAGTCTACGCCACCGACGCAAGACGCAAAGCAACAAGTAGTCCCCGAAGTCTCCTCGTTGCGCATTTGCAGCGAGCCGAATCTCTCCACGTTGAGGCGGGTAAAGGCGAAGAGACGCGTCGAACAATCCTCGTCGCAACAGCACGTCGGCAACGATCCGCCGTTGGCCGATCGTCGGCAACCTCGCGACGAACTGAAACTGACGACGTCGAGCGAGATAAAGATCACGACGAAATTCGTCGTCGAGGAGCCGGATCGCAAAAAGAAGCATCTACCGTCGCAGTTCAGGCGGAGGGAGTCCCACTCGCAACAACGTCGACAGTTGGCAGATCTCAAGACGGTCACCACGAGGGTGGTCGAGTTGCTGACCAGACCCGAATCCAACGCCGACGGTCGGTACGTCGCCACGCTCGGCACCATCGAGCAACTGTCGACGCACTTGGCCGATCAGGGGTCGCGCACCCTCGCTAACCTACCCTCGGCGATATCGAGCCCGTCGCGAGACCGCGCCAACCCAAACAGAAGCCCCAGGTCGTTCGCCGAGCTTCCGGAAGACGTGATTCCTCCGGCGCTGAAAACCTCGCGAACCATGAACTACCTGCGTAACCTACGCACAAAGATCCGTAGCCAGACATGTGTGTTGCCGTCTCCGACTCAAGAAGGCCATTTCCTCGGCAATATCCACCACGTGAACCACTTGCTCGCCAACGACCCTGTGATGCCAAACAACGCGGCCTTGGTTCCGTTTAACCCACCCTCATCCTCGGTGGTAAACGGTAGCAACCAATCAGGTCACTCCTCCGGAGGCGAGAGAGCGATGATTCTCGACAATCAGGCACGAGCATCAAACGAGGTCGATGCCAACTCAACAAGTGTTGCCAACGAGACTATCAAACCAATTCCCCTTCCGATAACATACGAGACATCGAGTGAGGTCGCGGGACAATCGTCTTCCGACAGAGAGGCTACAGTCGACGGGAATAACACGTCTTTTAAAGGTCGCCCTTCCAACAGGAAGCCATCTCGCGCTCCTCCCCCACCGTATCCGACCGCCAATGGAACGTCTCCGCCGGAACGCCCACCAGCGCCACCCCACGCTTCCGGCCGAGGGAGCCGCAACGCGCCGGAAGAGAGGCCCCCTCCCCCGCCGTACGATCACGTGGGGGAGGCCTACGTGGAGATGGCCTCGTTTGCTCCCCCCACGGCATTGTACATCTACCGTTGCTCCCACTGCTACCTGACCTTCAAGACTGCGGTACAGGCCCAGCGTCACACGCATGGGCACAACGGGGGGAGGCGCCCCAGGCCGCGGGGGTCTTCCGAAGCCATCCGGGCCGTCCCGCGGGAGACGGAGGAGCGGGATCAGTTCGTCATGCAAGAGTTCCTGTTGGAGCAGCGGCCCAATAGCGTGCAGGCCAATGGGGGGAGGCGCTTCAGGCCGCGGGGGTCATCCGAAGCCATCCGGGCCGTCCCGCGGGAGACGGAGGAGCGGGATCAGTTCGTCATGCAAGAGTTCCTGTTGGAGCAGCGGCCCAATAGCGTGCAGGCCAATGGGGGGAGGCGCTTCAGGCCGCGGGGGTCATCCGAAGCCATCCGGGCCGTCCCGCGGGAGACGGAGGAGCGGGATCAGTTCGTCATGCAAGAGTTCCTGTTGGAGCAGCCGCCCAATAGCGTGCAGGCCAACGCTGGGCTGCAACTAGTATCCTCGCTGGTTTATGTACCGGTCAGGGAGAGAGTGACCGGCAGGGTTACGATACCGGTCACCTTCATACCCAATGACTTCTAACTGACAGTTTGTAAAGTAAGCATCTCGAGGCAAAAGTATTTTAAACGTTAGATAATATTAAAAACCTTTACACCAACCCAAATGTGGTTTCCTAAGAACGAAACACCTCAAGAGCTCTAAATATAGTGTAATTGTCAAGGTTGGTAATTTGGGAGTAAATAATAATTGGATGAAGTACTAGGCTAAGAGGAACAATCCGAAATCAACATGTTCAATCAGTCAATAGCAATACATAATATTGAGACATTACATTGAGGCAGCTTTTGTGCAAATTTAAGTTGTGACATTGTCACGAAAACAATATTTCATTAGCGTGAAAGAAGCGTCTTCGAGCAAATTACGACACTATCGCAAAAACTTTTACGTAGTTTAGAATGTTCGGTGTAAATTACTTGTTCATACAAACTGCATCTTCAACGCAAAAACAACAATTCAGTTATTCGTGTAAAAATGTCATCGTATTGCGAGTTGATGTGCAGTGATTTCAATGTGCACATACGTAAAACTAGTACTACTAGGAACATATCGTTTTTTGTATAATTTGTGAATAATGTAGTCTAGGAAATATTCTAGTGAGTTGATAAGAAAATGCAAAAATATTTCTTTAGCTTCTTTAGTTTGTATCACTTCACCATACGAAATGTGTCTTGTTCTGATAAAATCAAAGATTTTATAATTGAGCAGGAGGTACTGAATATAACGGCTTTTATAGAATGCTACATGGGTTTTTGTACCTGATCATTTTGTGATAATATGGTAGCAATCACGTTGGAGCTTTTGATAGTTGATATTGCAGTGTCACTGGAAACCAAAAAGGTTCACTATTTGACGGTTGTTTACTCTAAAAACGCACACAAACATGCACAGTTTTATATTTTCTAAAAAATATTAAAAACACAATTTCAATCTAAAATTTTAGGAAGCATTTAATGTTCAGAACACCAGAAAATGTATTCTTTTTATACTGGATTTATGTTTAACCTCTTGGGACATTTATAAACACACAACTGTATTTATATATTGTTACATTTGGTTAATTTTTATAAGATTTTTAGGAAAACTCTAAGGTGCTCTAAATCACCTGGTGAGGGGGTGACTGGGAGGGGGGGGGGGCTGTCTGCAATTAGTGGACACATTAGAAAACCTTGACCAACTTTCTAGTTTTTTATAAATTAAATTTCTTCAGCAACATAATTTCAACTTCTAAAGTAGAGGTGTTAAAATTATGTTTACTTCAGCAGCTAAATAATACAACACTGTGTATAGAGTACACATGTAAACAAGATGATAAAAGTAAATTAGGGGTGTGACAGAAACCAACATGGCTGCTAATTGTTGCCAGGTTGGATTGAGGCTTGATAATTACAAGCAATGCAAGCGGACAATCACGTGTTAGGGTTAAACAGGTTTCTGTCCTAACGTTGATTTATATGTCGGTGGCTGTACAACTACGGCCCAGTTTAACCATTAAACTCCGATTAACTACGAACAAACGAGGTGAAACCATCGTTACCAAATTGAGGGGATTAAATCACAGCTTAACGAAGTTGGTGAAATCGCATCTATGTGTCTAATTCCTAATTACCCGAGAAAAGAAGTCTGATCATTCGGAATGACTTGAGGAATTTGTCTGTGATGCTAAAGGTAACAGTTAAATGTTATAACATTGAATGAATATTGTTTCATTTGTCTAAATTACAAGTATATAACACACACTTTTCATGTTTAATTTGTCTAAATTACAAGTATATAATACATACTTTTCATGTTTAATTTGTCTAAATTACAAGTACATAACACATACGTTTCATGTTTAATTTGTCTAACTTACATTTATATAATACATTTTTTTCATAAGGTTATTTAAAATAATAAATTGAAAAGTGTACCATTGTTACAGAAAAAATAAATACAAAAAACTGATCTTATTAGTAGCTCAAGTGATTTTGAAACCTCGCTTATTGACTCCCGAGTCCCGACCCTTGCAACATTCCTCGAGGCTTGCGGACAATGACTTGGGAGACCCACGCTGACTGGACGCAGCCACAGACGAGTCGAGGTAACCCCGTTGCATGCTGGGAGGAAGTCGACAGTAAGTGGGAGTGTCCGAGGAGATTCTACAAGAGTTCAATCAGACAATCGCCAATTCAAACCTAAAAAATAAAAACACATTGCTATTCAAATATTGTGAATAGGGTAGAGGTTCTATCACTTTACCTGTATTCTGTCTGTCCACAACTCAAAAGTACAAGAGACTAAAATACATACACAATTTTAAGTCAAACACAATTCTCAGAACACAGTAATAAATAAATAACAACACAATCACTATTTCCACTCATCACTTTCCATCACATGTCAAAGGCAAACTAGCTTATACCAAAATTCAAGAGAACTTTTACTTTGTAACTAAAGGTGATACTTCCCTAGTGTTCCAAGAACACACGTGAATAAAAAACTCTTCAACTCTTCAAGAACCGGGGAGTTCTTGCAGCTTATGTCACTTGCAGCACACATTTCACACTGTCAAGATAGCACTAGCGTTAATCCGGTATCCCTTTTCACGATTTAGTCGCAGAATTTGTAAAACAGCATAATTTGAAGGAAAACGGTAACAAACACAATACAGTAAACCCTCGGTAAAACGAACTCGGTTAGTGCGAATTCTCAGATAATACGAATAGTAAGCAAGATCCAGCCCGCGTAAATAGGACACTCATGTTAAATAAAACGGATATAACGAATTTCGCATAATACGTAATACGAACTAATTATTTATCCCCTGGGTGGTACTAATGCATAATGTTCGTTGTTTAATACGAACTAATAATTTTGAAACCGCACAAACAAAATAATGTGTCCGAGAGTTCAACTCGCAGAGTAGGCGCAGGTATCAAGATTTTTGTCCGCCGAGCGTACGTCGTCGCAGGCAGCTACTTGTTTTGTTGCTGCTTGGTTTTCCCTTCCCCCTCCACCGCCCGCAGGCGCGATCGGATGCGCGCGCAAGCCTTTACAGCTGTTGAGGGGCGTGGCTTGCTCACTGCAACGTGCCTGCTTAGTCCGCCTACTATGCGCGCACAAAACATCATACCCGCGTGCTACTATCCATTGGAAAACATTGATTGTTTGTAGACACGTTTATTTTGGCTGGTACTATTGAATTTCGACGTTTTTGCGATATTGCGAATTTTAATATTACGAACTGATGATTTTTGGGACCCTTGATGTTCGTATTAACGAGGGTTTACTGTAATTAAAATAAAATAGCAAACAACTCGCAAGGAGGAGAAAATGGAAGAATGGTTGAAAGAAGGGTATTAAAGACCAGAACACATGTTTAATGTTATAAGAGAAGATGGCTTTTAATCAGGTACATAAGAAACTGAGATCAACTAAACGGGGTCAAACTGTGCGTCAAGCTATAACAATCGAGCGCTAAGAGATGCACAGCGACCCATTTAAACGATGGATTATCGAGAAGGGTAGCCCGTTATCGAAAATATCAATAAACAAGTTTAAAAGGAATGTCTCTAAAATATATAGTCTACAGTATCAATAAAGATGTCTCGGAACAAATTACTGGCCGAAGCAGACGACAAACTATGTACATGTATTTTCACTATTTATCACCACAAGTTGACTTTAATAATATAATATAACTAACTGTACTTAAAAATTAATACCACTCTGTGTCTGTAACTTTTAACAATGACAATGATAATCTATATTCTAAACTATAGTTTAAGTGTTTGACTGTTGAAGAAAGTAAAGAAGAAATAATATAGTACTTGTATAGAATACTATTTATAGTGTTGCCATAGGCATAGTGTTGATAGACAGATCACTCACTGCAAATACCATACATTGCAAACATTGCATACATTGCAAATACCACAGCCTGTTGAGGTTATTACTACGAACTTCCTGTTCACCCTAGAAGGTGGAGCTTAGTCCTAATGGTACGTTAACAGCTACGCGTTGCGAGCGAAGCGAGGGCGCGAGCTCCAATCAGCGGCCGAGTTTCACGCAAAGAAGTTAATAGTTTCACGCAAACTCGGCCACTGATTGGAGCTCGCGCCTTCGCTTCGCTCGCAACGCGTAGCTGTAAATCGACTATTAGTCTTCCTTTCAAGAACGCAACACTGGACGTCCACATAACACGTGCTTGATACAAGTAAGTAGACGTAGAAGATGGAGGAAAGAAGGTTTATTATTGGTGGTTGACTTAGTATGACGGCGGTGCGTAATCTGGCGCGACTAGAATGTAACACTGGGCTAACACTCGTGAGTGTAGGTCGTAGTGCAATAGAAACTTGGTCTCTCTCGTGGAAACGAGGACCTGTAACATACGCAAGGAAATCCAGTGCAGCACTTTTAACGCATTAAATGGATCTTTTCTACACAAATACACAGGAACTGTCAACAAGTCTTTTTGGTGGCCAGTTTCACCGGTCTTCACGTCGTGCTCGGAGGAAGAAATATCACTTAGGCAAACACGTAGCCAATGTCAACCTTTATTTAAATAGCCAAGACTAGGAGATTGGAACTCTTTGATGAAACTTTCATAAATACTTTTCACAGCAATCTAGCTGCAACGTTCGTATTACTCATTATTAAATTAAATATAAATGTCAAAGAAAACTCACGTTGACGCCGGATTTTATTTAATTTCCACAACTTTCTATGTTATTATTACGCACAATTTGTTGATATCTTAAAGTGAAATGACTAGATCCAGATAAAACATATTCATTCATGAAACATGATTAGTTTTGCTAGAAAACAACAAAAGCAACAATAAACCAGAAATCATTAAGGCTGTATCTTCACCTTAGGGCTGGTCCACACAGATTTTTTAAGCATAAGATTTAAGGTTTAACGCGTAGTCGTAAAGTTGGATCATAGGAAACACGTACTGGCGTTCACACAAAGTTTTAGTTTTAAGAGATTGTTTTCATTGTTGTTCTTGGCAACAACGTCTTAAAACCTTAAATCTTATGCTTAAAAAATCTGTGTGGACCAGCCTTAACCTGTGAAATTACCCAATTTCTGACCTGTTACAATTGCGTTAAAATGCTTTACTTTTGTCACATAAGTGAATCAACCAGTACCAGAGTATGTGTCTCCTACAGATTTTAATGCTCTTTCTTAGGATTGTTAGCATAGTCAAGTAGGCCTACTGTAATAGTAAAGAGCACTAAATTCTCACTGAGATGACTTATTTTACTTTGTGACAATTTTAAAACATTTTGAAGTAATTTTAACACACAGAAATTGGGAGTTGCTAAAGGCGGGTGGACCAGGACATACAACCTCAAGAGTGGCATATGTCCACTATTACAAGCCTCAATGACTCAATAGCAAGCTAGTACTTGCACAGACCTCAGTGGTTCCAAGAGATCACGACTAGATGAAAGAATCGAGACTTGTACATTGTAAACAACTAGATTTTCGCAATTAGTATCGATGTTAAATTTCGCAAACGAACGACGAAAGGACGAGGCGAGGGGGGAAATCCGACCCGACTGCCGACGCGAGCCGTGACCTCTCTCAGTCGGCGGTTGTCGCGTGGGTGGCGAGGTGACGCTCCAGGTGACTGGGACGGTTGAAGCCGAGCGGACACAGGTGACACGGATGTGGCGGCTCCGCGTTGCCAGACTGTGTCGCCAGGTGTCGCTTCAGATCGCCCTGCAACACAATGCGGCCTTGTTTACTCGTTGCGATGATCGTCCTTGTTGCTTCGCGTCTCTATTATATTGTTGCAATAATCCTCTTTGAGACAAAGATGAAGATGAAGGACAATTACAAGAAAACCACGTTCAATGACCCAGTTTGCCAGGCTCGGGGTTGCTTCCTCATCTTTCCTTCTGCTTCCCCCCCTAATTCCTTCACTATCTTCTGTCCTTCCACTGCTTCTCTTGTACTCTGTAATGTAGCGTCCTCCGCTCTCACCCCAGAGAAAGGGTTGGAGGGGGAGGGAGAAACATAGGCCCGTGGAAGCTGCGGACACTACACGGGCCGGTGTGTGGCCAGGGGGCGGTGTGTAGGCAGTTGGCGGTGAACAGGGATAGAGAGGGGGTCTACTGTCCTCGGTGGGAGAGCCTGCTACGGCAGTTATTCGAGTAATACTAAAAAGTAATTGTTTATTGTGTAATAGGTAAAGTAAATAAACAACTATTGTTCATTTAAAAAGTGTTCTTCGTTATTACGGTAAGGAGGAAACCCGATATATTACAACTCTTTTCACAAGTAATTATATAAATGGAAGAAAGAAAGCACGGAAGGATGGAAGGCATTAATGAATTAATTAATTCATGCACAATTATTAATTAATTAATTGAAGAAAGAAAGAAGAGAAGGAAGGAAGACCTACCAGTGTGTGCAACGCCTCGTAACGCGACGGCCGCGTAGGCCTACTAGCGTGACAGAGCGCGTGCTGGGCCAGACGGTCAGCGTGGGGGAAGTCCATGTCGCACTGAGCGCAGGTAAACCTCCGCTCCGCGGGCGGATGGGCGGCCAGTCTGTGACGCCCACGGGCGGCGGCCGTCTTGAAGCAATGACTGCACTCGCCGCACCTGCAACGTTTACACGGCAATATAACAGCATAATTAACCGTGCAAATAACAAAACGTATAAAAGTATTTAAAATCGAAATTCGTTTAAACTACGCGAGGACAACGGTGAGGGCAACAAGTGTCCGCTACCTGTAGAGCTGGTTCCCGTCGGCGTGACGCGACAGGTGTCTGCTGAGGGCGTACTTGGAGGCAAAGCCGCGCCCACACAGGTCGCACACGTACGCCCGGCCGTGGGCGTCGCGCAGATGGGCGTCAAGGCGGCTCTCGTTGAAGAACGCCCGGTCGCACTCCATGCACGGGTACGCACGGTCTCTGCGCCCAGATAGTTGTACACGTCACGTTTCACAAACATTACGTACTTGAACATAATTGGTAGAATGTTTCAAATAGAAAAAATAACTGAATATGGGCACATGAAACGTATCGAAAATTTAACAGGAATGTCTGTTTGTGAAATGATCTGTTTATAGGGCCTACTACAGTTAAATAATGAAAATGTTGAACGTGCACCATTTAAAATGTATTAACGAAGCGCTATTTAGTAATAATAAGTTTGTTAATACCTAGACAACTGCTATCACAGAGATGTTTTGTATGTAGGCCCCCTACATAGTGGGCACCTAGCCTTGAGATTTTCTTAGTTTGAAGCCCTTACCCCCGTGACAACCTGACAAAATTATATCACATTTATTCATATCATACATTATTTATAATCAATCATATTTGTTATGCTGGGTGGCAGATGCAGAAAACTAAAGGGTGGAGATTCAAACCATGTCAAACTAAAAATCTCTGCACAAATCTTTCACACAATGTTGAACGTATCAATGCTTGTCGCAACACCTAGGCCTACCTGTGGTCGTCGCGATGCAGCAACAGTTGTTCAGCCCGCTCGAACGCCCGGTCACACGAGCTGCACCGGAACGTCGCGCCCTCGTCCGTGGCGCGCCCGATGAAGTTGAGCGAGTGCGTGCGCACCCAGTGTTGCTGCAACTCGTGTCTCGAGTCAAAGTCGACGGCGCAGAGGACGCAAGTGTTGCATCGCCTCCGCCTGTGGTCCTCGACGTGACTGCCGAGGTCGGACTGGCGTTCGAACGTCGTCTTGCACAGCGGACAGCCGTAGCCGTGCGGCCTCGCCTCGGAGACCTTGGCCTCGACATACTCGAGAACCTCGATCTTCACCTCCGGCTCGAGAAGGCGCTCGTTGGGTAGGTCGAGGTAAGTCTCGTCCTCTTCTTCCTCTTCTTCGTCTTCTTCGTCTGGGCTTTCCAGCTTTATCTTCGTCGTGAGGTCCTTTGTCGTAGAGGAAGAGTTGGCTTCCATCGTTTCTAGTCCGAACTAGAACAAAGCAAACCAGACAAAGGTTTCAAGTCATTTATTATAGCCTAATCTAACTGACTGTTCCAATGAGTCAGGTGACTTTTTACCAGTTAATTCAACCTAGGTAGGCCTATGGATTTTTTAGTACTTGACTCAGCACATCACATCACACTGATCATGTTATTTGGGCAAAGATGTGAATCAAGACTCTTTCTAAAAGGCTACTAGATCTCGTCTACTTCGGTCTGAACAACCAGAGACCAAACAGTACTGGACCATTTTTATGTTGTTGACAAACATGTGAATCAAGTATTTAGTAATGTAAGAAGGAAACACCACTTAGCATCCCAATGCCCAAGTCAGGGCTCGAACCATGAATGCAGGGACCTTGTTACAGAGGCTTAACGCAACGAGTGCAACAAGCGAGTAATACTTACATGGGGGTCATCGGGTTGCGGCAGGGATTCGGCTTTGGCTCTTGCCGCAAGTCGTTTCAACCTCACCCTGCGCGGTTCCAGTCTCAGGTTGAGAGACGGAACCCAGTCGGGGTCGTCTATGTCTTGCAGGGCTGCGGGCTTACCTACGCACACAAGGTTTGTTCATTCATGCCTAGCTAGCCCAGGCCCTGGTTTGACACAGGCTTACTACACCAACAGAAAGGGCCTAGGCCTATGCCAACATAAATGAGATGAAGCAAAGCAAAGATCAGTTATACATACCCGAGATGAAGTGGTTTGCACAGACTCTTGCATGTTTAAACTTATCCTCTGGTACGTTCTTAAATCTTGGAATGCAGTTCACCCATTTTTCACGTCTTAACTTAATCATTTCCTGCAAGTCGAGACCAAATCTCTTTCTCACAGTGGGGAATCTAAAAAACGCTACTAGATCTCGTCTACTCCGGCTTGAACAACCAGAGACTGAACAATACTGGACCATTTTGTTGTTGTTGACAAATAAGTTAGGTTAAGGATGTCCACGTCCTTATTCATGTACTGTGAAAGAAGCGTACGTTTTACTTCACAAGCGCGTGTGACAAGTTTTAATAAACACTAATAATTCAACATTTTATCAATCGATAGCCTCTCGTTGCAGGTCTTTCCGTTGCTGTTGACAGCAGCTTGTTTTGTTCACACAAAAAACCTTTTGTTTAGATTTCCTCTTCTTCTTCTTTATTCAATTATTTCAAATTCCAAACTTTTAAAAGGTATTTTGATGTTCCAGTCAATTTCCAACTTGATTCCATTTCATATCTAATCGCATAACACCTATTTGTTTAGCAATAAAAAGAATATAATACGCTAACAGTGAAATTTCGTGTAACCTACACACAAAAAGACGAGATTCAATTTGAATTTCGCGCTTTCCCGCAAAAACCGCAGGCAACCAACCACGCACGTCACGTGTGTTCTGAGTAAACGGAGCTGCAATCAGGAGTACAGGAAAAACGAGAAGCTTACGCAGTTTCAGAACGTGGAAACAAGAAGCTACAGACAATGACCAACCAACATTTCACAATTGGGGGGGGGGGGGGGGGGGGGGGGACAACCTTAGCGCGAACTTGCCTCTTCGAAGCTGGCCGACGCAACCTCATCACAGTCCCGAGGACTACGTATATCAACCAAGTTTAACCCGCGTAGGATGAAGCCGCCTTGGTTCCAATCGGTTGCAGAGTTGGTATACACGTTGAATTTACTTGATTTACGTGATATACACGTCAAAGCAGCTCCGCGATGCGCGCGCAGCCACGGCCTGTGATGTGAATGGCTGAATTTGTAGTCGGCTTGGATGAGGGCACTTCAGATTGACGTGATATACAGAGCGGATCCCTACCGATTGAAATTAAAGCGGCTGCTGCCAAAGCGCCTTGGCGTGCTGATATACGTAGTCATGGTTGTGTAGAATTTAAACTCGCATTAAACTCCAAATTGCGATTTACCTTAACTACGTTCGGCCTCAATTAAAATTTGATTGTTTCAACAGCTGAATATGGTCACAATCTAGGTTTTACAAGAATGCAAAAAGTTACATTTATTAAAAATGCTGCAGCACATTTTGATGCACAGTAGTTAACGAAAATAACGCGAAAGAGGACTTAAAAGCCGCAAATCAATTGAATCTCAATTTATAGTTGCAGCGACGGGGCCCCAACAAACTCGTTAGTTGCGATTCTTAAACACACATTAGGGTACCGGCACAAAAAAGAGTGTATTGTACATTCTGTAGAGCATACAGCGAAAGGAATTTTCCAAACTTCCAAGTACGTTTAAAAAAATCAGCTTACACTCTACTTCGTGCCGACAACCTAAGGAGTATCGAACATGAATCACATTATGTAGCATTGAATAGGTTCTAAAATAGCTAACTCAGCTGCTTGACCAAATACATATGTCAAAACAGAAAAGTGTCCCAGTTTATTGTTAAGAAATAAGCTTCACCCAAGTCACAAAGGAATACTTACGAATATTATATCGAAGAGCAGACAGAAGAGACAAATAGTAGAGGCATACCAAGATTGGAAGATGATACAGATGATGTTGTAAAATGTGATGAAAATGTGTGTTGTATTAGATAGAAATGATGACCTGCAGAAAGGAGTAGAAATAATCAAACACACACGGGTAAATAAATCTACACACAGACAGTTGTATATCTATAAATGCTATTGTCACTTTATTTTCATTTTAGTATCCATCATCCAGACATGTTTAACTATAAGGTTTTCCCACAAGTATTCACATCTGGATAGCTGTAAACTTACTAAGGCTCGCTCTGCAATTACGACACCGTTTAAATATTAAGTTGCAAACTAACATGTTTCCTGTATGATCACCACCAGTCAAGAGTGTGGTTTTCAAGGAAGAAACAGGTCATTCCCGGACTAAATATTTAGCGGGCCGTCTAAAATCAATAGAAAATCATTAATACTAATAATACACTATTTAACCATAATACAACTCCTGACTTTTTTTGTAAATGACCAATAATAAATCTACCTTATAAAACGTCCTCCCGTTCTACGCCGTGCCCTTCTGGCTACAGGGGGGCTATTCCTGAAAGTTGTCACCCGGGTAACAATACTCACTTTAAGCGATATCTACGTGGTTATCGCTTGCTATTGGCCGATAGCCGTGGCGGACCGCGTGGAAAACACTCAATGCGAGTGTTGTCACAGTGACAACTTTCAGGAATAGCCCCCCTGGAATTACCGTTATTATCTCGTAAACCATTGTCTTGATTCTTGCGGCGTCCAACTGGGCTCCAGTGTTGCTCTAGACACACAAACGCCCAATCAGAGCCTCCCTTCATTACGAGGGCGGCTCCCTTTTGACCGACGGTACAGTCTTTGTAACAATCTTGTAGAACACCGGCTTGTTCGGCGTCGCGGCAACTCCGTTCTCCGTCGGACGGTCGCAACTCTTGGTGCCGAGCGCGACCACTCTCTGCGCGACACCTCTCTGCGCGACACCTTCTCTCTGTGCGACACCTTCTCTCTGCGCGACACCCTCTCTCTGCGCGACGACCAGGCGCGACACGACGTCTAGCGCGTGACCCGAAGTCTGGCCGTCGGCGTCGCGCGCCAGCCGGGCAAACGAGTCGTAGAAACGCGTCTGCGCCTCCATCATCCGGTCCTTCTTCGCCCGAGACTCCTCCTCCATCTTGAGGCGACGCTGGGCGATCGCCAGGAATCGCCTGTCGATGTCGACCACCTGTTGAAGGAGGCGGAGCTCGCGTCCGCCCCTCGGTGAGCTGTTGCGCCTGGAACCAATCAACAGTTGCGACTATGTGTTGGTATAAATGTTCCCCACTGAGAATATGTTCTTGTAACTGAGTGGGTAGACTATGAATACAATGCTATAAAGTTGCACCAACGGTTTAGCAGTGGTCGCTTAGCCAGTTCCCATAGGAACACAAAGTTAAGCAACATTGGGCTAGGTCAGGACGACGTGAAACTAGTTATCGTTGTTTTGAGCAGATTGGATGATTTGAAAGCTTGTGTTGATCGAAAATTTGATAAACTGTTTTCTGCCCTGGCAATTACCTCGAATAACTTGTTTACACCGCAACTACCGTACCAGGCAGGACACACGGTCGGAGCCACTTACAGATACGCGGAACCTCTGCCTCGGGCGAACCTCGCTTTGGGGGAGAATGCCTCGACGTGGCCCCGAGGAAGTCTGGGCAAGTCCAACGATGCCGTTTCCCCCTCCTCGACGTGGCCTCGAGGAAGTCTGGGCAAGTCCATCGATGCCGTTTCCCCCTCCTCGACGTGGCCTCGAGGAAGTCCCGCGTCCCAGGTGATGCCTGCCGACGCCGTTTCCCCCCCTTCCTCGTCGCCCAAGGCCAACGCATCGTTGTGGTCGACGTCTGCCAAGGGAGAAACAACTACCGTGAATCCTTTCTGTCTTCAATGTCAACAACAACTTCTTAAGTGTCATTCCCTTCAGCTTCCTGATTGGCCGAGGTTGTCAAGACTATCAGGTCTACTCACACCAGTTGCATGCGCCCGACTTAAGTCTCAACGACACGAGAAAGCGAGAGAGAGAGAGAGAGAGAGAGAGAGAGAGAGAGAGAGAGAGAGCAGCTCACCTGGTCTCGGGGTCGACATGGCTCTGTGCATCGCGTCCCAGTACGGCCACGCTGAAGCAGAGACACCTGAAACCACACGAGTTACCGTCAGTGGGTTATATTTCGGGGGGGGATGGACCAACTGATTAAAACACCCCACAAGGGGAGCGAGTCCTACCCGCGTCCAGCGCCCGCCTCTCCATCTGATAGGTCGCCCTCAGGTTGAGCATCTTCTTGCGTACGGTGGAGCCTGCCTTGCAGTACCCTCGTCGCCTCATCCTGCGACTGAGCTCCTCGTAGGCGAGGGCGTTGCGCCTGCAAGCCAGCAGCGCCTGCACGCGGCCAGAGGACCACTCGTCTATCAGCGCCTCCGTCTCGGCCCGGGTGAAGTTGGCGGCTCGCTTGCGTGTGCCCGAGTCGGTCACGCTGCGTCATTTGTGAACGACAATATAAATATTTAAACTGGAAGTACATTTACCAGATCACATATCTAATATATCTATCATCTCTTTAGACCTATCTACTCTTTCAGGTAAACTGTCGTCCTTCTGTACACACTTTCCCCTCACTGGAACATGTGAAATGTGTGTTTATTAAACATGACCATGATTTGTGCTCTCCTGCTCTGTTACATAGCATTTATATTATAGCATTTACCAGGTATAATATTGCACAATATTACAGCTTATTAATAGTACATCACAATATTTAGGTAGGAACTTATACCATATGTTGCTCACGTAAAATAAATCGATAAAGATAATAAAGGGTAATTTTACAAGAATTCGTTCATACAAGAATATGCCCACTCTGCAAAGAACAAGACCAGGACGCGGAACATCTTGCGACATGTTTCTCCCTGACAGCAGAAAGGGATCTAATGGAGGGGCAAAATATAGCAAGAAGGAAATACGTATGTGGCAAAAAACCTTTATTGGCCAACTAGGCAGAGAATGGCACAAGTTCCAACACTGGGTGTTTGAAAGAAGAAGAAGAAGATGTTCTTAGTGTCAATATTATGATGTAGCCGAGTTCACCGGTCAAGGAACCAAGCTATGAGCCATACAATGACTTCTAGGCCTATACGACCTTATGATGTAATATTTAACCCATCTTGACATTGTACATACAATCTTGTATTGTGATTATACAGCTAAGAAATGGAATGAAATTACGTAGAGTCACGTGTCCGCGTACTCACGTTGTGTCGCGCTCCTTGCTCAAGAACGGACTCAGCCTCTCGGTGACCTCGACAGACTCGAAGAAGGTCTCGACACGCGACGGGGAATCGGGCGAGAAGTCGGGGTTACTGTCGTCACCTGAGGAACAACACGCGACACAAAGGCTCGTTTAGAAACTACAGCCGGCGACAACGTATCAGAGCAACAGTTCACAGTTCACAATCTACTCAGGAAGCAAAACAAACATATTCATATTTACTATTTTGATACGAGAGAGCGCCACTTCCGTAAGACGCGCGTTCGGAACGGAAGATCCGTGCCACCGGAAACCGGCGAGGTGTCGGTCGATTACGTACCAAAGTCTCGGAACTCCACGACGTCCTCTCCGCCGACGTTCACTGTCGGCGTGTCGGCGACGGGTTCCAAACACTCTTGGGCCGTGTCAGCGTAGGCCGACATCGCGCGATCCATGTCGTCCCAGTGCACCCAATCGAGCGAGGTGGCGCCTGTCGGTAACGACAACATGTTTGGTTTACTAGCCCCGCAGTGCTGCCAGTAATAATTGATTATACTGTGTAAATTATCTTTTAGAAAAATTGTAAGAACTTTGAAAGAAGGCATTAGGCTATTGCATTTTATTATCGACACCTTTTTATGCTTATTTTGTCTTTGAGTAAAAGATTAAATTCCCTTCTTCGATACGGGACAGGTTCAACATTAGCAACGAACCGGCCACCTGTAGATTATGTGAGTTGGAAGATCAAGACAGAGCGCACCTATTTAGATGCGCCGCCCTCAAGAAGGACATTGACTCCCTGCCCGACTCAATGAGCAGGACAGAGAAGGAGGCAGCTCCTTATATTGGATAGCAAGAAAGAAGAATGGTTGAAGAGGCCAACTCTGCACAGGAAAAAAAAGCTAAGATGGCTTCTCAGCGATTCTTTTGTCTTACTATCCAGTATACAATGGCTTCCTTTTCTGGCATGCTCATGTCATTGGACAGGGAGTCAATAAATCAATAAAAGGGGCAAATCTAAAGAGATGTGCTTTAAATTTAAATTAATTTTTTTATTGTATTAAATATATATATATAAATATATAATTTGCATGATTAGAAGAGGCCTAAATGGCTAGGATAAGTTGGACTAGGAACACAAATTAACAGTATTACTCTAAGCCTAGGTTTATATATCTTGTGTTATATATAAGTAGGCCTATGTGAATCTGTGTAACTTCTTTAATGTAATTTCTTTGTCTTATTTGTTCATTTTCATGTGTTCATATCACAAGTGTATTGTAGATACTTGCCATTGTAAAGAGCGAAAGCTCATTTTGGTAAATAAAAAAACATACTACTAAAAAAAAAAAAAATACTACTACACTTTCAAACTAACTCACCGGCGTCCGTCCTCTTCTTGCACGCGCTGTACATGGCCTTGAGGTTCATCAGCTTCTTCCTGATGGCGCGACCCGACCTCCGGTATCCCATCGTGCCCAATACCCTCGACATCTCCTCGTAGACGAACGCGTAGCGCGGCTCCGTCTTGAACCTGTCCCGTATCGCCCGCGACGCCCACACGGCAATCAGACGCTTCGTCTCGTCGCTCGTGAAGTTGACGTCCCTGCGGTCCGGGCGACGTACATCTGTCGCCGACAGCTTTTGTCTGTTTCTAGACGGCGCGACGAGTGCGGTGGAATGAGTGTCACTAACGGGGAAATCATAGAGATCATAAATTACTCGTATGTGATTTTAGTAGCTTGTAGGGATGAAAACTTGTCTTCCTTTTGAGGGATGAAAACCTCGTGTCGAAACATCTCATTTCAATATGTACACTTTCACCTCTCAAATTCATCATCTAACACGAAGGTTGGATCCTATCGCTAAAGCCAATTGGCATCTATCAACATAGGCCTAATGTATGTGATATGAGCTAACTAGGTGACTATTATTACAAATACTGAAGTGAAAGTTAATAACAAAAACTAAGATTTTTCATTGCTCTTTAACAAAATTTGAGTTACTATGCGACGCTCTTAAAACAACTTCTTCCGAACCGAAGTCACTCCGAATCCACAGACAATTCAGACAAACGTCTACTTACGTAGACGCAGGGTGCATCGATTCGAGAGACGGCACTGAAGACGAGGGTGTCTCTAATATTGCCTCACACAGTTGGCCGTCGTAATGGATGTTGTAGCTGTGGTCGTCTCCGACTGTGCAGCCGCCATCTTTACCTGTTGTAAACAACAATGAAATAAGTAGCATTATAGGCTTATTATGCTAACTGGAGATCTAAATTTTGAAGCCCAGTTCGCAACAATCGCCTTACTGTCTTCGTTATTGAAATTGGAATCTCTTCTCCCATAGTTCTTAACCAATGTTGTAGCATTGGGTTTGAACCCAATGGTTGTAGGTTATATATCAATAGAAATAGCTACTGCTGTTAACTTAGTATTGGAAAAACTGCTTACCATATTTTGTTGGTAGATTTTCTACAGCCTGCATGAGGTTGTTATGATTAGCAGACTTGAGCGACGCTGTAATGTAGCTGAGGTCCGTCAACAAGACAACGTTGTTAGTTTTAGCGTCAACATGCTCTTGCATCAGCTTTCTACTTGCCTTCATTGCCAGCAACAACTCAGTGAGTTGTCAGCTCTACCTACCACTGCTTCTGACAAGTGGCCCTATTGAGGCAGATGCTTGAAAACCTTTTCTGATGTATTGTGACTGTGAGTTCTGTTTATCGCAGTGATTTCCAAGGATAAGCCATCTGGCATCCAGCGATGCAGTCAACCTGATAAATGCCTCACAATAGACGAATTCCTCGCTCAATAGGCATAGGTCTAGGCTAGGCCTACTAAGAAGGATTGCTCGGTAGGCTGGGCAGAGGCCTAGACCTATTTAGCCAATACGGCAGGAGTGAGGTTAGGGGTTGATCAACCTTTGGGTGTGCACTACAAACCAAAAGCCCTACCATTTCACCAGGGAAAGGGTTTGAGCGTGCTCACCGTGTCTTATACAGCATGGAATCATTTAGTACAGCTGTCGGATGAATGCTACCAAATAAATAGAGATTTTCAAAGTATATTATGTAATCAAAACAACTCCTCACGCATTTGACAGCTGACGATCAAGCAACATAACCTCACTTGGTAGATTCAACAATGGCGGCGACACAGCCATCCAAACACAAGTTAGAAAATGATGAACAAGGCTGTGTAACGAAAACAGCGGTAAATTTTCAAATAGCATTTACATGCAGACAGAATATTCTTTCAAATCATCCTCAGACATTTTTAATTTCATTGTGCAATTTTATTACAGGTAAAAGAAAAAACCTGCTGCAAACTTACCGTACCAGTCACTCGGAGCACATAAACTCAAGCACTCTTAAATCAAGTCCACATGGAAGATAGGGAAGTAGGAGAGAGTATCCCAATGCAGACTCTTCCTGTTAATTCATTTATTAACAATAATATTAATACAATTTACAAAATAACAATACACACACTTTGTTTCAGAATAGGCCTACTCACAAGTTAAAATAATTAACATAATTGGTTGGTAACCAATTCTGGATGCTCGATCGTGTTAGAGAAGGTGAACGGTGATTCACCCTTCCGTTATCCCATAACAGACAAACTTCTCTTTGGTTCTGCCTCCCCCCCTGCGAGGGAAGTAGCGGGGGGGTCAAGTCGCGCGGCTACTTCCGGCCGGCAGCGTACTCGAGCCCTCGCTCCAGCAGACTGACCATCACCGGATAGACCGGATGAAACGACGTGTCGCCCTTCTGTCTGACCGTCTGCTGATACTTCTGTATCGCGCCCGATATCAGCTCGAGACGGTCGCGCTCGCTCTCGTGAGAGTCAAGCCACTGACTCAGTCGGGTGATGGACCAGTTGGCCCCCTGAAATAGAGACACTTACTTCATTCTTGTTTGGTGCTTTTACTTTGTTGGCAAGAGTGAAGTGGTTGTACAGTAATGAAGAATGGGAGGTACAGACTGGAGGAGGAGATAAAAATCAACGTACCATACATAAATAGAAATACCCTGAAAGTTGTGGGAAGTTTTACGTACTTGGGGAGTGAAATGATGGCAAATGAATAGATTGGCAGTGCAGCATTCTGCAAGAAAGCATCTCGGAGCAGGGCCTTTCAAAGTAGACTTGAGACTAGATCCATTCTGGTAGCAAGAAAATGAATTATATCATGAATGGTGGAGTTTCGGTGGATGAGTTGGAGTTTTCTCTGCCTATTGTTCATTTTTGTTTTATTGTTCAATCAACGGCGCAGATCAGGAGGTTGCTTAGCAGCACGATCCATTTATTAGTTTGAGTTGTTTCCAATAGAAAGGAACAGTAATCGTGACTCTATTGGTTATGAACAGAGAAGAAGCAGTCGGAAGGCTAGCATCGTACTGACCGTGTGCGGGGACTGTAGTTCCGGCGGCCCCCTCGGGAACAGCGAGAGCAGCACCAGACTGTGCGGGATCACGTCGCCGAGCGCCTGACAGTTGCCGATATCCTCGACGGTCTGGAAGAGGAGCGGACGCAGCGAGCGGAGCACGCGGTACGGCGCTCCGATGTCGGACAGCTGCCCAACCACCGGCGATATCGCCAGCTCCATCTGCAACAACAGCAACACCGCTTGAACACGTTTAGCACTTTCATGATCCTTACTGAAGGTCGGTTTACAGTTTTACACCCTTCCCTAAGATTTAGGTTTAATATTTTGTTCCTAGACTAGTCTTTTCTTATTCTCGGTCCCGATTCAAGATACACACCAGCAAAATGAGAACTAAAAGGAACTGTTTCTTATTGTTGGAGGCTTATGCTGTCAATCATCCCCTTTATTTCGCAAACCACTTAGCTCCTAACATAGTAAAGACAGCTCCAAACCACATGGACCGTCGAAGCAAGAGATAATTATGGTCGACCCTTTGAAAAGGGACAGAATCCTGAGCCCCCGTCATCCTATTATCAAGAGGGTGTTTTTTTTATTATTTGAATAGATATTATTGGTGGTCACTTCTTTTTAAAACTGTACATCCTTTCTGGTGACAAGCTTGACGTTTACAACCTTGCACAGTGAGCGGGAAATAATCCGCCCTTTGAGGAGTCCTCTTTACAGGTGTGTATCTTGGATAGGGATCGAGTTTGATTATCTTACTAGGATCGCTACCATTGGTCGGATTTATAAAGGGTCATCTCTGAACTGGCAGAGGTAAGAATTTAAGGGACTTGTATTTATCGTTGTCTACCCACTCAGTTAGTTAGTAAGTAGGGACAATTTATCGTGTGCTTCGTTGCCGTGACGGCCGACGAGAGTCCTCGCCACTGACCTGTGCGAAGTCGGCAGCCAGTTTCATGCGTCCCCCGTCACCCAGCGGCCTCACCAGACACGCGTGCCGGACAAACAGATCGAGGCAGCGTCCGGCCATGACCACACAGCTGAAACATACGTCAACTACCGTTATAACCCAACAGCTTCACTACGAGACGAATGAGAGTATGACATAGGTGACTGTGTGCAAACAAGATAGGAGTCACCTATTTGTGTGTACAGAACTGGCAGGTGAACGTGACGCAATGCAGCCGAGCGGCATGAAGAGGGAGGGGAAACAAGCGTCTCTACTGGTGGCATCAGTGTTTGTTACATTCAATTATGTTGTCAAAGTAATAATCATGAGCAATAGAGTTAAAAGTGTAATAATTTTGTAGCCAAGACAATATCAGTTGGAAGCAAGGGAGAGACGAAACGATTGAACCCTCGCTAGGCGGGGCTGGTCAAGAGAAGAGAGAGAGAGAGAGAGAGAGAGACTTACCACTTGTGAACCACCGCCTGGTTGTGGAATGGAGCGAGGTAGCTTCCCACCGCCCTCGCAAGGAATCCCTGAAGCTCCTTCATGTACAACGAACACTGGCCGCTCGGACTTGCGTCCCTGCAAACGCACAAAACAATACCGAGGGTCACGGGCTAGGGTAAACAATGTTGTTTTTTATGACACCTGGTTAATGAATATGATAGTGACTGCAGGCCTACTGGTGCACCATTTGGATACAATTAACAAAAACTGACATTTAATGATACATTAACAATAACGCACAGTAACGAGCGTTACGTACACGGAGTAGTCTTCCTTGTGCTTTAACAATTACGCAAACTAATACCCACATTACACGGTTCAATACTTTCGTCTAACTTGTTGAATTCAAGGACAAAAAAGCATCAATTAATAGAAGCTACATTGTTGCAGTTTTTTTAACAAACTGTTTTTGATTCGCTTTTGTTCTTGAATTCAATAAGTTTGACGAAAGTATTGAGTCGTGTAATGTCGGCATAACAAGCGTTACGTACATGGAGTAGTCCTCCTTGTGCATTAACAATAACGCACAGTGGAGAGTGTGCGTATGTTACGTACATGGAGTAGTCCTCCTTGTGCATGGTGAGCAAGATGGCGTCCACGGCGTCCACCACGCTCGCCAACAGCGGCTGAAGAACCAGCTCGGTGAGGTTGTCCGTGTTGGCCAGACTGTCTTGCACCATCGTCAGCGAGGCGGGCGGCAGACTCGACTTCATGTTGGTCAGCACGCGACCCACCCGGCCCGTCAGGTAGAACAACACGTTGCAGACGTTCACGTTGAGAGTCTGGCCCGGCGTGCTAGAGTCTAAAAAAAAAAAACGGGAAGACAAATTTTTGTTTCAAAATTTAAAAAAATTCTATTTTTACTATGTGAAATATTTTTCGTTTTTTTTTTCTGAAATGTACTGGGTCTGAAAGGGTTTGGTCAGTTAGAACCTCTTAGTTCTCAGTAACGCAACATCTACCAGATGAAATTACTGACTGCCTTAGGTAGTACCTTTACAGTCAAACCCGTCTAAAACGTTCCCTTTCATTACGTTTTCCCGCTGATGACGTCCAAAACTATAGGTTTTGAAAATACATCCATAAGTGTAATGTTAAAATTACCCGTGCAAAACGTTCCCGTACGTTACGTTTTCCCGCCTAATACACGAAAATAACCATCGATTTATGTCTTGCTTGCCGTTGAGATACGTTTTCACCAATCTCTGGCAAGCGAGATAGTTCTCGACCCACATTTGTAGCGACGTTACAATCGGTACCGGCGTCCCACTGCACGTGTGTTGTGCATCATCTGCGCTTGCGCGGCCCGCCCAAGGTCAAGTCTACGTGAAGACTGCAGGGTAGGCGAAGCTGCCAGTGCCAGTTGCTGCCAGTCAGTCTTTGGTTACTGACATGCGGACTGTCATTGGCCGGCCGCCAGCTAAGCTGTCGCCAAATGAGTGTTGGTCGCTTGGAGGATGAGGGGGAGGGGGGTGCGATGAAAGGAGTTGAACCAGCTGGCAGTTGCCCGCCTGTCGGCTGGGAATGGGTGGGGGGGGGTGGGCGGCTCACTGTCTGAATACGACCCTAATCCCTGCACCCCCTTGCCCGCCCGCATTCCACAGTTCATCACGAGCGGTGTTGGTAATATCACACTAGTTCATTGCCCCCTAGGTGCCCGTAGGCACAGATGATGTTTTGATACACGTGCGACCACAAAAATAAATGTTGGTTTTTAATATGTTTTCCCCCAAGATACGTTTAATTTAAGGTGTCACTTCGAAAACGTATTAGGCGGGTTTGACTGTATGTTTTTGCATTTTTCTAGCAAAACGGAGAGTTCCGTTTGCTCATTTTAGGACGCCCACCCTAGCAATCCACGTAACACTAGCGAGTGAGGCCGTCTCTTAATTCCAACGTGGAGGGGTCAAAGGTCGTCACTCACCGATGACCTGCGTGGCCTCGCCCGAGGTCACCACCATCTGTTCGCACTTGAGACAGAACAGCCGGACGGTCTTGGTCACGTTCTTGGCCACCGTCCTGCTGAGCGATCGGTCAACCAGCGACACGCTCAGTTCGCTGCAACAGGTTACGTCGTCACACATTACGCGGCTGTCGTGAAGACACATAAAGAAATGTGTTTGCTTTCCACTTTCTTTTCATGTTTTTCATTGTAGTTTAGATTTAAACTATATTCAATGTATTTTTTTTTATTATTACTGTACTACTCTTCTACTTTATTACCTTATACGTATATTTATTCTAATGTGCTGAAATTATGTAGGGTGGAGAACCTCCAATGCAATGTATACTCTACTTGGAAATTCTCTGCAACTGTTCTCATGTGTGTAGGTAAGTAAGTAAATAAGTTTTATTTCCAAACACATAGACAGACATTACATTATAATAAACACTTTGTGATGACCCCTAAGTTTAATTGTCTGGGATGATAAGTAGCTATTTACTTACTCGTAAATAAATAAACATAGTGTATGTAAACATAATGTATTTCACTGCAAATAACGTTTCATTCATTCACTCCCACTGTGAACAAGAACAACTGAAACCAGGCCTGCTTGACCAAGCCCGCTCGACCAAGCCTGCTCGACCAAGCCTGCTCGACCGAGACCCACCTGGACACGGTCCGGACGAGCGCGTCCACCTCCTCCGTGCCGGGAACGCCGTCGGTCGAGAACATGAGATGCACCGGGTCGAGCAGTCGAGTCACGCTGCGAGACAGGTAGGCGTTCTCGTAGCGTTCCACCGCCGAGCGTTGGACCGAGAAGGGTCCGTCTCGCGACCGCTCGACCGTCTGGTCGGACGAGGTCGCGTCCTCGTTGAGACGGCGACACAGGTCGAGGTAGAGGTGGAGGAACTTGGGGTACTCGCCCTCAAGCGCCTGCTTCACGAACGACGAGCCTGCGAGAAATTAATTTGTAAATTAGTTAATTTTTTTTTTTTTTATATCTGCTCCTTGTGTCCAACAGTGAAGTCGGGTAGGGGATAGGAAATTAATCCCATCATATTCTAACCCCTTGGTACACCAAAGCCGGCTGGCCATGACTGACGCTTCCCTCATGTTAACTTCCTCCGGCTCCTCCTCTTATATTAAATTAAAAACTAAATTAATAAAAGTTAAATAATTTAATAATAACATTAACTAATATATAATTAACCTTACTGCTTCCTACAAGTAATATTGATTTATTGGCCATGTAACCAGGGAATGCAGGTGCATTACATGGCCGACACTTGCGGTAATCATGGCAACGTGGCAAAGTGAGGTTACATCGTGTGGGGTATCTACGTTACGCGTCTCTCCACCTGATCTCACCTTGCACCGCCTGCGAGAGATGCTGACCCAACAGCGTGTTGACGTTCTGCCAGTAGTTGGCGGTGATTGCGCTGTCGACCACCGCATGTTTGGCGTTCATCTCGCGGAGCTTCTTGGTCAACACCTGTTGCAGCAGTTGGACCTACAACACAAGAGCAACAACAATAAACAATACGTTACCTGACATCCCCCCTGGAGAAGCGTTGTTTCACTTTACGGTACTTTGTCTTACGGCGTGTCGATTACACTCTCAACGCAACATCATTATAAGTTGTATAGTTGAGAAACTGTAAGAATGACGGCCCCCTCCTTATCCCCTCCACTGCTACCCGACCCCCCTCAACTCCGTGACAACCTAACAAAATGAAATGCGTAACTGAAAATCAGTTTGTTTCAGTTGTTCAGTTTGTTGTTTCATGGAGTTGAGGGGGGGTCGGGTAGCTGTGGAGGGGGCCATCATTCTTACAGTTTCTCAACTATAATAAATATTTGAAAACTCAGGATAGGCAAAGTGGTTGTGAATAATTTCCAAATTACATTCATAACACGAATTTTTCACAGATGGAGAAAATATGCACTATTTTTCCACACAAACAATGATTTTTCACATTTGCAGAGTCGACACGCACCTGCTTGCACTCGGTGTAGATGGTGGTGTCGAAGAGGCGTTCAAGGGCGTTCCACAGGCGGGGACGGAACTGGGAGGCGTTCCCCGGGGACGGCATTGTCGCGCGGCCCGGCCCGCCTGACGGTACAAACGTCGATGAAACAATGTGACACGAAAACATTTCAACCTCTAAAGCAAAATATCTCTTTAAAAAATCTATTTAAAAACCATTATTTCTTGGATTCCTATCAAAATTACATGAAATATTTTGCACTGTATTAATTAAGGAAGTGTAAATGTACCTATTACACCGACATGACGATAAATTTGCTTTGAATATGCTCTCATATGTGAAATAACCTTTTCATTCATTTAATTTCAATGTGAATGGTTACCTCGCTACGACATCAAGCCCCGTTTCCACGCCGAAACGACGTGCGGAATTCGCAGACGACTTTTACGAATGGAAATCCTTTCGTTTCCATCTTTTGTGAACATGCACATTGCACATAAATGTCTACGTCTACGTCTTTGTGCGTCTCTATACTTTAAACATAGCTTTTAAGAAAGTACATTAACACACAACATGACCTATTGGGGAAGCACCTGCACCGGATGGGAATATTTGAGACTAGTATCTGCAAGCTATGTGGAGTGGAGGAACAGGACAGGAATCACCTCTTCAGATGTAGTAAACTTAAAACAGAACGTGACGCATTGCCTAACGGCATGAAGAGAGAAGAAAAGGAGGCCTGTCTCTACTGGTTGACCAGATCTTACATGATGGCCTGATTAAGCCAAATGTGGGCATATGATAAAAAAAAAAAAAAAGAAAGTACATGAACAATTGTATGTTTTTATGGAAAGAAATGACAATGCAAATGTTATAATGGTTGTACTTGTTACACCATATAGGCCTAAAATGTAATTTAAGAGCTGCACAATAAATACAATACAATACCTCTGGTCTTGCCCGCCAGCTGCTCCGTAGTGGCTGGTTGCGTCAGAGACTGGATGTCCAGCGCCTGCTTGATGGTCGCAGACAGGTTCTCCTGCGATGCGTTGATGACCTGCATCACGGCCGCGTCCAGAGCCTCCAGGTTGAAGAACACTTGGACGGCGGTGCCAACCTGACAGCACATAAACTTCATTCTGAACCGTCGTTTTCGTTTCATTGCATTCGCTATAGAATCGTTAAATTTTAAAAATTTTTAAAAATTTGGAATAACATGATTCATGGAAAATGAGTTAATGCTAATGTTACTGTTAAATACTTTAAGGCTGCAAATGGGCCATAACTGCCCGGTGGCAACGTGTCCCAACCTCCCTCCCTCCCACCCACTGACCTCATCACTTCATATCTCTCATTCTATTTCTCAATTCCCTTACTGATTCACACTCAACAACCTCCTCGGGTAACTCATTCCATTCCCTAACCGTTCTTTCAACATGAGGTTGTGTCAGCGTGCGCCGGCAAATGTTTTCTTTATATATAACGTACGTCTGTAATAATATTCGGTTGTTGGAACCGAGCGGGTGGCGTGTACCGACCTGCGCGGGGTTGTTGGAACTCAGCCCCTGCGTTAGGAGTAGTCTGGCCTTGGCCTCGATCTCGTTGCGATGAGAACGAACCGACCTCAGATCGGCCTCGAGCATCTCCAGACCCGAAAGGTCGACGTCCTCGCACAGCTGACCTGAGATGCGACACGACAAACACGGCATTCAGACAGACAGTTTCAAGTTGTCAAATATATATATATTGTATATATAGTGTATACTTAGAGAGGCCAAAAGGCTGGGTTAATTGGAACTCAAAACAAGATAAAACATGTTCTAGTGACGGGAAAGGTACAGAAGGACGACAGCTTACCTGAGAAAGTAGATAGGCCGCTTAGAGAAACATATAGATGAGAAGACAAATAAACTGAGACGTTTCGGCCAACTAGTGGTCTTGATCACTCAGCTAGAGTAGAAATTCACCCTAGTCTTAAGTTTAGTTTAAAGTTCTTCTACTCACGCTGAGTGATCAAGACCACTAGTTGACCGAAACGTCTCAGTTTATTTGTCTTCTCATCTATATGTTTCTCTAAGCGGCCTATCTACTTTCTCAGATAAGCTGTCGTCCTTCTGTACCTTTCCCCTCACTAGAACATGTTTTATCTTGTTCTGAGCTCCAATCAACCCAGCCTTTTGGCCTTACCTTTCCCCTCACTAGAACATGTTTTATCTTGTTTTGAGTTCCAATTATATTGTATATATATACAATGTTCAGTTTAACATTTATAGAGTGGTTTCATTTCACAGAAAACTTGTAAACGCTGACATCCTAGATGAGTGAATCGGAGACAGTAAGCGGGTGGCTTTTTCAAGTATTGACATTTGGTTCTATGACATCAGCTACCTCAAGATATAACACTTGCAACACTTTTAGTACCTCATTGTCATTGAGTTACCGGTAAGTGATATGTATTAGATTTATGAAATATGGCAAGTAGGCCTACCTTTAATTAAACTTTTAATGCACAATGTTTTTAGCGGCCGTGAAAGTCATCGCTCACCGATTTCGTTGACGCACTGCGACGCCTTGGCAATGTCGACGCCGGTCGCCTGCATCTGTGCGTTGAGTCGCCTGACAACCAGCTGCGTCCGGGCGATGCGTCTCAGGAAGTCCGACGTCGCCTGGAGGCGAGACAGCATCACCGTCTGCGTCTCGATCTTGTGAAACGGCTCGACCACCTGCCGAGTCGGGTCGTAACAGGTTAGAACTTTCGGGGGCAAAGCCTAGTTTAGGTGTGAGAAGAACCAAATTTCAGGAAGTAAGTGGAGCAAAGTTTAATATAGGCTGACGCGGTACCTTGTTCCTTAGACGCTCCACTGCAGTAAGCAGACACTGGACATGCGATTGCATAATGTATAGGATATTCTCCAGCTTCTCCACCCATGTCGCTTGCGATAGAAGGTTGTCATGATTGGCAAGCACCTGAGTCTGTAGCTCACTGTCTAAAAGTGAGATCCCTGAAACAATGCAAACAAGATTAGTGTACGGCCCCACAACAAGCTTCGGCGGGCGCGGACTGGCTAGGGATGCCGGGATGCAATCGCATCCCGGGCCCCCGGGCTGCTACCAGAAAGTTCCTATGATGTAAATACTTCTCTGTAGGCCTATATTGCTAAAAAAAATCTTAACCCCACTCTATAAGTATTATTTTACAATTATAATTAAAGTTATTGTAATATTTATTGTAAATATTCCATGTAATTAATTGAATATAATGGAAATTATTTTGCTACTGGTAGAGTGGCCTCTGTTAATCGCGCCCTAAAATCGTATTTTAGGCCATAAAATTCAATGCAACCCCAAAAAAATTTTTGCGCCTTCGGCGTATTTTTCCTCCGGCGGCTGGGGCTTTGCCCCAGACCCCAGCTGCGCCACGCCACCTCGTGCGGGCCCCCCCGAAACCCAGCATCAGGGGCCTTTTATCCCAGTCCGCCCCTGAGCTTTGGCATTGACTACGTATATCAGACACGTTCCAACCGATTAAACGGAAACGGTTTGGGCCAAACTGGTTTGGGAAGCGTGATATACACGTCGGTTTAGACCCAAAACGATTTGACTTGCAATCGGTTCACAAGGCGATTTGGAGTTATGAAACCGTTTGACATTAGCCTGCTATACACGTCAAAGCGATTCCACGATGCGCGCGCAGTTATTTTGATCACACAAGGCCTTGCTTCCGATCCCGCGTTTCGTCGTGGTAAGGTTAGGTTAGTCTGTTGATAGTCTTATGTTTGGTAGAAACCAATTCGAGTTTGCTTGATATACGGGAAGATATCAAACCGATTCCTTTCAAACTGTTTTGATCAAATCGGTTTGGACTGCCTGATATACATAGTCATTATCTAGGTCTAGGCCTAGGCTAAGCGTCTAGATATACATGCTAACCTTCAGTTAACTTTTTCAGTTGATCAGCTACTGCTAAACCTTGGGACACAGCTTCTAATTTGACATCTTCACGAATATCCTTATCGATAAACTGGCGATAAAATGCTGTAACATGAAGAAAAGTGTGGTTAGAGGTCTAGGCCCTAGGCCTAAGCAACATATCAATAAAATCAAATAAAGACAGTTAATCAATGACAAATATTCATTTTACCATCTTCTTTAATTATTTTCCAAACATCTGGCTCTCCCATGATAGAGTTGAATACTTTAGTTAATACTTAAAAGCAAATAGAACTTAAATAACAATCTCCCATGTTTACGTGTAAATGACAGCAGCACACAGCTGACGTTATTATGCACAGCTTGCTCGAAATGCCGGTAAAAGTTCCAACCATGAACCAATGCGGCTTAACCTTCGGCGGCGGTGTGGACCCAGCTGACGGTCCGTTGCGATTTTACACATTTTTTCAATTAAAAATTGCTCTAATTTAAGACTTAATCAAAATATCTCTATACACACTACTTTATTTGAAAGGTAAGTAACTAAGGCGTGTTCTACAGTTAACATCCGGTTAACTTGTGGCCGGATGTGGCCAGGATTGGCGAATTTAGCGGCGGTCTTGGCAATGTTTTGAGGTTAAGTTGGAATGCATATACCAGTAAAATTGATTAAACATTTCTCTTTGTTAGAAATAATCAAATTAAAATATTATCTATCGAAGCCTGTATCTAAATTATACTCTAGCTCTAGATCTGCAATAACAGAGTCAAGAAGGAAGTGCTCACCCTGGGAGAGGTCAAAGCCCAATTGTCGGCATCATGATCGCAATCACAATAAAAAAATCGTGAAAACTAGGTCTTCCGGTAGGCCTACAATTTATCTTAGCAATTAGATTTGCAGCCTCCTAGTTTATATACTTTTTATTATTTCCAGGTACAATGGACTCTTCGGAGGAGAGCAGGTCAGAAATTAGCGACTTCGGCGACGTCTTGTCATTGGAAATGCGTCAAGAGACTGCGGGAGATCTGGTCGCCTGCGAGGCTTGCGGAGAATGTTTCTCGAACACCGTCAATCATGCGAAACACTACTGCAATGCGAACCCCCACCCCAACGAGTTCCACTGCCGGTCTTGTTCGCGCATCTTCCCGACAAAAGAGAGCATGGTCCAACACGTCGTCGACGCCCACACAAATCCGATCCCGTTCGCGTGTTCCGTCTGCGCGATGCCCTTCTCAACTCAGGGCCGCCTGTCGAAACACGCGCTAGTTCACTACGGAGTGGAGGAGCGTTTCGTGTGCGGCTCCTGTTCGGAAGTCTTTCGTGACCAGCACAGTCTTTCGATCCACATGGTCGGCAACTGCCAGATGCAACAGTTTACCTGTCCCATCTGCGCCAAGTCGTTCGTCAGTCATGGCAACCTCAAGAAACACGTTCTGGTACACACGGGCACACAACGTTTCGAGTGTCACGTGTGTTCTAAGTCGCTGACGAACCGGGGCAATCTCACGAAGCATATGATGATCCACTCAGGCGTTCGTCCGTACAAGTGCGAGGTTTGCGGCCGGGCGTTCACTCTGCGACGGAACCTCAAGGAACACCTCCTCATCCACCAGGGCATCAGGCCGTACACCTGTTCCACGTGCGGCAAGACGTTCACGCAGCTGAGCAACCTCAACCAACACCTGTTGATACACGCCGGCATACAGGACTATCCGTGCGAGCTGTGCGGCAAGTGTTTCACGCTTCGCGGCAACCTCAAGAAGCACATCCTCATCCATGCGCAAGAGTACCCGCATAGCTGCAAGTTCTGCGGCAAGGCGTTCACGCTGGGTGGCAACCTCAAGAAACACCTCGCATCCAAGGGAACGAAGTGTTACAAGATGAACGGAAGGCCCGACGAACCGGAACACTCCGAGAACGTCCAGAGAGACGCGGCGGTGGTTTTCGGCGCCGTCTACGCCGAGGTGACGGTGGAAACCGACGGCACGAGTCAGCACGACTCGAGTCGGCACGAGGACTCGGAAGTCTCCTCCTCGGACAACTGTTCGGACGATGCCGAGTCAAAGTTCGTCGACTCGAGCAACGAAACGGAATCGGGAGTTGTCGCGAGGTTGACGTCGGCAACCGGCGATCGGAGCCAACTGTTGACGGCCGACGTTAAGAGGGAGTTCGCCGATAGCGATTAGATGCATGAATTATAAATTAAAAAATAAAGGATTAGATTTTTTCAGCTCTGTCAGAATGACCCTTAATTAATGTAGATTAGGCCTATGCTGGGTTTTATAGCAAGTTACAGGCTACACACTTGCTACAAACCCAGCATGATCATTGCGATAAAATTGTACAAAATCAAAGGTTACAATTTAAAGTTGTCAGGTGTATAGGCCTATATATATCCAGCAATGTTACATTATAATCACTAGGACATTGTACCTATATTGCAAACTTTATTTATTTTAGTTGGGCTTAAACTTTCAGAGAAGTAGGCCCAACTTGTGTGAAAGTAGAAATATAGGCTAGGCAACACATACTAATGGTGAAATCAATATTTCCCTTAAAAAAGTCTTGGTTGTAGATGATTGTGAAACTTGCCTAGTTTGTTATCGCCTGTCGTTCATGACAAGGGTCCCGAGAGCATTGAAATCCCTCGCCACAAGCCATGGGTCTGTTATCGGCCGCCTTTTAGGGCACTCGGATTAGCTTCTGCCGTAAGTAGGTAGTCCTGCATTTTAGACACTCTGTGTGAACACTTCATGTGTTTTTTTTTTTATAACTGTACACTTTTAAATCAGAAAATGTATTTCTTTTCCTACTTTTTGTCTAGGTAGATCGCAATAAATTTACATGTTTGCATTGTAGGTGTATTACGCTTGGCATACTGCAAGTACGAGGATAATTTACCCTCCTCTGACCCAGCTCCAGGGCTTTATAGTTTATTAGTATTCTGTTAGATATTTTATATCAGTTAGGCTACTCAACATTATTTCTTTGTTCCTGTTTAGTTTGTGAAGCCTCTTCAATGTAGACAAGAGATGAGTTGTAATTTTAGTAGGAAATAAAATTGAGTGGGTATGTACTGAAATACCAGTTTGTTGTTTAGTATAATGTATATGTAGGTATATATAAAGCACTATTAACAAGAATATAGTATTTAGTTTGATTTGCATGGATGCTAAAATGATATATAAACTCTGTTTTAGGGGTATTTACTATTTACATATAGGCTTAATATCTATCTGGTGCAATGAGAAGTATTCTCCACAGCTGCCAGCTACATGAGACGTATTATGTTATATATACTAGAATGTACGGTAATAGATGTAGATTATGCAAACAGGATGTATTGAAAGTGCAGTTGTTCCACTGTTATCAAAAGGATTGAAATATTTTGGGATTTGACAATACTGCCCAATTAATAATTGGAATTTAATAGCACGGTTGACAGAATGTGTCGCAAATTTGGTTTATTTTTAGTAGTCAGTAGGTCAGGAGTTTGTGTTTCAGTTTGAAAAGACAAGTTAGTGAAGCCTGTTCGTAAAGTCGTCTGAATTACGTCGTTCTCCAGCCAACTAAATAGTTTCAGACGTGGACATTTTGTAATATTTAATCATGTTGCTATTGTTTCCGTAAATGTACGTGTGTTTTAGTAGATGTCTGCCATAGTCATGGGATCAACTCCCAGATTGGGTTTTCCTTTAATATCTGGTTTGTTTACTTCCCCTACACAAGACAGTTAAGTTGGTGGGGCCAATTGCCATTTCCAAGTATTCTAATCAAAGTTAAGGTTGTTAAGAATCATGTAATACTATTAATCCCAGATGATAATTATAGTTGGTACGTACTGCCATTCTTTATCCTAGGTTTAGTATAAGACATTCTTGGCAACCAGATTGTACATGTTGATATGTGTCATGTTTATCGGACAAAAATTACACTTTTTAATCAAATGGTAAATATTTCAATTCCTTTTTTGTATAATATTATAGTGGTGGTATTCATCTAAGTCAAATAAATCCAATCATCACTTTATTTAGCTGAAAAGCTATCTTCCATCCTGCATATATAATTACATAATCAATAAAATTAAAATTAAAATAGTTATACCTAGGCCTTACAAAGGAAACAAATGAATTTAAATACCATAAATTTGGATGGCACAAAAATCCGAAGGATAAATGTATATTTGTAATTTAATGTATTTGTGCATAATTACTTTTAGTTTGGAATTATGATGTATATTACGCATAATGGTAGAATGTGAAATAGGCTTGTGTCCGATACAAGAAGCTAATAAATAAATGTGCTTAGCTGCAGTGAAGACTTCGTTATTGAGTCCTTGTGTTCCATTCTTGGCCACATCCTTTCCTTATTAAGACTTAAGAGTGAAGGGTTCGTCTTTGTCGAAAACTGCAGAACATTTTGATATTTCATTTTGATAAACTAATTACATCTCAAGAATGCTACCTACTCGAAATCAAAAATCTGAGTCAAGAAGAACCTTGAAAAATGAGCACCCTTGTGGCAGGCGTTAAGGTGGCTCGTGCATTAAGGAAGAAAGATTATTTCTTTTAAGTAATAATACTTACAATAATTGGAAATAAATGGACAAATTAATGTTGTAAAAAAAATACACTACTGCCATTGTATATTTGTTCATTTATTTCAATTATATTAATTTGCATGTACATGTCACTTCACTGATATAATCCATGACAAAACCACCTTGCAAGACAGTGTGGCCTGAATACCAGCATCAAGCGCCAATCAAACCAACAAAACCGTGTTTGTTTTATCACTTTGCGGTCGGCTACCCTGTCGCAAGTGACGCAAACCCACCCCCGATCCCAGCATGAACGCTGAAAACAGGTACGGAAAGAAGTATAACGAGGCGAGGAATCGTATGATCGGCTCGAGACTCTCTATGTAAGTCACGGCCAATAGCATAATGGGATGGCCGACAAAACGAGACAACCAGAACATCGCATCTATGATCTGGGCCTCGGAGCCGGTCGCTTGCTTCCTGTACAGACTGTACCACACGTCTTCCGCTAGCATTGTCACTACGATGTAGACGAGCGCTATGTACCAGAAGGGGGCGGCACCATGCCACATAGCCGTCACTGCGAAGGTAGCCAGCAGCCTGTAACACACCAACAACACATTATACTACAACACACTATTATATTGTCTTGTAAAATAAATATAATAACATAATATGTAGTTAAATAAATAATTAATATTTATATAACAAATTAATCAATTAATAATACCAATAATGATTATAATAATTGGCATATCTTTACCTTACAAATCTTATGTACAGCTGTTACAGCAGCTGCTTTTGGAATAGCTTTGATATTGATATTGATATCTTTATTAGCATCTTTGATTGTAATGTGCTCATACATTTGTACACAATCTGTGGCTGCTGTAGACTACTTAGAATTAACAGATGAGTATATACTTAAGATTTAGGTAGATTAGATTAGGGTAACATATACACTAAAATAACTTAGTAGATAGCATGTAACATAACACATTAAACATAAGACAATTAACAATTGAATAACTTTGTAGATATCATAACATAACAAATTAAACATAGGACAATTAACACTAACATATTATATATACTGTTTTAGGATACCCTTCATACCTTCTAGTGACTTAGGGAGAGTCACCATAACTCCTTTTGGGAGGGCATTCCACTCCCTTTTGGCCCTAGCCAGAATAGAAGATAGATAGAAGTCATGATATTGACTTCTTACTTGAAACATCCATTAGGGATAATTTACAATCTTGGATTGGATATCTAGTACATAATTCCTAACATGGCAGGCATGACTAATGAGGCTTGTGCTCTGTACTAAGCGAGAGACTGCTTTTACAAATGTCTGAATGAACGCCAGGAATCTGTTGGTTTTAGTTGAAACAGCTTGCACGAAAGGGACGTTTGCAAATGTGTCATCTCGGGTCTCGAGGGGCTATGATCAAGTATTACCTGTATTTCTTGACGGCAAACCGTTTGTACACATTCATGACGAGAAAGTATTGTACGCAACAATTGTAGTTTCTCCAAAACTCCCGATACGTGGGAGAGAACGCCGCCTTGAATAGGAAGATTCCCCTTATTGCGTGGAAGTTGTACTTTTCTAGTTTCGCTTTCTCTGGGTTGTCGGCGCTGAAAATAAAGACGCAAGATAAAGAGCACGATCTTCTAGGGAAGCATCTCCACCGAATAGGGGTGTTTGAGACGAGTACCTGCAAGCTGTGTGGAAATGGGGAGCAGGATAGGAGCCACCTGTTTGTATGTCCAAAACTGGCAGGTGAACGTGACGCAATGCCGAGCGACATGAAGAGGGTGGAGAAAGAAGCGTGTCTCTACTGGTTGACCAGATCCAGCATGATGGCATAATAGCCAAATGTGGGCATTTGAGAAGAAGAAGAAGAAGAAGAAGATATAGACAGAACCCCAATCAGATATCTACAGTTATCATTGGTAGTAAAGGCTTCTAAAGGATAGTTTTAAAACTTTATGTCCAACTACCCTTTGCATGTCCTGATTTATGTCTCTTAAAATTGCTTTAAATTAAACCCTTTAAAATTGTCACAAAGTAGATAAGGATTTGAGCAAATTTACGTATTGAAAATGTTTTGTATAGGAACACTCGCAGCGCTGCTGTGATACGGCCACGCATTACGGGGTAAGAAGAACAAGACTCACAGTTGGTCCAGCAGCTCTAGGTTGGTAGTCGGTCCCTCTCCCGGCCTTGGATTGGTCGCCACGGGATACGCCCCCATGCCCGATCCGATCATGTGGATGTCAACGAGGACAAACATTCCGGCCACGACGAGACTCCACAAGACGCCAGCGTACGAAGCGTAGAGGAACTTGTAGCTAAACGTCTGTTCGTAGAAGTCTTCCGACAACACCGCCTGAAACGATGGGTCAGTTAGTCTGCTGGCAGAGGCTCATCAAACTTCAATACCCATTTCCACAATTTGTTAAAAATCCACCATTATGGAATTATTCAGGAAAACAAATCAATTGATGTAATGATGGGTGGCCAAAAAAGGCAAGACAATATTCTGTAAAGAGATTTTGTCTTTGCATTTTATATAAATTTTTAAAGGAAATATTTCAAGTATAATTGCACATTATTTGGTAATGGCCATTTAAATAATAATGCAATTTTTGTAGTGAGATCGTCAATAGTGATTTGGCATCTCATTCGACAACCTTACTTCTCGCTGTGCTAGTGGACCGCAAGTCAGATTGAGAAGTGTGGTATACGCTACATCAAAATACAAGAATGAGACAAATTAATTAAAACAATTTTTCTACTGCTTGTTTGTCCATTAATGGACAAACAAGCAGTAGAAAAAATGTTCTGACGTTGGAAATTAGCGTTTACAACTTTTTGCCAATAGTTAAAATTTAATTGATGAGCAGTTTCTGTCATCACAGTTGTTTTTCTTCACTATTTGCAATTACATTATGATGACAGTTCGAATAAATGGATCCATGTGTTTAATTTTTATAGTTTGGCTGTGACGTCTGTATAATGGATTCCCTCACATCAGGCTTACCTTGAGAGGCACGAGTTTGTCCAGCAAGAAGATGCAGGGCGCAACGAGTAACACTGTCTTGACTCTCTTCACCACCTCACCGTCACAGTCGGCGTAGCGGTACAGAGGGCGGTGGATCCAGTCATGATACGTGCGGTAGCGATAGAACGTGACGAGACCCACGTAACACAGGCTGTAGTGGATGATTTCTTTCAGAGTCAAGTCCGCGTACACTTTCATTCGCGGGTCCAACTCTTTGTCGCTGTCTTCCACTTCGCCCGCCAGGTGGATCATCTGAAGGATATCATATCGATTATCTTCATATCAAACCCAAATCAAAAGTGATGTAAACAATATCATATTGATAATATCGAAAGTTCTTCTAAAGGAGATTGCACGCTGGCAGCGTAGTGGATTAAGAACTCACGTACTCTGATAACGGTCATCATCATGAATATATTGATCCTCTCTAAGCGGATCGGTATAAAGAAGTTATAGTGGACGTCAAGGTTGTAGAAGATCAGGTAGACGAAGGAGAAACCGAAGCTGATCACGTGACGGTGGCTGAAACATTGACAGAATTAGACGACTCGCAATAGTGAATATTCCTCATCTACAAACGCAACCACACACACTTGATTTATTTAATAAGCCCACAGTTCCATTACCCGCGTTTACACGGCACGAGTGAAAGATATCAGAGTGAGACAATGGAAACTAAACTCAATTTACAACTTGTGTTTTCAAGTCACAGAATTCAATCCTTGTTCACTCCCTTACTAGATACTGTGACTGTGACTGTGGTTGATGTCGGGAACCTACTAGTTCTGATTCTGGGTACGTTCGACCCTATTCATCTTGGATTAGTCCTACTTTCAACGTACTCCCGCATTTTGAGGGAGTGAATCGAACGAATCTGTCAAGTGTAAGAGGAGTGTACTGGAACTCGGTATAAAATCTTAATCAGTCCCAGTTTGAATGTTCCATGAAAACGGGGCGTGTGAAAGCTTGTTTACCGTTTACTCCCGTGGAGAATGATGAGTGCATTGACTAGGATCACCACCAGCATGTGTATCGCCCTCCATCGCCCCTTGGCGACCACACAGATGACGCCCACCACCGTGGCGATCCACTGCCTTCTAGTGGGGTCCGTGATGTGACGCAGGCGGAGAGATATCAGGCCTAGGCCGCACATGAACAGGCCCAGTAGTATAGTGTACATGCTGGGCATCTCCATATCACTATACACTCTACTACTATGGAACAAAGTGTCGGGCAAGGACCGACCTAAAGTGGAGATCATTGGAATTGCAGATCACTTGCAGACGCGACGTTTTTTAGTACTTATATATTATACGTCAAGGTTCAGTCAAGGACATTCCACAAGGAAATAAACATTATAGGGTATATTCACATAAATGTGGCGCCATATTGTGTGCCAAAATGACACGTACACCTCTTTTTGACTCGAGCATGGATGTTACGATGCCAAGTGAATACTTCTATAGCTCAAGAAGGTATTGAAATAATATTGAAAGCTGCCTGAAGGGACTAAGCCATACAACTGGCAGAGAAGGGGTATGCTTAATATATTGAGCCATTTGGATAGCTGGAAAGGAATGCACGAGAGCCGTTAGTACGATACAATCCAAGTTCATTTGCCTTGTGTTCTAGAAAGATCTTCAGTCAGAATTGCCGGTGGTCGGAATGGAGCCGGTGATCCCCTAAATGGGAGCTCCAAGTGTCATACATACAGTTGAGCACACTTATTTTATTCGAGCAATTTATTCGCCACTAAAAAATAAAAGTTTCATTGTGTTTATAAGTTAGTAAAAACAAGCAGACAATACAATGCCAGGTTGAATATATTGACTTAGTTAACTATAAAAACTTCTAGTAAGTATTGACGTCATGAATAACAGAACTGGCGGGGCAATTAATGGTTCATATTGTTTTGAAGGTTTATTTAATTACATTTTTTTTAATCTACTGTTTTAGATGTATGAAGGAAGGCGTAAAGGCCCTGTGGACGGATGTCAAAGGATCATATAATTAACAACACACACAATTTATTTAACTTTCAACTAAACCATCTAAGGCTCTTTATTTCACTGTTGAAAACAGTTTTAAAAATGTACAGTAATAAAACAAATTACAAAATCAAGTACATACACTACTTAAAGTGACAAAATTCACAAACCCTACAGAGCGCACCGTCGAATGGGGCGCGTGTGTTCGCGTGTGCAAATCAGTGAGACCAATTAATATATATATATATATCTATATAATATTTCAATTCATTCAAGACGACGAAACGAAACGACGCGACGTAACTCGCGGCCCTACGTAACAACATACCCTTCTCCTAAGTGTGGACCCTGGCTCACGGTCCTGTGCTTTGGCTGGCTGTGGCCGTCAGCGTGTGAACGACAATCGGTTGGTTCGATCGTTCCTGTCTAGACCCGTTGTCGCGAGACACTCCAAGGTCAAACGGTGACACCTACGACACCGTTCGACACTATACCACAAAAATGAGGATTGTTTTTTTCTTCATTTCTACAAAAATACACTTTTTAGTACAATTAACATCGACTGCGTCTCGTTGCCTATTTACTTACATATCGATTCGCAGCAACAATTAATTTATTTAACTACTTACATGTCTACAAACTTATACCTGTGATTTCAATACTACAAAACAAATCATACTTTCTTTTCATTGATATACATTACATTTTCAGAAATAATACTTTTTAGAACAATGAAAATATATAGAATACATATTCTTGTTGTTTCTGATAAAGCTAGCTCAAAAAAAACAGAGTAGGCCTATCATGCCCGATAACCTTCTTCGGATTGCCTGGCCGGCCACCTAGCACATAAAACTACACTAATTCACAAATGTACGCGGGCAACTTAACTGCCCACCTATCATGTATAATACTCGTGTATTTGATTTCGAATATATCAAACTGCTAGAAATCAATTTTTTTGCGGGAAATTTATTTCAAACACTAATTGGTTGAAAATTGATAACAATTTGAGATGGTGGTTTGCCTGCCCACCCCCGCCCCCCGCAGCCCTCTAAGGGGGGGGGGGGGGGGTCCCGTGTCTGCCGCGGTGAGATTGGCCGCGCTCGTGTGGAGCGGTGATAGTCGACCATCATTGGGACGAGGTTCCGCTGGTGCGCTTCGAGATGCGCGCCTCACGCTTTGACGTCGTCGATGGTGGGACTCCATCGTTGATCTATCGCCGTGCGATGAGATGTCACTTGTACGTTTTTCAATGGACTTGCATTAAGTATAAGTAAACAGGAATAACATTATCCTTTATGCAAAATAATTTATAACTGAGAAAAATGTATAACTGACATTCCACCGTATTTTCAAAAAATAGGAACAAACGAATAGGCTAATATATAGTTGTCATCAAAATTTAACAAAGATGGAAAACATAAATAAAAAATTTCTAGTAAATATTTACTTTAAAAAGGTGGCAAATAATGGCAGGACAATGTTAGTGACGATAGTAATTAATAAATAGGTATAAATAGGTAATAAATAGGTAGTTTGTTATCATAAACTACATTACCTTACAATTAACTGTTAATTTTATTCAATCATAATGTAGTACCTCGTAAATAGTCATACTACTAACCCGAAACGAAACTTAACCGAGTGCGTTATCATTAATCAACAATAGGAAGCGTTCTCTTGAACACAATTAGTTAGTCGTTGCGTGTCAGCACAGCGAGCCACGCTACCACGCGGCAATACGAGTGAGAAACGTATACGGCAAGAATAAGACCCGCTTAGCGTACTACAGTGAAACTTCTTTATAACAAAGGCTTTGTAACAAAATGATATATATATAAACAAACTGTTTTTGAGGTCCCGTCTGAACACACGACCGATTCACACGTGTCGAGGTGAAAACGAACGCAATCGCGAAATCTACGCACTGTCCAAACGCGTAGATTCGAATATTGTAAACTTTCGCCTCTAGGACATATAAATCTCAATTCGAGTAAACTTTCTGTGGGGATACGAATCCTGTTACGACACCATTTCCACGCACAAGTACTACCAACACGAGCTACGGAAGCGCTACCAATACGAGCAATGCAATGCATGTACTACCAACACAATCTACGGAAGTACTACTCATAACACACAATCAGGACACAACATTTCCGTCGTTGTGCTACTATGTACACCAGTTACCTGTACAACAAATAATAGACCACGGGCGGGCGAACCCGACATGCCAGAGAAGAACTACGTTGTTTTCAAAGCCACGTGTGTACGTCAATTATGACACGTTTCAATTAGGCAGTCACCGTTTCTTGGTACTTGAGCGTGCTTGTTCGTTGTCAAAGTTAAAGTACTACCGCCACGGTAGTGTCTGGCCGCGACTGCAGTCGTGTAACTACATAATATATACCCATATAAAGACAGTACTCCTTTTAAAACGAGAGGCAATAGAGTAAAAATATTTGGCTGCAAGGAAAAAACCTTGATGTTTGTTTTTATAAAAACTCGTGTTATAAGTACGAAATATAGTACATCCAAAATTTGAAAAGATCAGTAAAAATGTTTTTTGAATTATTTGCCAAAGTACAATACTTATAATATAATATAGTAAATATTCAAAATAAATAGCAAGACAAGTTCAAAATGTGATTAACACAACAACAACATGGACCGCAATGTTTTGTTGGAAAATGCTAAAACAGCCAGTGATGGCAGACACTGGCTTCGAAACGGAGAGCCAAGCGCGCGTACCCGGGAGGGGAGGGGGTCGCAGACTTGCGGATTGTCTTGCAGAGCGAGAAACCCGGCGACTGGAGGACGCGCCAACATATCGGACGACCTTCCAAAGACCTTCGATGACCTCTCAAAGCACGTAGATATATAGGAGAAAAAAAAACGCCTTTACAAAATCCTCAAAAATATATATCATTATTAATAAAGACTCCTTAATAATAGACCGAGCTGTTTGGAGGCAATTGCGCACTTCACGCTAATTATGTCCATTAGGCTTGTTACTAAAAGTTATTCTTAGATTGTAATTATTATTATATTATGAATTTAAACAAAAAAAATGAAGTATGCACATTAAACTGAAAAAAAAATAAGAAGAATCTGAAGAAGATACGTTTCGGTAAATAAAATCTGGTCTCTAGGTGATTTAAAAAAACATTCAAATTAAATTTGGTCGATTCTCGTCGTGAAAGAGTTGGAACGATGGTTGAACACGAATATGACACACGACACGACCAACTACATACTTGTAAATCGTCCGGATAAGAGGGTTGTCGTGGGTACGATTAATTTCTACGCTGCCAAGCTCACCTCACCGTCTTAGACTCGCCCGTTTAGAAACCGACTCTCGTATAACGTGCGTACGTGGAAAACAACGCATTCACTCACCCTCATTCATTTTTTATTTCGACCGAGGTCATAGGCTATCACAGATAATTAGAACCGGTCATCGTACATATTCCCCTGCGTTCCCACGACACGCTAAATGCATTTCCGACAATCGGTCGCACCGTTGGCTTCTTGCGTGTGTATAATATTCGGACATTAGAAACGTTAACACGGAATGTAGAGAAAACTGTGCGAATAAATACGCATGTGTCCAAATAGACAAAAACCGATACGCGACGATGGAGCAAACATTCAGAGTTGCTCGGGTAAGGAAAAAAGTTTCTGCTCCGGACGGGAATATCCCCCGCTACCAACGTTTCCACCCGGGGGAAAAAAAAACAACACCGTCCGTCCCTTCCCGTAGTTTCGTGGACACTTTGAGCACAAGTTAACAAACGCAAACAAACGCGTGTTACCATGGACGGACTCCCTTTAGATCCCACTAGTCGACGAAACGCGGGTATTGCTGTAGGGGCGTTGCCGTCTCGCTGTCAGCGATATTCTAGTCTGCTGGAAGACGGGGCGTGAGTTTAAAACACTTTACAGCGCGGCCCATTCCAATGCCCGTTCCAATGCCCGCATCTAAACGCTACCCACGACGTTCCAAGGTGTACACTCGCACCATTATTAATGGAATACACCTAAAGATTTGTTTTCAATCGATTGATTGAACGCGTTTTCATTTCCGACGTCGAGCGTTGAGGGAATACACCGAGCTGAGACAGCCCGTCAATATCGGGGCATTGAAATGTGCGAACCAAAGAAAGCAGGCAAGTACTTGAACTCGCCTTCTACAGCATCCAATGGGATTATCATTATTATTATTAATATTATTATTAATATTATTATTATTATTATTGTTATTATTATTATCATTATTATTATTATTATCATTGTTCAACAATTACATCCTCAATTGACAATTCGTACTTATGCAGCAAACTTGAAGCGATAGAGGCTTTAGCGTAGACCTATTAATACCATCTTTAAAACGACATTTGAAATAAAAATTTTGAGAATTATTCAATGCCAGATCGAGTCCTGTAGGCTACATGTGATCTTCAAAGAACGAACGAAGCAAAGCGTATCACGTCCCGAGGAAACTAGGTAGTTTCAACAACGGCGCAAACATTTGTGGGCTTTTTCGATGACCATCTGTAGAGCTCGACAACTTTTGGCCGCACATAATCACGACGTCGCTTTAAAGACGCGAAGAACACTAAATTCCCGCACGCATTCCGACCAGTCTGAGTCGAGATTCTCGTTTTCACGTCGACTCTGTGGCAGCGCAGCCCCTCCGAAGCCGAGTTTCCTCGCTCGCAAAGCCCGAGGGGGTCTCGGGGAGACGCCTCGAAAAGCTCCGGGCGCAACACCGAACCGCGGAACGCAATCTTCCAGATCACCCGACTGGCCGCGAAACAACGTCTCGTTTCCGCCCTAACACCAAACGACCCGACGAAGGAAACGAGACGTCTCGTGATCCGAAAGAGAGCGTTCTCGCGTTCCGTGGGGCGTCGCCCCGCGACCCGAGGGGAGGGGGGGGGGGAGGGGAGGGGGGGGGGGGGGTCGACCCGTCCTTACCGAAGCGCGGCCAATCTCCACCGACATATCGCAAAGCGGCGAGTTAAGAAAAAGAGAGTTAGAAGCGTTGCTGCTGCTGCTGCTGCTGCTACCTACGTTCAACGTTTAAAACCTGTATCAATCAATCAATTATCTTGTGTGGACGCGCGTGGCGCCTCCCTCCCGTGGGTGAGGCCGATGATTGCGGCCGGTGTGCTGAACTGAAAGCCAAGCGCTGTCGTGCTGCGTGGGGCCGCGTAGGTTACAGCACCGCGGGGGAGCTGTGGACCAGTGGGGAGAGAGCGTTTGCCTCGTGTTTCAGCCCGTCTATGCCCACCTCGTAGCGGACGTCGAGCGAGACACCTGCGCACACACAAGACACAACGTCACCGTAGAGCTCCTTGCATTCTACGAGAACTTGGCTAATAATTATTATTATAATTTATTATTTATTGACAACAGGTCACAAGACCCACAAGTGCAATATAATAGAGTTATACAAGGACAAGTGCAATGACAAACAAATACAAATATAAGTACTGGAGAATTAACGAAAAGAAATACAGCTAGACGCACACTACATAATATTCACACAGGCATAGCAGTGTATGTCGGCAACAGTTAAACATAAATTTAAATTTAAATACATTTGTGTGAAAGATAAAAGAGAAAGAGAAAGGAACAGTCTAGTTATTAGATTTGTGTAGATAGAGCGGATTTGAACGCTTCCAGCTTCATTTGTAAAATATCCAAATCGGCACATTTTGCAACTAAACTAAAACAGTCTGGGTAATAAAACACAACAACAACAGTAGGTATTTTATTTGTGCTCCTTTGTTATCCTCGATGTTCGATGATCGATGGTCAGTGTTGAGTAAATATCGTTTCACTCCGCCAGTAGAAGGGCGATCAGACTCACCCGAATGTCGCCTCGACCCCGCCCTGGACAGACTCCCGATGGGTTCGCCCTCGGGGATGAAGACGGCGACTAGGAGGGCGCAGATCACCAGCAGGGAGCCGAACACAAACGGCGGTCCGGGGATGAACTGTGGACAACAGAGCGGTAGAGTATCTTAAGGGTACGGTCCGAAACCTGTTAAAAACACTTTTAGCGTGCTTGGGCTGGTCCGTTACCTGGCCTAGCGGTCCGAAACTCAAATTTTGAGCGTTTCAAGCACGCTCCAGATGCCCGAGGTTTTCGTGCGAGCATCTTCAGCATTTGGATTTAAAGGGCGGCGTTTTGAAACAGAATGGCGTCATTTGAAGAGGTAGCCGAAGACAACACCGAAGTTATAACTCTGTTTGATCCGACTACCGGGGAAAATATTGTTGTGAGAGTGCCACAAGAACAGGCAACCAGGATTAACAATGGTCAGTGTAATTTATTATCTTATAACCATTCGCATACAAAATATGAATCCGACCCTAACCTAAAAGCTATCAATTTCACGCGCATTTCGTGCTGGAGGTGGTCTGAAACTAGGTCGTGCTCGATATGCTCGAGAGTGCTTTCTTAACGCTACCTTCAAAGCATTCTCAGCAGGTTTTGGACCGTACCCATAGACATGTTGAGTCCAAATCTTCACTTGAATGAACGAATCTAGCGGAGACTCACCGGCTTGACTGGCTCGATGATGGGCATGCTAGAGTTGCTCGAGTGACCCACGTTGAAGTCTGTTTTGTCCTCGTTGAGATCCACGTGAAACAGGTAGAATATGAGGCCGAACATGGCCGGGCCGAGGCCGTTGCACAGCCCTCGCATCCCCGTCACCATCCCCTGGACTAGACCTGCGACAGAGAGGGAGAGAGAGGTGACGTCACACACCAGCCAACACCTCAACACCCACCACTGTTACTGCCGTACCACTCAACACCAGCTGCTATAGGTCTCTTACAACAACTTCGGTAATGCTTTCGTCATCAATCAATGACGTGTTTACGGTCTTGGCCAACCCGAGCAGGTATTTCAATTAGCCACGGTCGCTGGTTGGCTGCCGCTCACCCACCCGTGACAGAAACATTACCGAAGATGTTGTACGACGAGTATACCAGTCTACTGTAGTAATAACGCTGATAGTCACCTTGTTTGTCGG